>CM023953.1:23514189-23577647 GCA_013407115.1 Glycine latifolia
TTTGTAATGTCATATATAGTAATATTAATTAGTTTTTAACATAAATGGTGTAGTAGCTCAGTTGGTTAGAGCACTGTGCTTGTAATCGGAAGGTCACAAGTTCGACATCTACCTGGGCCATTATTTTGAAAACCATTTTAAAAAAATTTAATTCGTACGGATTCACCTTACGGATTACGAATCCGTAAGGTTCATACGGATTGCGAATCCGTAAGAGGTTTATGGATTACGAATCCGTAAGAGGCTTTACGAATACGGATTGCGAATCCGTAAGAGGTTTACGGATTACGAATCCGTAAGAACCTTTACGGAGAATCTTTACGGATTACACAGAGGGTAAAATTGGAACTTCACTGTTCATGCTGGGTGTATTGGAAAAACGGCTGGTGTAGGAAGCAAGAGCCCGCATTGCTTGTGGTGTGTCTCTTTTTTCCACGTTGGGCTGCTACTTTTGTGATCCAAAAATTATTATGAAAGCCGTTTGCTAAAATATTATCTTTTTACTTCATACACTACCTTTTCCTTTTTCTTTTAATATTTTTCCTAAACTGCCTTAGTAAAGACACTCCCTTAATCTCCCTCTCTCTCCCCTATTCCTCTTTAGAAAAAATCACACCCCCATGTACCTTGTTAAGCACACTCCTTTCCAGAAAAAATCACACCCCCTTCCTATATACACCAGTATGTATGCCAACTAAGACAGTAGGAATGGTCTCTGGTTTACTGGTCGACCTGGGAAATAGAAAGGGAAATTGGAATAAAACACTAATAGTAATAGAAGACTAATCAACACTAATGTCGTACCCTTGTCAAGTACCCATCGCACAATTTGTTTTCCAAGAGTTCTTGTTGCACCAACCAATCCAAAATTCGAAACTCTTATCTCAATTTCATTTTTTTTTATTCACAGAATTCAAATATGAAATCTTATTTAAAAAAATGATTTCAATTATACTCATATCAACAATTTATTAATAAGTGAATTGAATATAACAATGAGAAAAATGAGTTTAAAATAAAATTAAAACACAAAATAAAAGTGAATATTATAAATTTTGCATAAGATTTTATTTTAAATAAAATATAAACAATTTTAGTTTTAAAAAATCCTTTCACTATATGCAATAAATTAACTACAAGCATTATCAACAATATTTTATAAGAAAATGCAAAAACTCGAAAAGTAATTTAGTATTTTGATATAGTTTGATACCATCGGAATACCTATTGTCTTGTTATCATTTCTTTTGATATTTTTACTAATTAATCTATATCAAATTAACAACGCACATGATCACTTGAGGCAGTTGACCAGCGTTTTGGAACTCCGATATATATTATTGTGCAATAATAGGGCTATAATATGTCTTCATAAGAGGTGGCATACCCTCGTACTTGATTAGTGCGTGCTTGCTACAAGGAAGCATGATTGCGTTATGTTCCGATCCCTCAAACGCAAACGACGAGTGCGTAGCCGAATGCTTATTCAGGTGCCATTTGCAGCACGCAGTGGTGGATTCCGCGTAAGAAAACCAAGTACATTTCATTTATACTTTTTCTATTATTTATTTATAATTTATTTATTTAAACATTATACATTTGAACATGCACTCCATCACTAACCCACACTTAATATTAGAGGACAAACTTTGTTGGGTTGAACTTTAATTTAGTAGCACAATCTTTGTCACTACTTTTTAATGGAACACTATAATCGATCGCTTCATTATATATGTAGGTGACCAATTAGGTTTTGGGTTCTGCTGGTGCTTTGATTTGTTTAGTAAGTGCTATTAGATCAGCTTTGTACTCGGCAATCCAGCCTTTGATTATCGTGACCTCGGTATTTCTCTGCGTCACCAACCATTGAGGATCATTTGCCTTTCTAGACTGTATGTCCAGGCAGTGACACCCTGAAAAATTGTTATAAATATTCCATGTTAATAAGCCACATCAATATTATAAACATAAAGTCATTAACTTCATCCAGATATGTTATTTACTTTTTTGGTCTCAGACCACATGATGATCCCTCTTGGAATTAAATTGGGTTAAGTTTTGCAAGTCTTGAGCCTAGCTAGTTTCTCAAATTAAAAGTGCGAATTTAACTTGTTTACTTGATAGTATAAGTTTGATTTGGTTTGAAAGTAAGACTTATTAAATACAATTATACAAACATCTTCGGTTATGGATGGTCTACCAATGACTAATAATTATATAATTTCAAAAACATCATAACAAAAATCCATGACGGTTATTTCTCCATATATAAAGATTGAATTTTATGTATATATGTCCTATCCACCAATCAAACATCATTCTCGTAATGATTTATTAGTGTTAGAAAACCTCACATCATTTACCTCACCTCCATCCTCCTAGTACAATTTATATATTTATTGAATAATTTCATTTAAAGTTAAATAATTTTAAACTCAAATCAAACAATTAGTATATACTTTTTTTTCCTTTTATCTCCATTTTACTTCTTTCTTTCTCTTCAAATTAATTATTATATTTATAACTTTTTTAATTCATTTTTCTTTCTATATTTCTTCCATTCACCTGGAGGTTAATCCTAGCTTATCGAGTCTCAAACTGAAGATGTATGTTTTGTTGATGTGTTTGATAAAGACGAGAGAAATAAAATGGAAGAAAAATTTATATTTTGTGAGATCTACATCTTTTATACTATACTTAATTCAAAAAAAATTCTTATAGTTTTATCTTCTCTATTTTTATTCTCTAAACCAATTAACCAAATACATCTTTCATGCCATAAATAAATATATATAACTGTAAAGACAATGAAGTACCATTTACAGTGGTAACGGCAACGACACTATTCGAAATACTCTCCAACACCCTGCGATCCATTGAGAACAAAAAATACGTCAATTGAAACAACAAGTTGAAAATCAAAAAGAAGCAAATGATTACTGAAGAAAATATTTATATTTCTCAGTATCAAATTTAGTTTCTTTTACGTATTAATTTATACCCGCCAGAGCTGTACGGATCTCGCAATCCATTGGAGAATATGATGTTGCTGGCAAACCTATGGAGGATCAGTTTCAAATCCTGCATTTTGTTTTATATATACAAAAAAAATGAAAAATCAAAGGCATTAATAATTTATATCTAATCATAGAAAAGAAGAAACAATAGGAACATTGATTTAAGAGAACTATATGTGTCATGAAGCTGAATGATAAGAAGAAGAAAAACGTACAGGACCCCCATAATATGTGGTCACCCAATGAGGCTGGGGAAGGACACCATATAAGCTCCTACACACGTGAACAAATCTCTTCATATTGAAAGGGGCTGGTGGAAACATTGAGTCGTTCCTTTCATGACCTATTGGCATAATTATCTCGCTGCATGTCTGTTTATGAAGTTAATTTACTTAGTTAATTCAAGAACGCTAATCCCATTAAATTAATCATGAATGTGGCTTTCAATAAACGATGTATGTATGTAAAAGAAAGAAATATAAAGTGTCATTTAGGAGTTTGTAAGCAAACTAAATCATAAATTGAATCTTTGGGAAAAATATTGAACCAAACCGTTTCTGTAAAATATGTTTGGTTCTAGTGTTAATTTTTATAATAATTATTTTTAAAATTATATCCAGTATAATGATTTATAATTAGTTGTCAATGTAAAAAACTTTTACATTAACAGTGTAATGACATTAGATTCCGTAATTAATAAGATCATATAACATTTACCTGCCATCTCCAACCCAGGAAAGATTCAGTTGGATGATTATATTCATTCATGTCATAACATGAACGATGTTGCTTATAAGCAACAACACCTTCAAATATTTGGCCAAGAATATCGGTTTTCTTAGCAGCTGCATCAATTGCTCCACATATGATCTTAACTGTGTGCTCAGAAGGGTAATTGTATTGAGCTGCGTCAGTATATAACGAGTCTAAGTAGTCCTTGAGATCAAAACTTTTGTTCAATTTGCTGAAACAAGCAAAAGAAAACAGTATATGTATTTTTTAATCAATTAATTATTGGAGTAAAATATAGGATAATCAACAATTGTGTACACACTGCAGAAGTATATATAAGCTTACTTGCAAGTTTTAAATCTCTTGCTGAGAATTGAAAGACCATTTGGCTTCTTAGCAACTCTGTCAATTTCAGACCATGATTTACGTACAGTTTGGTAACAGCTCTCACTAGTTTCCTGAACCACGTAAATTATATATGCATCCGTTGCAATTATTCTCAGGGTTTTTACTTAAACAGTTTTATTATTTTTAGAGAAAAGATTGGCATAACTTAATAGAATATTACTTTGAAATCCTTGGTGACAATATAGTAGTATCCGGCTTGTGGGGCAATGCCGTTGAAATAAAGAATTGGTGCTGATGAAGCAAGAGCACCAAGAGCAATGTGGGGATACTTTAGGCGAAACCATGATGCAAGCACTGCATAATAAATTTATAAGGGAAGAATTGTAATTAAACCGTCGTACACAAAAGAAAAATGCATTTGAATAAACAATTATATATATATATATATGACAAAGCTTGTAAGCCTTTATTTTTTTTTTTTTTGTGAATAGTGGTAGAATGATCATCAGGAAGGCACCATCAATGCTTCCAGATAACGCGTCAACCAGATTCTGGGACTCTCAGTATAGACCCACGACATGCTGGGACTGCTAGCAGAGACTTACTCTCAAAAGATTATTGAATTAATGGTTTAAACTGAAAACAGTTTTATCAAATTACAGTTACTTAATTGTTCATGTGTGACAAGAGACGTTCAGATATTTAGTAGGAAAAATCGGACCCACCTCCATAGAGACGACGAAAGTTATCTCCATACTCAACCATATGTTGCAACACGTAAACATTAACTACAAGTCCTAGTCCACATATATATTTCAATTTGAAAAAAAGAGCTAATATTATATATGTGGCACTCCTTACTTCCACCATAAGAGCCTCCAATAACGATTATGGGGGAATTCTGAGCAGATAAAGTTTTCTTGATGTGTAGAAGCACAGCAGCATAGTCTGCTATTGCTTGGGCTGAGTTGAAGTAGCCGCGAGTACTTGCATTTCTCATTGCTTCTTCGCTCGACCCAAATGGTATTGATTTACCATAGTATCGATGCTGCTTACAAAAACATCACATATATATAACATAAAACTACAAATTAATAAACTCTAGTTTCTTATTACTGCAAATATATATTTGACTACCAGAGGGATGGCCAAAACTAGAGACGTGAGAGAAAAATATGAAATGTAATAAATGATTGCATGGAGAGAGATATATAAAATAGTGTTATTAAATAAAAATATTTTATGCATTGTGGTATAAATATGACATGTCTAATTTTGTTTTGATCTATAGAAATCGAAAATGGATATCAGAGTTTTTATAACAATTCACACACTTTGTTTAATCAATTAAATAAGACTCCTTTGATTTGCATGACTGTTTGATTACCTCAATAAAAACAATAAGAGCATTGAACTGAGGAGCGTTATCTCTGAGAAACCCGATATATTTTGCATCCTCATCCACTGGTCCTTCTGCACCAAAGAATGTAAAAATGGGTGCACTTGATTTAGCTCCACCCCAGTACTTGAAATTGATCATATATCTTTGTTTGAAAGTGTGGTAGCTGTCAGGCCTGTAGTTGAAGTGATCGAGTCTTTGGGTATAATAAAATGTTTTGAGGTCATCATCATCAGACAAATGCGATGAAAAACTAATTTCAGGGTCGCGTTCCTTGGTTGATCTCCGCCAGGTTCCTAACCTTGGAATTCTGAAAGCACAAACATTAACTGAGATAATTAGAAAGAACAAAGAAAGCCATTGAAATGAGTGCAAAACGGATCCCATGGTTGGATGTGTTGGAGAGAATATGTGTGTATCCTGGTTAGGATCCAATGTTTTAAAGTTGTAATGTATGCACACGTATATATATTAAAAAAAATAAATGTATATGTGACACAGAGAAATTATTGTATGAAATTATCAAGTATCTATAATTCTGATGGGTCTTTATATAAATTTAACACTTACTAGGTTATAAGTAAAACTACTTAAGGAAAAAGTAAGACACACTATTTTATGAATTTCAATAAATTTATAATAAAAATATATTTAAAAAGTGTGTTAGTATTACTGAAAACATGAAAGCTAGGCAATGTATGAACAAAAATTTTAAAAATGAAAAAAATTGCCACGAGATGGTGCTACTTTGCTGGATAATAATAATAAACAAAGCTACAGCTATGACGAAGCTATATCTTGTATATAGACACTTAAGATGCAAAATGAGTCAAATGACTGAACCGAGCACGGGTCTTTAAAAATTGAGACCCAAATAAACGTGCGTCGCAGTTTAAGCCTTTAAGGTAAGCATAAAAAGATGCGGATGCAGCTAAGATCTGACTCATGCTTTCGATTATTGGTACTTTTAAGTTAATAATTCTTTTTAAAAAAACTTTTTGAGAAGGTAGAAAATAATTGAATGATCATGAAGTTCATAAAGGTTATATTTATGGTGTTTATCCAGGATATATCTTAATAGATGATTAAAGATCAATTTCTTTTGAGACACAAAGATCACTAAAATAAATTTTATCATTCTTAACAAAATCTTCTTTAGTTATATGATCAATAATCGAATCTCCGACAACTGCTCTTGATTAATGGGTTGCAGTGATCATATATATGTAGTGTATGCTTTTTTTTTTTATATATGTGATAATCAAATATAAGTATCCGGTGATTTATAAGTAACGCAACTTGTTTATCTCCTTAGTATATGCAGTGCTGGTAACATACACTTAATTTTCCGAAGTACCAAACAGTTATTCTTTTTGTTTATTTCACCATGATCTTAACGTGAACGTAGATTCCTAACTCCAACACCCAAAAACACTTGTAGCCATGGATATGTTCATCGCCTTGAAGCATTAATGATAAACTTTTAACACTTAATAACTAATTATAGTTGACTAAATTGCTCTTTTAACATTTTTTTAGCATTACAGCGCTTTATTGACAAAGGGAATCGCAAAGCAGTAGCTGGACTTAATTACTACTAACATTTTCTAGCTAATGGTAATGCCGTGAGGGTTTAAACCTACCAAATCTACACACATACGCATTATCCACATAATGTTACACAGGAAATCACTCCATTAATTTTATGCAGGAAAAAGCTCATAACTTTCTCTATTTTATGAGTTACTGCTTCAAGGTTGGCATAATGATAGCATCCAATAACTATATATGGTCATTTTCGTGGGTGATTTCCCGTGGAAAATAGTGGAGAACAAATTGCATTCAACAACGAAATGAAAGCGTTCTTTAAATTGGCCTTGCTATATAGCCCAATTTTGAATGGCAAGAAGTTGCTCGATTCTACCAAAAAGTGGAATAAAGTTCCTTTATTTTGATAAAATTAGAGTGGCTGCCAGTGGACGAACCCACACCTTTGCATATTCACTAAGATATGTAGATGTGTGTCAGAAACATGATTCTACATTGTGGACTCGAAGTCTCATTAAAGCATTTGGAAGTAGCTTTTGCATCATCTTTAACATGACTTGGCTCATATAATGTCTTCTAATTATACTCATGTTTAATGTTGATATTGTCCTCATGATTACCAAGACAAAACTCATTTTGATAATTATACACTTAAAACTCAATTTTGACAAAACTCATTTTCTAACCATTAGCATGTTCTTGATCCACTTATGACTAGATATCCACATCTAAAATCTTCCATTAATGCAAAAACAAGTTATTTTTGCTTCAAGTGGATCCACGTATCCTGTTATGAACGCCCAACCAAACTTGTAAAATATTGTGTAACAAAATCAAATTTTCAATATCTGTTATTCAAGCCAAAATCATGTTACTAACTAAAGACTCGGATTTATTTAAAATCAATTCTATAAATCACTTTTATTCAAAATCAAATCTACAAATGCATATCTCTGTATCTCCTTCCAATTACGTTCCCATTTGTTTACGCTTTAATCAAAGAAATGGAAATGCAAACTACAATTAACTAGGAAAGCACAATGCTCTAATCCGAGTGAAAATGGGTCGTTTTATTATCTACCATCGACAATTCCACGAAAGAAGCTTCCCTGCATTTCAATATATATCTATGGTTGATACATACATTTCTTTATGTAAACACTTTATAGAAATTAGAGCATCTCCACTATACGTTGGTCTTTGGAAAATTAAAGCCTCTGCATTTCTTTATGGAGACCATATGGGTCAGTGGCCATGATTACAATTTACATGGGAATCGCATGTGTGCTCTCTGCGTTTTGCTAAGAAAGCACAATATATTGCTATTTGCTAGCGACTCTCACTGTCACCAATGGCCCAAGTGCATCAGAGCTCAGACCATTACAACTGGGTGGTGTTTTGTGATTGTATCAAAATGGAAATGGTGGAGCTCAAAAGGTTCCATCTTATAACAGAAAATTCCCACTATATATTTCCTCTTTCTTCACTGCACAAGAAATAAATATATATATGCTTATATAATTTAATTATATCATCATCTCCACGTTTCACAATTTGCATTGTTTGTTCACATTAATTTTTCCCTTCGGTTAGTGTATTTCTCATTCCCCATCCACTTTCTTCATTATTTTCCCTGGAAGCACCATCTTTAGTACCAAAAATGTCTTCCACCATTGCAATAAAGATAAAAGCACCAATTACGATTGATCCGTTTTTATAATAAAGCGGAAAAAAATCAGCTACCTAATCTAATCCGGTTAGCATAATTGAGCTTTTCACCGCATAAGCCTCCACTAGAGTCCACGGAGTAATTGATTTCATAAAACATTTATTAGAATCATGTGCATATGTATCATTGTTGGTCAGAAGAGACGACTTGCTGCATGTTTTAGGGAACTGAGTACATGTTTGGGAATTCGGAGGGTAATGATACAGCTTTGCAGAAGTATGTTGATCACGTAAGTGATCTTGATTTTTTTTTTGTTCGTTTGATTTTTTTAAATTAAAATTGAAGTGAAATTAAGTTCTAAAAGCAAGTATGAGAAAAAGTGAAAAAAATACAAGTTTTGCATTTAGTGAAGAGTTTTATTTGAAGTTTTACTTCATCAACATTAAATTCTTAATTTATTATAAACTTAGTTTTGAGATTAAAGTTTTCAAATAAAATTCACTTCATTTCATCTCTAATAATTTTTTATTCATAGAAAATCACTATTTAGAGAAAATTAAATTGACAAACACACTATAATATTTAAAAGAGTTTAATTTCTATGTATTATAAAAAAAATTATAATGTCAGTTAATTAAAAGTTATTGTTAGTATAAGTTTTAAGATATTATTATAAAAATTAATAAATATATCATATTTAATAATTTATGATTGAAATTCTGAGTTTGGTGTTTATTAGAAGATTTCTATCCCAATTTAATAGTTTTTGTGTGAAATTTGAGAGACAAGCTAATTGTTGTCTTTGTGTTAGCAACAGTAACTACTATCAATGTTAGTCCTTTTGTTTATCAATGTGTTTCACGTTGTATTTCTTACTTAACTTTTAATGAAATGTCATGAGTATCTTTCAGTGAAAAAAAGAAAAGAATTAAGTCTAATTAATTATATTTTTTAAATTTAATTAGAATATATCACAGTGTAACAAAATTAATATTATTATTTAATCATAAATTGTCATCTATTTGTATAGTTTTATAAATAATTATTTTAAAAATCACACCTAAAATAATTTATAATCGATTAATAATATAATATTTCTTATATTAACGTTCTATGGAAATTAAATTCTATTTTTTAATCTCTATGCGCTTCTGGAAGGGAGTGAAGCAGACCAAGTTTTGCATCGAGCTTGGCAAGCGCTTGAGGAATGATAAAGTTTTTTTGTGGTTGCAAGAAGTTGATATTGTTGGGCCACCGTTACAAGTCCAAGAAGGAGAAGCATTGGCGTTATTAGAAGCTGGGCGGAGCTTCCTGCAACCTACCTCCAAGTTGCTTCCTGCATCTTTTTCCGAAAGTTTTTTTTTATTTTTTGGATTGGTCATTTTGGAAGGGAAAAAAAAGAGATACATTCTCAAATGTAATTTCACATTTGAACATTCCAAAAACAAAAAAAGAGTGTAGAAAATAACTTGGAGGTGCAAGAAGTAACAGCCTAAAAGAACTTAGACTGTACCTGTCTCCCTACTACTTTTGATACTATTCCAACTTGTATTACTAATGAGATATATATATATATATATATATATATATATATATATATATATTTATGTGAGGGGAATAAACTAGGGAAATTTATAACAATGAGTCATGAATAATCATATAAATGAACATTACACCACGCTGGATTTATAGGTCTTGTCCTCACTTATACAGTGTTCATCGCCACAATACTTGTGGGACCAGTTATGAAACCAATTGTTGAGTGTCTCTGGAGAGATTTACACCAATGGTCTATAAACAATCACATAAGTGAACCAGACACCACAACTTAATCCAAATCCTTAAGGCTTTGTTTATAGATCTTCTCCTCACTTGTATGATATTAAACTTTTTCATTTCTATCCGATATGAGATTTTACCTCATCCCTTTACTACATTAAAGTTACTTCATTCAAAAAAAAAATACTCTTTTGATGAATCTTGAAAGGAGAGAGAATACTAGCTAGTTGTTAATTTGCTTACAACTTGATCATATCATACTATGTAGGCCAGTAATAATAGTGTGATAATAGCTCACAGATGCAATCACATAACAACATGAAATCGTTATTATTAATAGAAATTGCTAATGTATATTGGTAGGAAATGCTCTATTATTTCCTTGTGATGTGTAAATGTTTGGGTTATTAACTTGTTTTCATCCTATCATTTGCTTTGGAATTTCGTGATCCATTTGAGTGCAACAAGATTAGCATAATATTAGGCGATCCACCCTTTCATAATTTGGATCTCTTTCTTCCATTGTTCAACCAACCATTCTGGATCGCTATGATTTGCACTTGCCGCAACCAGAATATCTAGACAATGAGATCCTAAAAAAGTAAATGATCAAAGTAGTTTATTACTTAAATAAGTTCATGTAAACGGTTTGATTTGAGATAGATTAAAGAAACATTAGTAATTGGTAACCAAGGATGCAATTTGTAACGACCCGCCTCGTCGCTACTGTATCACTAACTCTTAACCACTCCATAAACATGTTTTAACTAGAGATCTCTTTAATTGAATTTTTGAAAATGGTGGTACATTTTTTTCTCGTGAGCACATAACTATCATAGTCATAAACAAGACACGTATAAAAACGTCCCAATTTCATAAATACATGCATACACAAAACGTAGTTTAGTTGTAAGTACAATTATCCATGTCTAAAATGTACAAATATTTTACAAAGGAAACAAAAAATTAAACATCAGGGGTGTAACTAACAAAACACGGATGTGACTATCAAAACAATGGGTGCATCTAGCAAAGTACGACTCATGTCCGGGATCTAGTCCATTGACATCCCAGCTACTTGGCGGCTCCAATCAAAAAGTGGTTATCTTCCCGGTCACCTACTGCTGTCCATTTGCTCACACGAACACGATTCGCGATCATCACAAGTACCAAACCACCCGGTACAACAAAGCAAAGGTGAGTCCATTATGTAAAAATAACAAGCAAAAGATAACATCAGTTAAGGAAGACAGTCCAAACATCACATTATCACCACAAAATCCAAGTATATCAACGAGCCACCAACATGAACAGACATCCAGGAACATTCCACAAGTCAACTTATAATGCCTAGCATGATGCATGTTCCTGACTCAACTCTCAGCATGCAATGTGGTACCATCTCGGAAATAGGTCATCCCTGTGGTTAAATGATGCAGTAGCCAAATGGGTGTCAGAAGGAGTTCCCAACAGACGTGGCCCCCCAGTACCCCGGTACCTTACAACCAATCATCAATCTTATTTCCGTCATGCAAATGTTGTATCTCGCTCATGGGCACCATCAACATATGGCCCGACACATGAACAACCTCGTCTTGACTAGGATCTTCATACCCTCCCATGTATATACATACCGCCCCAAACGAGGGCCACCCCAACACGAGCTCATTGGTGCACTGACCGTGGTCCTTGCAAGGTTCACCATTCGGTCCTGGCATCTCACGTGTCTACACATAGCATATCTTCACGGCTCCATCAATGTATGGCCCGGCCCGGGATCAACTCGTCCTGGCTAGGATACTGCCATACACCCCTGCGGGTATCTATATATATCCACTCGCATTCAGATCACCATGGGCTCCATCAATGCATGACCCGACCTTGGAACAACTCATCCTGGCTAGGATACTGCCATACACCCCCATGGTATCGATGCAGGAAACATCTCAAGCCATCACATAGGCCGATCTCAATTATTATCACAGTAGGCACATACGTCTCTCACACATCATCCACAAACACCACAAACAAGTGAGTCAGTGTGAAGTATTAAGTATCCGGGTTGGCACCTAGCTATATTAAGTCGAGATAAGAATCCGAACAAAGTCGAACGAGGACGGATAAGATTGGTCAAGGTCAGCAAAGGTCGGTAAAAAGGGGTAAAGGTTGGACAAGGGAAGACAAAGGTGGACAAGAGCGGACGAGGTTGAAAGAGGTCGGTCGAGGTTGATTATATAAGCGCTATAATCGATTATAACAGATAACACTTGCAAGACTCGGAATTGGATTAACATTGCTAACCTACACAAGGTTGTCCAGGTAGGGAAAACCGAGTAAGGTAAAGACCCGATGGTTTTAAGAAAAGGGCTTGAACTTAACAATTCTAAAGAGAATTGCCCAACCGAGTAGAGGACCCGGTGACTTTCTTCCCGAGGAAGCACGAGCTCATTCGAGTTAGCGAACCTGATGACTCTTTTCTCGAGAAGGCACGAGCTCATCCGAGTTAGAGAACCTGGTAGCTCACTCTCTTGAAGTAAACTTGAGCTCAACAGCTCTAAGGTACCACCTCGGGTAAGGAACCCGATATATCGACATTCGCCAACAAGGACTAAGTCACGTTCTGCATGCACACATGCATGCTACGTAACTCGCTTAACTCGGCCTACCAATCCCGGTAGTTGACATCACAAACACAAGGAGCTGATACACTGGTTTAATTCGGCCTACCCATCCCGATAGCCGACATCATAAACTTAAGGGGTTGATACTTATGTGCAACACGACCAACCCATCAGTGAACCCGACACCTCCATGGACACTTCTGCACAATCTCTTGAGAGTTTTTCAGCATCAAAATGCCAACTTCACACACATGCACGGGGAGTTCTTACAACATCAACTCCCCCTTCAAGAACACCACACCAGAACATCATTAAACATCAACACACAAAACACCAACCAACGAACATAAAGCGTAACTCATTCCATCCACACAAAGGCACAACTTTCTGGAAACAACATACACACAGGGACATGCAATCATCGCCATGGTTGGACACCCTGGTCCTCAATCATGTTACCTAAAGCTGTTATCAAACATAATAAATTCTCATTACCTAACCAGGAGTTCGTTCACGAGCTTCACGATGACTTGTCCCAACTTCTGCTCTGGCCACAAGGTCCTTCTTGACGTCGGGATTCCGTGGCAGTGACGGTGAGTTGAAGGTGACACAGAAGGGTTGAGGGAGAAAGATTTCTGGGCGTGGGTAAGCTTAGGGAGAAAAGGAGAGAAAGCGCAAAGGAGAAGAATAGAAGAGAACACGCTTCTACTGCACGCTCGTGTGCTTAAGTACTCAGCTGACAGAGCAGGTTTGCCTTTCGTGCAAACACAGCAACCGCAAGTCAACAAGGACAATTATCAACCACTAATACGCATATCAAGGCAAGGGCACTCAAAACAGCAATTATCAAATAAAATATACAATAAAACATATAGTTAATTACCATATCACACAAAAGAAACGTTCATCTTTATGACTTGTAATCCGGATTGTTACACAATTAATTTCCAAAAGTTGTTTTTTATCACTTCTAATCAAATTTAAGTTTTGAAACAAAATCAATTTTACCAACCAACAACCAAATACTTATAATTTTTTAATCTTTTCCCTAAATAAAAAAAATACCTATAATTTTTACAAAAATAAAGTTTGATTATAATCAAAACCAAGTCTTTTTATTTTTACGATGAAACCAAACACACTATATATTTGTCTTTATACAATTATACATGGATGAAAATGGGTTCGATTAATTTAAACTTTATAAGCTCACGTTTTTATGGGTTTCATGCGTACCTGCCTTGTGTAGTCCCCGATTGAAAGGACTAGCTTGTGGAACAAAAAAAAACAATAAAATGTAAAAAATAATCATAAATAAACTAAAAATTTGAAAAAAAATTATAAATTATATTTTTTAATTTTAATTGATTAAATTTCACAATACAATAAATATATCAATAAAGCACAAGTCAACAAATAGCTATAAAAAGTATCAACCAAACAATGAATATATAATTAATGTAATTAAACTAAATATTTAAGCACATCAACCAATATTTAATGGTAATTAAATAAGAAAAATCAGCTTACTCAATCACTAACAAGGAAATATAAAGGTTCTATGTATTAAAAAAGAAAAAAGAAACAGGCCAACCTACATATATAGCTTGTTAAAAGTTTTAAAAGTAATTTTATAAATCAAATCATTCTCTTAAATTCATTTCGATATATTATTTTCAAACACAAATAGTTTTCTAACATTAATTCTTTTAAAATTAATTCTATCAAAATCTAAATCAAACAAATCTATATAATTTTATTTTTTTTGCATATGTGATGACAGACGAATGCTTTCTTTGCCTTTAACTTTGATTTGGGATACAACAACCATTATTTTTTAAATTTATATGCTGTTTTTGTTCAGCTTAGGACTGCTTCTAGAGAGTAGAGAGAGTATTATCATTTTGTATAGTAAAATTTATTTCCACCATTTTTGTCTTAAGCAAATAATTTGAAAATAACATCGATAAGACGACCAATGACTGGCGATCACCATCATTACCATAAAGGTGTAGAAGTCATTTTATGGAAAAAGTCAGTACAAAGTAATTATATACGTTATTACAATGGATATAACTGACATTTGAATACGAAAAAGAGGGTTTTTTTTATCTAAAGGGGATGGTTTTAAAATTTAATTATCATTTGAAAATAGTTTTTAAATAAATTATCAAATAAGATTAAGTCATAACACGAGGTACAACTTATAATTTAGAAGTTTTAACACTTGTTACAACTTCTATTTTCTTTTTGCTTTTTTTAACTAAAGTTGTAAATCTATTTATGACTTATGTATTTTTTTTTCAACTTACTACTTCAAAGTTGTAACGGATTTGGAATTTTTTATGGATTATATTAAAGTTATAAATATATTTATGACTTCTAACTTTTTTTTTGTTATGAATTTGAAGTCGTAAATCATTTTATTTTTTATAAAAAATAGTATTTTTTTTTTAAAAATTAGTTTAAGTTTTATAAAAATTATAAAAAAATAGTTTAATTTAATTATTTAAAATGCAAGTAATTTTAATTTTTTAATTTGATCTAATATTTTGTATATATTTTTATATCATTTTATTTTATATTTTATTAATTTAATTATTTAATAAATAAATAAATATAGAAAAATAAATCAATAAATTATTTATAACTTCAAAAAAAACAAATTTTATCAATTTTATTTATATAGAAAAATGTTACGACTTTCATGTCGTAATAGTTTAGTTTATTTTTTTTAATTGATAATTTTTTAAAAAAAATTATAAATTTGTATTTTTTTTGCAAAATTATAAATAATTTTTAATTTATTTTACTTAATATTTTTTATTTATTAAATTAAATATAGAAAAATATATTAAATATAATAATTAATTATTTATTAAATAATAAAATTAATAAAATATTAAATAAAATTATATATATATAAATACTAAATTAAATTACAAAAATTAAAATTACTTGCATTTTTAAATAATTAAATTAAACTAATTTTTATAATTTTAAAAAAAATCTTAAAGGAAATTAAAAAAATACAAAAAAAGAAATACTAATTTTAAAATAAAAAAAAGGTTACAACTTCAAAGTTGTAACAAAATAAAAGTTTGAAGTCGTAAATATATTTACGACTTCAATACAACCCATAAAAAGAATTCCAAATATGTTACAACATTAAAGTCGTAAATTAAAAAAAAAATACATTGAAGTCGTAAAGAAATTTACAACTTTAGTTAAAAAAATTAAAATCTTAATAAGTTTTACGACTTTTGAACTAGAAGTGGTACCTTTTATCACAACTTAGCCTCATTTAGTAATTTATTTAAAATCTACCCCCATCCACATGGTAATTAAATTTTGAAAACATCTCCTTTCGATAAAAAAGCAGAAAAAGAGTGGAAAGCACATATTCAGAGTTCTACTTGATTCTACATAGCTACTTTTCTTAAGTTTCAAGCATTTGTATGGACAGTATGATTGCTTAGTTATCATATACCTTCTCAAATCTTGCACTTGCAGTGAAACGATGAAAAATCGTAGTCCAAAAGGAAGTGCTTCCCAAAACTCCTCTTAAATCTAGTAGTCACGATGGTGTTTAACTTTTTGTTTTTTTAAAAAAAGTTGAATTCAACGTAATTTAGAAAAAATCCTTAAAAATTCGGTCACTGAAATAAAACCAAATAATCTAATCTGTTGTTTTTGTGGCAATTTAGTGACTGTATATTTTGGTCGCTAAAGAAACATTAAAATATATTTTGATCATTAGTGGAATATCAAGGCAGTCATCATTTCAAACGAAAATTGTAGCATTTAATTATGTAATTTTTTTAAAAAAAATGTAAAACAAAAAAAAAATTGCATCCTAAATTAGTTGCGCTGTTTCCTTCATCCTTAACTCTTGCAGCGACCAAAAATTATTGGTCGCTTAGTAAAAATATTCAGTCTCTAAGTCTGTCGCTGAGAAAAAGTATTCAGTCACCAAATCGGTTACTATAATTTCCAGACATTTATTTAAAAAATTAAACTGATTTGCGACTGAAATAGAGACTATCATTTTCCACCGCATTATTCCATCGTAAAAGTGGTCATTGTCATGCATAAATGATGATTTTTATAAGTCATGCACAAATTTTTTTGGTTGCTATTTGCGATGGCTAATCTATAATTTTCTAGTTATAAGAATTATAGATTTGTTATAAGAAAGTTTTAGATTACTTATTTACTATTTTATAATGTAAAATAGTTTTAATTTCATTTTTTTATTATAGAAACTACAATTATCATTTACGAAAATAATTATTCTCTAGGTCATCATGAGTGAATCGTTACGAGGAAAAAAATTTAAAAAAAATATTTAACACAGTTATATATCAAATAATCAATAATATTTTTTTATTAAATATATTATTTGTTTTTAAATTTTTATCATATAAAATAATGGATAAATAACAATAACATGAAATTGTGACATTTTAAAAAAATAAAAATATTTATAGTTTTATTATTTAAATTTAATCAAGATTTAAAATTTTTAAACTCTTTTTATTTTATTCAATTGTTACAATAACCGGCATAATAATATTTAGTTAATATAATTATTATAAAATAATAGTTTATTAGAAAATAATAGGTTAATTCTTTGTTATAAGACAACCAAAGTTAATTAATTTAAAAGACTTTACCAATAATATCATAAATAAAAATAGTTTTAGTTATGATAGAGATAAATATTTTTAGTTTTGTTATTTAAATTTAATCAAGATTTGAAATTTTTTATAATTTTATTTAATTCAATTGTTACGATAACCAACATAATAACATTTAATTAATATATTTATTAGAAAATAATGGTTTGAATCTTTATTATAAGATAATCAAAGTTAATTAATTTAAATTAATTTTTCAATAATATCAAAAGTAAAGATATTTTTAGTTATGATATAGATAAAAATTATAATTAATTTATAAAAATAATTTTTGTTACAAGAAAGTTTTAAAATACTTATTTACTATATCATAATGTAAATTAGTTTTAATTTCGTATTTTATCATAAAAACTACAATTATCATTTACAGAAAATAATTATTCTCTAGGACATCATGAGTGAGTGTACCATTACGGGGAACAAGTTTTTATAAAAAAAAATATTTAACCCAACTGCATATCAAACAATCAACAATATTTATTTTTATCAAATATATTATTTGTTCTTAAATTTTCATCATATATAATAATGGGTAAATAAAAGTAAAATGAATTTATGACATTTTAAAAAAATAAAAAAATATATAGTTTTATTATTTAAATTTAATCAAGATTTGAAATTTTTAAACTCTTTTTAAAGAAATTTTTATTATTTTATTTAAAAATATATTATTCTTAAAACGTGTGTCTGCACGGATTACTTACTAGTTGCATCCTAAATTAGTTGCGTTGTTTCCTTCATCCTTAACTATGGCAGCAACCGAAAAGTATTGGTCTCTAAGTAAAAGATATTCATTCACTAAGTTTGTCGCTGAGAAAAATGTATTCATTCACCAAATCAGTTACTAGAATTTCCAGATTTTTTTGAAAAAATAAAATGATTTGCGATCAAAATCACGACTATCATTTTCCATCAAATTATTCGGTTGTAAAAGTGGTCATTGTCAAGTCATGCACAAATATTTTTTGGTTGCTAATTGCGATGGCTAATCTATGATTTTCTAGTGATCAGAGTATTTAACATAACGTGTTGATTTTTTTGTAAAAAAACGTCTTTATAAAAAAAAATTAAAAAAAAGTGTTAGTGTTTTATATTGAAATCTCGCACCCCCTGATACAAAATGGAATCACGTTTCCATTTTGTGTGATGAATAACAAAATGTGTTTCCAATGGACAACGCTCAGCTAACCACATATCCACATGCAGGGGCGGATCCAGAAAATAATTCAAGGGGGGGCACTCATGTCTTTATATTTAGTGGCGGGGGTTCGGGGGCAGCGCCCCCGAAAAATTTTTTTGTAAAAAAAATTTAAATTAATGTTTTTTGTACAAGATTATGAATCCGCTTAAAATTATATTATATATATGTATATAACTAAAATTATTTGATTAAAAAAATTCATCCATAATTCTATATTGAAAAATCTAAAATAATAATTAAATTTGATAATACAAATAAAGTGTATTAATAATAAAAAAGACTGTAAATAGCAACTACCTAAATTAAAACTCAAAAGCTCATTTCGAAAATGTAATATGAAACTGCAGAAAGAAAAAAAGTGGGTACAGAAAGCAAATTAGGCTCAAATAAGACAAAGCTAGCTTCTCTGTTCTTCTTCTTCGTTGCTGTCTGCGGCGCTTTCTTTCTAGTTTCCATTTCTGTTCTTATAAGCTGTTTCCTCCTTCTCTTCAACGAAAATTTAGGGGGGGCACTGCCCAGTTCCACCGTTCCAACAGGGGTATAGTAACTTCATGCCAAAATTCAAGGGTGGGCACTTGCCCCCCCTGTCTTGTACGTGGATCCGCCTCTGTCCACATGCACTAGTTCGTAATTAATTACTATTTGTTATGGTGACGTGATAAAGAACATAAAACATATAAAATCTTAAAATAATATGACACTTCTAATTTATTTGAATATGAAACGTTTGTTTTTATTCTACATATTTATCATGCAATTTCACACGTACGAAAGGGAAATTATTATTTGTTGTCATAACGTATACTTCTAATGAAAGGGGTTCAGCAACCAGTGATAAGATATGTTTCTTGATATCTCGGTCTTGGATACCAATGCCATCGCCATTTTGATAAAGGGTATGGGCCACTCGAGCTGTATTTATGGCTTGAGTAAGAAATGGCTCCACTGAAGCAACTCTATTGGAGCAATAATGTCCATTTATCTTTTTCCATGCTTTGTGTATCATGTCTTGGATGTGCTTTCTTGCTTTTTCCTCTGAAGCATCCTTTTGATTCATGTAGCATATGATCGACGAAGCAACATCACCCCTTTCTCTTTCAGCCTGTTTCATATTTGATTCTACATTAACATTCAACATTTTATGTAAAATGAAAGGAAATATTTAATTAACAAAAATATGAAGCAGCAAAATTTATATAATATATATACCGCTGTGGTCCCTAAATCATTGCACAATCTAATTATGAGAGATACATTGTAGACCAAATCTTCATATGTGTGTAGAAAATCGTCTATATCCGTTGCTTGATTCATTGTCGCAAAATATGAATGGAGTATAATTAGTGGTGCCGAAGATGAAATCCAAGCATTGCTTAAATACTCTTGCAACGATGGAATGTATCCCTTGTTGCACCACTTTGCTTCCACGTATAATGCTTTGCAAAAGTCTATCCACTATAAAATCAAGACAGAAAGTTATCAAAATAATTAACAATCATTTCATTCCGTTTTATGGTTTTTATATTGAATTGAGTTTTGAAAAAAAAAAATCACTGGTTATGATAATTAGTGATATACCGCTTTCTTTAGATAAGTTAACACCGAGTGAAAGTTATTTTCTCCACCAATTTCATAAGCAATTTCATTTGTGACATCTTTAAGTGCGAGGACGCAAATTTTCATGTATTCTGGAAGTTCTTCAAGTTCTTTGTCGTCCCATCTGTGTATATGACACAATGAAATTAATTCTTGTAATTAAATAACCAGAACCATAAATAAGCAAGCCTACATTATTTATACATATATATTATAATTAATCTTTAGCTTGTTGGAAGTTCTGCATATTATTCATAAACAATCTTCTTCCATCTTGGGAAATAAACAAACCTCTCAAATGCCAATGTGAACGGCTTCAACTCTTCAAATGAGGCGTGCATGTCATAAACATCATCGATGATTAGTACAAAAATAATAACTTTAGTGAGCCATTTTCTGAAGGATTTATACTTTGGCTCAAAAGCAATTCCTGCTGCACACATGAAGCTTTCAACCAACCTATTCCTTGCAAAGCTCAACTCTTTTTTTTTATGCCAAGATTCTCCCACCACCTAAATGACAAATTAAAAAGTATTAATCAGTATATATCAGTTAAATTAATACCTACAGGCCAACCAGTATCTTGAAGTATATAAAAAAATTGTACCAATCATCAGCAATGGAGTCGTTTATTCTTATTCTCAATTACTTGAGATAAATTAGACAAACCTCAGAAAAAAAATAGATAACCCCTCAAAATATATACCTGGATAATTCCTTGACCTCTTTTTGAAGTTTGGCCTGAATTATATTGAAATTTAAGTTAGCCAATTCAAGTAAAATTGGGTCTACGTTTTTCTCCTTTTTGTATTGCTCCACGTTCCATCTGACGTCAAACCACTGTACTCTCCAATGGGATGGAAGCTCCAAGGCATGGACCATTTTTTCAACAACCAGATTGGAGAATTGGTTGATGTTGATGGAACTGGGAGAGAAACCATACTTGAGAGAATTTATGGCACAAGTTTTGGCCTCATCCAAGATCTTCTCTCCTTCTAAGCTCAAATGTGAGGCCTCAAGAAGCTCCACAACATCTTTACCATAGCCACCATATGAGCTTTTCCTTATCACTTTACCTTTTTCATCTAAAAAGTTGCTTAAAGTATCTGAGTTTGAGAAATAATTAATCAAAAGTTAGTTAGTTAACTTGCATATATATGTCACATTGGATGTTTGAGAGAGACAAATGGTGTTACCAGGCAAAACTGGATATCCATGTTGTCTTAAAAGCCTGAAGCATAGTGCAGATACACGTAAACTATGTTCTATACTAGGATTAATGTTGCTGTCTTTGACATAGACAAGTATAGATTCGAGAAAGACGTTGATATCCTTTTGAAAGTAGTTGGCAAGGCCTAGCTTTTGGATCCAATCAGCCAACTCTAGTTTTTGCAAAACGCTTGCCTCTTGAACAAAAAGACCCTTTACTTCCATCACCCGCTTGTTTAACTGCATAACAAATTCTTCCTCCTATGCGTAGAGATCATGCAACATTAAACGAAACAAAACCATGTTGACTTTATTCTATTTATTATTATTATCATTGTTTTGCAAGATCTTAGGTTTTGAACGTATGAATCTTTCCTATATTTACTATATATAATATATTATGTACAATGTATATCTTCAATCACTAAACTCAAAGGATTAGAAACTCACTAAAGTTTTGGCCTATCGGTGAAGTCAAAATAGATACATGAAAACCTAGATTTGATTCCCATTGTACACCAAGAAAAAAAAACTTGTAGGGTTGTTTACCACTCGAATCACTCCTTATGAGTTATTAGTAACGATTTCTAATTAAATTTATGTGAATTTGAATAGATTAAAAAAATGTAAATTTTGTTGTAATATTAATAAGTTAATATGTTAATGTATTCCAACTAAATGTGTATGTTAACAAATAATAAAACAACAATTATTTCATCTATTTAGATATTAAAAATTAAACTTTGGAAATTAACAAGTATTTATTTATATATGGGTACTTATTTTTAAATTGAAATATGTTAACATAATACACCGTTATTTTAATATAGTATTTAGTTATATCCTGTTAAAGTATGTATTCTAACTAAACATAAGGGAATATAAGTTAACAAATTTTATATATAATTTATATAAAATGGCAGACAAACATATTATTTTCTGTCATTTAATTTTATATTTATCAACTAATTTATATAACTACCATTTTACCAAACCCTTCATAATTCATTCATATTATATAAAAGTTGGTTATAAGCTATCGGTTAGTTTTTTATCTGACGAGGGCCAAAATAATGCATGATTTTATTGTCCATGCAATTCGCTATTATTTTGAAATAAATCAAATAGGTAAATAAAAAAACGAAATAAAAGTATGGTGGAAATAATATAAAATCTCACATGATATTTACTGGCAAGTGACTGCAGATAATCGTATTTCCAAATGTTGGATTTATAATTTGCGCATCTTCTTATGCTCTCTGTAACTATATTAACTTCTTTAGCCGATTGATTTGCGTCTGAGGGATTCATCGTTCCTGCCTAGCTGCAAACCTCTTGATATTTGTTGTTTTGTTATTCTTCTAACCAAATTAAAGTTCGCAACCTTTATATAGGCCATATACGCATATACATCTAGAAGATGTCTATTCTGTGGCTGTCCTCCATATTCTTTTTTTAATATTTTCGAGAAAATTAAGATGGAATGTTTTGTGACTCATACATGTAAAAAGGACATCACAAATAAAATAATTTGTTGTAATCAAATCACGTCACAACTCTTTTGTTGTATTTATTATTTGGAATTAATGTACAGTACACTTTTTTTTAATAGATGTGTCCTATTTAACAAAATACACAAGTAAATTATACTCACATCTTTGTTAAGATCGTTATCTAATGCTAATTGAAACATGTGAGCAAATGAAATTATTCTTATATTTTAATTATAAAACACAAATTATCTCATCTTAAATAGTTTCAGAATGTAGGGTTCACGTTCCATTTCTACGATTCCAATTTCTCACTGTCTTAATCAATTATCACAATTTGGTAATCTATTACTTGAGTCACGAAGAACAAAATAATCGATTACATGTATTAAGTAATCGATTACTCAGTGCAAACATAGAACAAGTCCTGCCTGTGTTAATCGATTACCATTAATCAGTAATCGATTACTGAACACATTTTTTAAAAGATTACATGACGGATTAATATATTACTTTGTTCATATATCTTTTCCAAAAAGCTCAAGAACAATTTAATCGATTAAATGAGTAATTAATCGATTACATAAGTGTAAATAATCAATTACATGGACGAATTAATCGATTACATTCAGTTACAACAGTTTTCTATATAAAGTTGTTGAGTCTTTTGTTTTCAAGTACATTACTACAATTCGAGATTTTCATTGTTTTGAAAAAGACTTTTGTATTGAGAGGAAAAAAAACACTGAGTAACAAAGCTCTTGTCTCATAATTCAAGATCTTAATGCATCATTGATAGAATTCTTTTTGGACTAGATTTCAAAGGGGTTTCTTGGAGAGCTTGGTCTGAAACTTGCTTTCTTTCAACCTAATTCCAAATTGGTAAACATTTGCATTTGCATTCTTTGGATCATAAGGTTATATCTCTCCTCTAAACTCTGGTTGTAATTCGTTTTTACATTTCAGCTTGTTTAGTTGCTATTACAAAAATGTTATTTAAGCTTTTCTAGAGTAGGGTTCTCCAGGAGGAAGAGTAGAGAAGAGTTTCTCTATGTCTTGATCATTGGAAGTCTAGAGGGTGTTTAGATTTCAGTTCTTTATCTAGGTTTGATAAAGGATGATCTTTTGTAAGCTTGTAAAGAACAAATTTTTGTTGATAGTGGAACTCTAGCCAAAGTTTGGTTAGAAGAAACTGGATCTAGCTTCTCTTATTGAGGGGTGAACCGGCATAGTTCTTTGTGTTGATTACTTTATCTTTGATCTCATCTTTTTGTCATTAATTGCTAGTCATTTGGATAATCATTTATCAACAGAAAAAATATTTTATGTTATTGCTTTTTGTGAAGGGTGATTCTTGGTTGACTGAAAGTCTTTTTCAAAAAAGGGTGTCCTTATGATAGGATTCTAAATTCGCTGCTTGTTTTAAAGAAATTTTAAAGATATTGTTTTAACCAATTCATCGCTCTCTTGGTTAATTGTGTATGTTCATATTGTTTTCAATTGGTATCAGAGTAGGTTCTTGAGTGTTATTCAATATCACTATCTTTTTTTAAAAGAAAATGAATACCAACAATTACTTTTAAGGAGGATGCCTCCCTCAATCGTCCTCCGATGTTTGAAGGAGAGCATTTCAGTCTTTGGAAAAACAGAATGCAGATTTTCATTCAATCAAATGATCCCGGTGCATAAAATGTAATAGAAAAAGGTCATTTGATTCCTATGAAAACTGTTAGTAATAATATGATTCCCAAAGAATGGGATGAGATGACTAATGCAGAAAAGAGAGTTGTTCAATATGATTTTAAAGCTAAGAACATGATTACTTCTACACTTTCTTCTGACGAATTCTTTAGAATTGTTAGGTATAAAAGCGCAAAAGAGATGTGGGAGATGTTGGAAGCCACTCATGAAGGGACAGATGAAGTTCGAAGATCAAGTAAGCATGTCTTGATTCATGAGTATGAAATGTTCAAGATAAACACCACAGAAAACATATCTCAACTCCAAACAATATTCACTCACATTGTAAATCATCTTCTTGGTCTTGGGAAGATATTTGATGCTGAAGAGTTAAAAATCAAAATCCTGAAGTGTCTTACAAGACCATGACAACCAAAGGTGACAGCAATAAAAGAATCAAAAGATCTTTCTAGGATGTCCATGACTGTACTTTTTGGTAAGCTTCTTGAATATGAATTAGAAATGTCACAACTAACACATGCAAAAGATCCAGATAAGAAACAAAAGAGCATAGCGTTGAAAGCTGCATCATCTAATGTGGAAAAAGAAGAAGACTCAAGTGAATATGAAAATGATGAACATGTGAACCTAATAGTCAAAGGACTCAACAAGTTCGTGAAGAATAAGAAGAATAATAAGTTCTCAAAGTTTAACAAAAGAAATAACAACAACAACACAAACTTCACCTGCTTCGAATGTGATAAGCAAGACCACATTAAATCTGAATGTCCTATATTCTTAAAGAAACAATTAGGTGAAAAGAAGTTAAAGAAAGAAGGGAAACAAATACTAAAATTTGAAGCAAATGACCATATTCAATCACAGAAAAAAAATTGAACTAAAAAATTGAAGATAAAGAAGAAGGACGGGTGTTAACAGTGCGTACCAACAAGGTGGGTTCACGTTCAACAAAAAGTTTGGTTCATTTTCAATTACAGAAAAAACAAAAAGAAACAACAGTCTTAAAATATTTTCAGGTTGAAAGGAAGAAGATGAAAGTATTTTAGACATAAAATTTATTAAAAGTTATGTGATCAGCATGTGCCTAATTTCTGTTACATTATTAAACTGTGTTTAGGACGAATGGAGCATGAGAGTGTAATGAAAGCTAAACAACTAAGGGTTTTTTGTAGGGTACAAAAATAAAGAAGAATCGAGTGAAATTTGAGCAAAACACACGAGATACAAATGTAATTTACTCTAAAATATATTTACATTGCGATTAGGAATATTAGTTACGACATTTAAAGTAGTCATTAT
Organism: Glycine latifolia; assembly: GCA_013407115.1. NCBI lineage: Eukaryota > Viridiplantae > Streptophyta > Magnoliopsida > Fabales > Fabaceae > Glycine > Glycine latifolia. The sequence goes on from CM023953.1 coordinate 23,540,499, forward strand.
ATAAATTCATAATAAACTTACTATAAAATGCTATAAAAAGTATGAAAAATATGTTTTGTAATAAATATTATTTTGCTATAAAAAATATTTTAAAATTTTGAACACTAATTTTAATTTAAATATGACTTCCTATTCTAGTTCTTGAAAAATGTTTTGATAATTTTATTTTATATTTTAAAAAAATAGTCTCTCATCGACCAACTTGTATGGCGCAGATGCCTTCAATTCTTAAGAGTTGGACTAAATTATAATTCAACAACTCATAATTTGTACTTAGAGTATTTTAGTGATAGATTCTAAATTGGGATCCTATAACACTTTTTGGTGGATCTTATAGTGACACGTAAGATTGAATATCTTATTATTAGATTCTAAATTGGGATCTTATTATTCAACAACTCATATCTCTTGCATTTTTTTTCTTTAGTGGTAGAACTTATTTTTAGATTTTAAATAACTTGTAATAGATTCCACATGGACTCCAATTTTAAATATTTGAAAAAAAAATTTACCATTACACAATATAATTTTTAAATTTATTTTTTATTTCAATTTTTTTTCTCCTCCTCACTGTTTATTTATCTTTTATTTTTACCTCTCTCTCTCCCCTTCGTCTCTATAACCCTTTTTTTTCTCCCTCTCTCCTCTCTTCACGCTCTTTCCTCCCCCTCCACCTTTCTTCCTCTCCAAGAGCGACCTCCCATTCCCCCTCCACCGTGCAAGATCTATCCCTAAGGTATGTTTTATTTTTCATCTTTGTTTTTTTCATTTGATTTGTTGCCTCCGCACGCGATTTGTTTGTTATTGACTTTTAATTGAATAAAATTTTATTTTTTTAAAAGTGTATAGATCTTTACAAAAAATGAATCTTCACATAAAAATATTCATATTTATTATTGAATACAAAGAAATTTAGATCTTCTAAAAATTCATTTATAAAATTCAACATTAAAGATGTTTCTTAGAACATCTCTAATTGAGAGTGTTTATATGAATTTCTTAGAGTCTCTTACTCATCTTTTTGTGGTCCCTATAATACCATGTCACTCATAAAAATTCTTACAAATTTTTGTTCCAATGCAAAAAAATTACAAGAAACTTCAAAAAATTTCCTCGATTGATTATGTTTGAAAAATAAAAAATTCTAGAATAAGTTTCTTATATTAAAAACCCAAATTTTTGTAAAGAAACTTTTATGTTATTTAAATACTTTCTATGCATAATTTCTTCTTGAAAAATAATTCTTTATATTTAGAAATCCATCAAACACGTTCCTGGAGATGCTGTTATGTGACATCTATTAAAATCTAAAGATTTGTACTTACGTGACGTAAGTGAATCCCGTCTCGAAGGTTCTGATTATTTGCTGGCTTCGGACACGTGACGCAGCTATTGCCTACTGTTCCATCATCCAGCTAAATGCAAACGTATATGGTTAATGAAAGGTGGGGTTATTTTTTATATCTTTGTAAGACGTGGCCACAAATTTGTGATTTTTTTAGGTGGGGTTATTTTTTATATCTTTGTACGGTTTAAGATGTGGCCACAAATTTATGATTTTTTCAGGTTTAACTCTAGCTTTGATTGTACGATGTCTTAAAATAGTGTGAAAAGTATCAAAGTAATACATCAGTATATATATATATATATGTATATATATATATATATATATATATATATACTTTTTTTTTATGAAAACAATTGGTATATGAAATTCTGTTTTCACCCTTTTTAATTTACACTTGACAAAATTAGGAGTAAAATAGTAATTGGACATTAAAATGTTAACTGCACCCACTTTTTAATAAGTACACTTCAATATTTTCAAATTAAAATTTACTAATTGTATACCATTTTTTATAAGTACACTCCAATATTTTCAAATTAAGACTTACTAATTACATTCGTTTTTGATAAATAAATTAATATTTTATTTTAAATCTTAAATACTAATTATATTATTTCTTTCACACGTTATTTCTTTAACGCATAACCAGTGGTATTACATGTGTACGTAAAGTATCGTACTAGCCAGTTAAAAAATTCAAAATCCCAATATTATTTTAATTTTTTCTTTCGAAAAGACTCTAAACCACTGGTAATATAATAATTCATCTCTTATTTATTTAACAACTGTTTAGAAAAGTGCAATGATTTCCTTTCATTTTATGTTATAATTTTCACAATCTCCTACTTTGGGTCCTTCATATTTCTCAATATTGTTGGTTCTCATCTCAATTGACTTAGTCTATTTATTGACAAGTTTGCACATACGTAACAAAATATGAAGTCTTAAGTTGATCCATTGTTTAAGACCTTATTTCAACTTATGTGTATTATCACAAGAAGAAAAAATTATTATTGAACTCCACTTTTTTCTTTTTCTTATTAATTTACTTGATAATTCTCTAGAGTACAATGGTCTCCTTTCATTTTATGTTATGATTTCCACAGTTTCCTCCTTTGGACCCTTCATATTTCTCAATGTTGTTGGTTCTCACCTCAATTGGCTGAGTCTAATTATTGGCAGGTTTGCACAGGCGTGACAAAAGATAAAACCTTAAGTGGATCAATTGCTTATGGCCTCAAAGGTATATTATCACAAGAAGAAAAAATTATTATTGGACTTCACTTCTTTCTTTCTTTATTTTTGTTTCACATTCATTTTGTCATTGATAAACTATGCTAGATCTTGAAATTTTTTAAATATCTTTCCAGTCTAGATGATATGTTGTCTTAACTACCTTTTAAAGAATTATGTGTGTTTAAATATTTTCTTTATCATCTTCTTTATTTTCTCAAATTTGAAATGTTCTTCTTCTCTGATGTTCTCACCATTTCTCTATTCTCTTACCTTCTTCATTCACTCAATTTATTTTCTCTCTCTTTTAAAAATAAACAAGTGAAATATCTTTTTATTTCTTTGTTAATCATTCAACATCATAACCCTCGCTGAAGATGTCTTTGCCAACCACTATGACTACAACTTCTTCATTATTTGTTCATGATTTATAGCAACTTGTAGCAAAAAAGGTGAACAATTTTCTTATTTTCTATTTTCTTGGTTGATTTTGTTTTGGCCTAATTACTTTTTTTGTATTTTTCTCCTTCATCAAAATTTCTCTAATATTGTGAATATGAAATAAATTTGTTAAAAAGTTTATTTGATGTGGTCTATCGATTAAGGTATTATATGAAAAAAAAATACTAAACGGGTCTTTACAAGAATAAACAACAATTGGAGAATTTTTAAAATATTTATTTGATTTTGTTCTAAACTAGTTTATTAGTTGCAAATTATATATTTGATCAAATGTCAAAATGACATTTTTAGGTATGTTTCTTTACTTCTGATTTTACTTTTAATTTATGACACTTTTGAGACGACTTTTTATATGTGAATTTTTCAGTTGATTCCATCGGTTTGGTATTATCTTATCAGATAAGATTTTTTCACATACAATCTTTAGTTGTTGTTGTTTATCTTTTGTTAATATTACTCCTATTTATAATCAATAGTTCAATTATATTTGTTTAGAAAAAGTAAGTAAATGAAAACTGATGTTTATTATAGAAATTTAGGTGAACGGGTAAAGGATCAATAAAATGTTCAATTATTAAATTCGATACAGGACCTTTTATAAAAGTGAGCATTGACACAAACAGAAGTGAAGAAAAGATGCATGACAAAATAGAGAGAAATGAAGATATTACTTGGATAAATTGAAAGAGAAGAGTTAAACAAGTGAAAAATTTACTAGCAAAGCATTAATTTTGCATAAAGTTTTTTAGTTATTTTTCTTTAATTTAAGTTTATAACTGAAAATATTATGTCTAGCAGCAAATGATGTCATTTTGAAGTTCTACCTTTTTTATCAAAGTTATGGTCCTACCTTTGTTTGATCAAAGTTATGTTACCAACAAATTCAGCCACCTACGCAAGTTATATATATACCAAATTCATTTTCAACTAACTATGACGTACATGGCAGGTTTATTGATTTCATTGTACACAAATTCTCTTATGTTATGATCATACTAAACTACTTATAAAAATAATTTTATATTATCATTCCAATATATATTTTCTTATCAATGACTTTCTTTACTTTTGCAATTCATCATCATAATTCCCAGTCATTACCACATTTGTCTATCACAAATAAAAAAATCATATATATAATTTTTATTTACATTATATGTGCATTAAATATACACACTAAAAATCATAAAAATTATAGTTTTAAATAAAAAATATAATAAAAAAATATATGTGTATTAAATATACATTAAAAAAATTAGTGTTATATGTATCAACATTAATGATTTTTTAACATAATTGGTCTATTAGCTCAATTGGTTGGAGCGTTACATTAATAATGCAAAGGTGTTCGAGATCTGCTTGAGCTATTATTTTAAATTATTTCGTAAAATATATTTTAACTTAAAAAAAATTATGAAAAAAAAAGTCTTACGGATTGGACCAATCCATAAAAAAAACACTTACAGATTGCCCAATCCGTAAAAAAAACTCATACAGATTACGGATTTGTCAATTCGTATGAAGGTTACAGAATCTGTAACCTTCATACCACAAAGGGTGCAAAAAATTATTTGTCTAACAACAAATGATGTCATTTTGAAGTCCTACTTTTTTTTTTATCAAAGCTATGGTTCTACCTTTTTTTTTTTTTATCAAAGTTATGTTACCAACAAATTCAACCACCTACGCAAGTTGTATATATACCAAATTTATTTTCAACAAATTATGACGTCTGTATGAAGGTTACAGAATATGTAACATTTATACCACGAAGGGTGCAGGACAAAATAGATGTCATTTTGCATAAAGTTTTTTAGTTGTTTTATTTAATTTAAGTCCATAACTAAATTTTTTTTGTCTAGCAACAAATGATGTCATTTTGAAGTCCTATTTTTTTTTATCAAAGTTATGATCTTACCTTTTTTTATCAAAGTTATGCTACCAACAAATTCAACCACCTATGCAAGTTGTATATATACCAAATTTATTTTCAACTAATTATGACGTACATGACAGGTTTATTGATTTCGTTATACACAAATTCTCTAATATTATGACTGATGCATAATTTTTCTTGCTTTTTGTATCACTTCATCTATATACTATCTACTACATTAACAAAAAAATTATTTATCATGTTCTCTGAATTTAGGTTTCACAAGTTTATTTTATTTTTTATTTTACACTATTCTTCGTCATGACAAGGCGGAATAGAGCTGCAATGAGAGTAAAAGTGTTAATGAATAAGAACATTTAATGAAAAAAACTACCTTAGTATCAAACATGATGACATAGAGTATATAGTTATAGGTGTCATGAGAGAAATTGAAAAAAGCAATGTTCATGCTTGTCCAAATAAGGTTCGCAGTCATTTTCACATCGGTCTATCACATGTTCTTCTACTTAGGTTGTTCAACTTTATGTTATGACCATACTAAATTACTTATACAAATAACTTTATATTATCATTTCAATATATATTTTCTTATCAACGATTTTATTTACTTTTGCATGTTCAATCATCACAACACATTCTTTAAATATCTACTATCATTTAATTATTTACAATTCCAAAATAATAATTACTCATACAAATATGTTGAATTTAACATATTTATATGTATAAATTTTTATCAATATAATTAACATATAATATAAGACATTAGAATAATTTTTACAAAATTCTTTTATTAACATTTTCAATCATTATTCATATAAATATATATTATTTAATATACTTTATTATTATTGAACTCAAACAACACAACTCTCCACTCGTGCATTCGTGTGGGTACCATACTAGTATATATATAATGGGGGAAAACACGTGCGTGACTTATTTTAAATCATACCATGCATGTGTTATTTTAGTACCACAGGGGCACAGCCCACAGGTATTTATACTATAACAATGAAAGATTGAATCAAACGGAGTTAAATAAAATTATTACAAATTTTGCTAAGCTTTTATTCTTTAAAAAGTAAATAATATGAAAATATTTTACATTTAATTTTAAAAATAATATGGATAAAACCTTTATGATTAAATATTTTTTATTTTAGTTCCTACTTAATTTTTTAATCTCACATTTAATACAAATTAAGCGATTTAATTCTTTTTTAAACCTTCAATATGAATATACTAATATGTTGTGGTATTGATATGGTTAGAGTGTGAGTGAATTGTGTTCAACCCAATTACATTAAGTTGGGGTAACGAGCTCATGTGTTTCAAACGCAATAATTATATAATAACTATATAATAAAAATAATTGTCTATTTTTTATATACATTATACGTGAGAGATTTTGAGTAATAAAAAAGTTAAAAAAATAGTTTTAATTATTTTATTGAATGTTAATTGTAAGTTATAAAATAATGAAGCATGCAATTAATTAATACTCACTGATGGGTTATACGAAATAAAAGTAAAGAAATAATACTAAATTATTGATTTTGAACGATTTTTTAATAAATAGTTAAAGACGTAATAATATTTTTAAATTGACAGACTTAAGTGCATATATACAACTTAAACTCTAACTAAATAATGTCCCAAAAAAAACTATAACTAAATAAACGGCTAATTGCGATGGCTAATCTATGATTTTCTAGTGATCAGAGTATTTAACATAACATGTTGATTTTTTTTGTAAAAAAACATCTTTATAAAAAAAAATTAACAAAAAGTATTAGTGTTTTATATTGAGATCTCGCACCCCCTGATACAAAATGGAATCACGTTTCCATTTTGTGTGATGAATAACAAAATGTGTTTTTATGGAAGGTATCTTTGTTATAAAAAAAATTAAACTAAATGAGGGAGGTATATTTAGAAATATATGAGGTGCCATTAAGAAAGTCTCGAGAAGGAAAAGGGCAAGGTGAGCAAAACAGCAAATGTACACATTGCATAAATGTTGTATTATTTATATACATTTTTGTTACACGTTTTAATAATGAGTTTAATTTTCATTTATCGTATTTTTTTTTTACATTATAAGTTAATTAGAAAAAGGAAATTGCCATATTTATCCATTTTTATTGAGGTGGATGCTTAAATCGGATGAACAAATAAAAAATTGCCACATGTCCAAATGTAACACTACATCTCCATGGTTAGATGTTTGGAAGGAAACGCCCAAACAGAAATGCACAATTAGACGAGATGACTCGTTGCGCAGGTTTATATCGATTGGAATGAGAACTCGTGGAAGAAGAATAGTAATTGGCTTCTTGCTCTGACTTGTTAGCACACCAAGTCAACATTTAAATTCATAATAACTATAATTCCAATTTAAATTCTTCTTTAAATATTTCTTTTTAATTGGTAACTATCTTATAAGTAGCAAGTATTTATAGATTTTCCCAATTAATCTTTATGGAGAAATCTGATTCTTTTTTCTAACAACAGAAAAACCTGATTACCTACTTTTAATGAAATTTTCAAATCCTGTTTTATTCAAACTAATATAATATTGATATATTTAAATTATTTTAGATTTTAGATATTAGTTACATTTTAATTACTTTTTAAATAAATATGTAATTTTATCGAACAGTGTATATGTAACCCATACAACGCTCAGCTAACCACATATCCACATGCACTAGTTCGTAATTACTATTTGTTATGGTGACGTGATAAAGAACATAAAACATATAAAATCTTAAAATAATATGACACTTCTAATTTATTTGAATATGAAACGTTTGTTTTTATTCTACATATTTATCATGCAATTTCACACGGACGAAAGGGAAATTATTATTTGTTGTCATAACATATACTTCTAATTAAAGGGGTTCAGCAACCAGTGATAAGATATGTTTCTTGATATCTCGGTCTTGGATACCAAAGCCATCGCCATTTTGATAAAGGGTATGGGCCACACGAGCTGCATTTATGGCTTGAGTAAGAAATGGCTCCACTGAAGCAACTCTATTGGAGCAATAATGTCCATTTATCTTTTTCCATGCTTTGTGTATCATGTCTTGGATGTGCTTTCTTGCTTTTTCCTCTGAAGCATCCTTTTGATTCATGTAGCATAGGATCGACGAAGCAACATCACCCCTTTCTCTTTCAGCCTGTTTCATATTTGATATGATTCTACATTAAAATTCAAGATTTTATGCAAAGTGAAAGAAAATATTTAATTAACAAAAATATGAGGCAGCAAAATTTATATAATATATATACCGCTGTGGTCCCTAAATCATTGCACAATCTAATTATGAGAGATACATTGTAGACCAAATCTTCATATATGTGTAGAAAATCGTCTATATCCGTTGCTTGATTCATTGTCGCAAAATATGAATGGAGTATAATTAGTGGTCCCGAAGATGAAATCCAAGCATTGCTTAAATACTCTTGCAACGATGGAATGTATCCCTTGTTGCACCACTTTGCTTCCACGTATAATGCTTTGCAAAAGTCTATCCACTATAAAATCAAGACAGAAAGTTATCAAAATAATTAACAATCGTTTCATTCCGTTTTATGGTTTTTATATTGAATTGAGTTTTGAAAAAAAAAATTCACTGGTTATGATAATTAGTGATATACCGCTTTCTTTAGATAAGGTAACACCGAGTGAAAGTTATTTTCTCCACCAATTTCATAAGCAATTTCATTTGTGACATATTTAAGTGCGTGGACGCAAATTTTCATGTATTCTGGAAGTTCTTCAAGTTCTTTGTCGTCCCATCTGTGCATATGACACAATGAAATTAAATCCTCTAATTAAATAACCAGAACCATATAAATAAGCAAGCTTACATTATTTATATATATATATTATAATTAATCTTTAGCTTGTTGGAAGTTCTGCATATTATTCATAAACAATCTTCTTCCATCTTGGGAAATAAACAAACCTCTCAAATGCCAATGTGAACAGCTTCAACTCCTCAAATGAGGCGTGCATGTCATAAACATCATCGATGATTAGTACAAAAATAATAACTTTAGTAAGCCATTTTCTGACGGATTTATACTTTGGCTCAAAAGCAACTCCTGCTGCACACATGAAGCTTTCAACCAACCTATTCCTTGCAAAGCTCAACTCTTTTTTTATGCCAAGATTCTCCCACCACCTAAATGACAAATTAAAAAGTATTAATCAGTATATATCAGTTAAATTAATACCTACAGGCCAACCAGTATCTTGAAGTATATAAAAAAATTGTACCAATCATCAGCAATGGAGTCGTTTATTCTTATTCTCAATTACTTGAGATAAATTAGATAACCCTCAGTAAAAAAAATAGATAACCCCTCAAAATATATACCTGGATAATTCCTTGACCTCTTTTTGAAGTTTGGCCTGAATTATATTGAAATTTAATTTAGCCAATTCAAGTAAAATTGGGTCCACTTTTTTCTCCTTTTTGTATTGCTCCACGTTCCATTTGACGTCAAACCACTGTATTCTCCAATGGGATGGAAGCTCCAAGGCATGGACCATTTTTTCAACAACCAGATTGGAGAGTTGGTTGATGTTGATGGAACTGGGAGAGAAACCATACTTGAGAGAATTTATGGCACAAGTTTTGGCCTCATCCAAGATCTTCTCTCCTTCTAAGCTCAAATGTGAGGCCTCAAGAAGCTCCACAACATCTTTACCATAGCCAACATATGAGCTTTTCCTTATCACTTTACCACCTTCATCTAAAAAGTTGCTTAAAGTATCTGAGTTTGAGAAATAATTAATCAAAAGTTAGTTAGTTAACTTGCATATATATGTCACATTGGAAGTTTGAGAGAGACAATCGGTGTTACCAGGCAAAACTGGATATCCATGTTGTCTTAAAAGCCTGAAGCATAGTGCAGATACACGTAAACTATGTTCTATACTAGGATTAATGTTGCTGTCTTTGACATAGGCAAGTATAGATTCGAGAAAGTCGTTGATATCCTTTTGAAAGTAGTTGGCAAGGCCTAGCTTTTGGATCCAATCAGCCAACTCTAGTTTTTGCAAAACGCTTGCCTCTTGAACAAAAAGACCCTTTACTTCCATCACCCGCTTGTTTAACTGCATAACAAATTCTTCCTCCTATGCGTAGAAATCATGCAACATTAAACGAAACAAAACCATGTTGACTTTGTTCTATTTATTATTATTATCATTGTTTTGCAAGATCTTAGGTTTTGAACGTATGAATCTTTCCTATATATACTATATATAATATATTATGCACAATGTATATCTTCAATCACTAATAGGATTAGAAACTCAGTAAAGTTTTGGCCTATCGGTGAAGTCAAAATAGATACATGAAAACCTAGATTTATATTTGATTCCCATTGTACACCAACAAAAAAAAAACTTGTAGGGTTGTTTACCACTCGAATAAATCCTTATGAGTTATTAGAAACGATTTCTAATTAATTTTATGTGAATTGAATAGATGTTTTTAGATACTTGAGATTAATGTTATAAAAATGTGGTGAGATTGATGAGGATGTAAATCATAGAATTAGAGTAGGGTGGATGAAATGGCGGAGTGCATCGAAATTTTTGTGTGATCGCAAAATTTCTATTAAGTTAAAAAGAAATTTTTATAGAACAACTGTAAGACCGACAAGGATATATGAAGCATAATGCTGGCCAGCACAGAGACAACATGAGCATAAAATAAGGGTAGCAGAAATGATGATGTTAAGGTGGATGTTTGGATATACGAAGATGGATAAGATAAGAAATAAAGATATTCGACGAAAGGTATCAGTGGTACCAGTATGTGAAAAGATGAGAGAGTATAGATTGAGGTGGTTTAAGCACGTTATGAGACGGTCATTGGATGCTCCCATAAGAACAAGAGTTTGTTACCAAGAGTTCGACACAAAGAGAGGTAGAGGTCGACCGAAACTTATCTGGGAAAAGATTGTGAAACAAGACCTAATGAAGTGAGATATAGATTGACATACAGTATGTCTTAGAACGGAGTGAAGAAAAGCTATAAGTTTGGTGGAGGGTTAAACTCATTAGTAATTCTATGTTTCAGTTGTTCCTTTGTTTTAGTCTTTTTCCTCCTGTTTTCACCCTTCATTTATTTTAGGTTTTTTTCTTTCGTTTGTCTTATTTTTTATTTATCATTGGATTTATCTACCACCGATCTCAATTAACTTGGGTTAAAGATGTTGTTGATGTTTATGTTGATTAATAAGTTAATATGTTAATGTATATATTCCAACTAAATGTTTATGTTAACAAATAATAAAAGTAACAACTATTTATCTATTTAGATATTAAAAATTAAACTTTGGAAATTAACAAGTATTTATTAGTATATAGGTGCTTATTTTTAAATTGAAATATGTTAACAAAATACACCGGTATTTTAATATAATATATAGTTATATCCTGTTAAATTATGTATTTAACTAAACATAAGGGAATGTAAGTTAACAAATTTTATATATAAAATGGCAGACAAACATATTATTTTCTGTCATGTAATTGTATATTTATCTACTAATTTAACTACCATTTTACCAAACTCTTCGTAACTCATTCATATTATATAAAAGTTTGTTATAAGCTATCGGTTAGCTTTGTATCTGAAGAAGGCCAGAATAATGCATGATTTTATTGTCCATGCAATTCGCTATTATTTTGAAATAAATGAAATAGGTAAATAAAAAAACGAAATAAAAGTATGGAGGAAATAATATAAAAATCTCACATGATATTTACTGGCAAGTGACTGCAGATAATCGTACTTCCAAATGTTGGGTTTATAATTTGCGCCTCTTCTTATGCTCTCTGTAACTATATTAACTTTAGCCGATTGATTCGCGTCTGAGTGATTCATTGCTCCTGCCTAACTGCAAACCTCTTGAAATATTTGTTGTTTTGTTATTCTTCTGACCAAATTAAAGCTCACGACCTTTATATAGGCCACATACGCACATGCATCTAGAAGATGTTTATTCACAGTGACTGTCGACCATATTCTTTTTTTCATATTTTCGAGAAAATTAAGATACATGCATGTAAAAAGGACATCACAAATAAAATAATTTGTTGTAATCAAATCACGTCACAACTCTTTTGTTGTTTTTATTATTTGGAAAGTACACGTTTTTAACATGCATGTACTATTAATAAAATATATTTACATTATCAAGCGGTTAGGAATATTAGTTACGACATTTAAAATAGTCATTATATAAATTCATAATAAACTTACTATAAAATGCTATAAAAAGTATGAAAAATGTTTCGTAATAAATATTATTTTGCTATAAAAAAATATTTTAAAAATTTGAACGCTAATTTTAATATGATTTCCTATTCTAGTTCTTGAAAAATGTTGTTATAAAGTAAAATAAATGTTTTTCCTATAGTTCAAATTGTATATCAATATGTTGATGGGCTAGGTGTCCTGGCTATCCTGATGAATGGATTGATTGGGTTAGACTGTAAAAAAATCAACTCTAAGTTTATTTTCGCCTGGTCCAGCCCAAACTTTTACTTGCCTGTACGGTTTGGATTAACTGATTGGCTCGACTTATTTTTTATTGTTTATTTTTCTATAATTAGTAAAATTACAAAGGACAAATTTAATATTATATATGTCATACTAATTTTTATTCTAAGGTTAATCTTTTATTTTTATAATTTATGCATTTTATTTTATTTCCAATATTATGTATTAAATTTTGTTATTTTATTGGTTAAATGACAACTTATATTTTTATTTATATTTATAATAATTAAAATATTTTATTAACCTATAATATAAAATTAATTTTCTTTTGATAGTTTTATTTTATATTTTTAAAAAATAGTTATTGAAGTATAAGTATAAAGTAAAAAGTCTCACAATTAGATAAAAATGAAAAAGTTAATTATTAGTGAAAAAATATTTATAAATTTTAAAATTTTATATTAAAATGTAGTGTCTAATTTATTTATATAATTATTAATCGTGGATCGATATAAAATTTTTCCGATATAGACCCCTTGAAATCACGACAATAGTATCCCGTAGATCAACTTGTATGGCTCATAGGCCTTCAACTTTTCAAGATGGACTGAACTATTATTCAACAACTCATAGTTTGTGCTTATGTGACATCTATTAAAAAAATAAGATTTGTACTTACGTGACGTAAGTGAATGCCATCTCGAAGGTTGCGGTTATTTGCAGAACTCGGAAACGTGACGCAGCTATTGCCACCTATTCCAGCATCCAGCTAAATACAAACGTATATGGTTAATGAAAGGTGGGGCTATCTTTTACATCTTTGTAGGTAAGATGTGAGCCACAAATTTGTGATAATTTTTAGGTTTAAGATGTGAGCCACAAATTTGTGAAATTTTTAGGTTTATGATGTAATTTTGATTTTTTTAATTTTTTAATTTTAAAATATAAATATTTAGTTTCTTAATTTTTTAAAATTATGATTTTGATTTGTTGAGAGATTAATGTTAATATAATGTAAATTAAATAAATAACCTTATGTCATATCATTAAATTGAAATATATTAGATTAATTTTTATTAGTTAATGTTTTGGAAGGATGAAAATAATAAATTTTATAAAATTAAAGAACTAAATGTTTCAATTTAAAAAAAACTAAAATTATAGATTTTAAAAAATTTGATAATTAAATGTATGATAAATTTATTAATTTTGATAATAAATTTATAATTAAACTTATATCAAGCATAATTTTAAAGGAGAGACTAAAATTATAAATTTGAAAAATAGAAAGAGAAAAATTACATTTAAGTTTTTTTTATATCATACTATTCATACATTTCATATCTTTAATTATTTTAAAATATTTTTAGTCTATGTATATAAGAATAATTAATATATATAAGAATATTAACAATATTTTTAGTCTATGTGTTATTTTTAAAATGAATAAATAAAAAATAGGGGTATAATATCCTTGTACGTAGAGTACTAAATTCTGATTCTAACTCTAAATATTTAGATTCGAACCCTTCACCAAAAATTTAATTTTTTAAAATATAAAATTTAGTAGTTGTAATTTTTTTACAGCATATTAATTCATACAATTCAACTAATAATTTACTGGTTAAATTAATAATTCAATGAACTAATATCTTAACAAGTCAGCAATCAATTCGAGTCAAATATGAAAACACGTGACTTCTATCTTAAAATAGTGTGAAAAGTATTAAATTCATGTGATATATAAAGATGGGGGAAAACACGCGCGTGACATATTTTAAATCATACAATGCATGCATGTGTTTCTGCCAAAATAAATAAAATACCATGCATGTGTTATTTTAGTACCACAGGGGCATAGCCCACAGCAGGTATTTATACTATAACACTGAAAGATTGAATCAAACGGAGTTAAATAAAGTTATTAAAAATTTTGCCAAGTTTTTATTCTTTAAAAAGTAAATAATATGAAAATATTTTATATTTAATTTTTTAAATAATATGGATACAACCTTTACAATTAAATATTTTTTATTTTAGTTCCTACTTAATTTTTTAATCTCGCAGTTAATACAAATTAGGCGATTTAATTCTTTTTTAAACCTTCAATATGAATATACTTATATGTTATGGAATTGATATGGAAGAATGATAAAGTGGCTCAACTCACCAACAACGTGTTGAGTTGGTCCTAGTTTTAAAAAAAATGGGATGAATTAGACTGATCTACTTTGAAAAGTGGATTAGTATTGATAATCTATTTCACTTTTTTTAGTATGTTAAATGGGTTGGTTCACTAGATCAACTCCATTTTGCTATAAAATCTCATCATATACGATGATAAAATGAGTTAATTCACCAAAAATGAGTCTGACTAATTCTAATCTACAAAAAAAAAATAGATTACAATCCACTTTGTAAAATAGGTTAGCAATATTAGTTCATTCCATTCTTTTTAATGGATTAAATGAACTGATTCGTTTGACTAAATCCATTATATCATTCTAAATATGGTTAGAGTATGAGTGGATTGTGTTCAACCCAATTACATTAAGTTGGAGTAACGAGTTCATGTGTTTCAAACACAATCTAATTATATAATAAAAATAATTGTCTATTTTTTATATACATTATACGTGAGAGATTTTGAGTAATAAAAAAGTAAAAAAATATATTCTTAATTATTTTATTGAATGTTAATTGTAAGTTATAAAATAATGAAGCATGCAATTAATTAATACTAACTGATGGCTTATACGAAATAAAAGTTAAGAAATAATACTAAATTATTGATTTTGAACTATTTTTTAATAAATAGTTAAAGACGTAATAATAAATTTAAATTGACAGACTTAAGTGCATATATACAACTTAAACTCTTAACTAAAATAATGTCCCAAAAAAAACTATAACTGAATAAACGGCGTTTAAACTTTTCATTTCCTTCCTGCAAACTTGCGTTTTTTAATATCAATATACTTTTTTTGTCTTAAACATATATAAAAAAAATTGTCTTAAATATAATAAAATTAAACTAATTTTATCTCATTTAATTGATGTGTTAATTTCAATAACTCTTTTTCTTGATACCAAATTCTAATAAAAATAAATTTTAAAAAATATTTTTTAATTAAAATTAATGTGATTAAGTATTTTTTTTTAATATTACTCCCCTTTTCTATCCATCAACCATTAATGTTGCTGAATAAAACAAATGGGTTAAATCGGTCCTTGACAATATGTAAGTTGTCACGCATTTTCCATAACTTGGATTGCAAATATTGGTGATAGTGTCGCGTGCCCGTTAATATATATATATATATATATATCACATGAATCCAACTTTCATGGAACATAATTTTGTTTAAGTTAAATAAGATTATTACATATTTAATAGTTAAATTCTAAACTACTGATTAAGCTTAAATAAGCCTACACTTATTGATCCACATTGGTTTGGGGGTATATTTCATGTGTTTTGAAATTTAACTTTTAACGTGTACAGTTGAAGGAAGAAAATAAAGACAGAGGATTCGAATCTTTTTTATTAATAAAAAATTAACGAGTAATAAATAGCATTTGTTAATAAAAAAAACTTTTAATACGTGCAAAGAATTTAGTTAGGTGCCCATGTTTGCAAAAGAGAATGTATTGAATTTGACTTCTTAAAAAAACAAGTATATATATATATATATATTATATATATATATATATATATATATAAAGCTTATAATTGTAAATTTGTGACAGTTAATTAAAAAATAATTATTGCAATTTTAATAAAATTCATATAAATGTATAATAATAATAATAATTATTATTATTATTATTATTATAACTTCACCAATTTGTGTTGCCACTGCATTTCAAGTTTTCAATCCACTTCCCCAAAGAAAAGAAATGGTGAAACTTCATAAGGAAAAAACACTTAACAGTTAATGGCATCTTCCCTGAAGTTCTCCCTATTCCTTGTTTGATTCCGTTATAGTTTGATTGTGAACTCTTTGCTTCTGATTTTTCTGTCGTTCTTCTTATTAATCACTTGTACTCGTCGATCTTATTTATTCTATATGATTTATAATATAACTAGCTTCAAACCGCTGGTGACTGTGTAATTGCACCCACCATGTTTAGTGCTATGCAAGGCTGATCAGTAGGTACCTGCAGCAGTTCCAAGTAGCTGGTTAGATTACTGAATTTGACGAAGGACATATAAATGATAAAGATAAAAAAATCTAAGCATACAAATAATTAATTGTAAAATAAATAATATAATCAAAATATCTAAACTCAGTTATGGATCTAGGACCTAAGTCAGTGGGGCCAATTTATTTTAAAATAATAATAATAATAATAATTACTATTACTATTATAAGATGAAAATAAAATGTGAGATGGAATGAAATATATAGTTAAATAAAGTATAAAAACATCTAATAAGATGTAAAGAGAACAAAATTTCAAAAAAAAAATTAGCCAAAAGAAAATTTTGACAACAGATGAAATTACACAGCCACCAAAAACATGTTATAGAAATAGGTTGTAAGAATAGAATTATTCTTTCTTCCTCAAAAATAATAAATGACATGATGATTGATCATGACTTACAAAATGGCCCGCTCCAAGGATCCAATAGAAGTTTAGGTTTTTATATGACTTGAAAAAGCCTTTGGTCTTTCTGTCACTTCCACAGAAGATGGGGGTTCTGTCTTTCCCCAAAAAGTTTGGAAGCCCAGCCCATCTACAAAATGAACCCAAAAAACAGCAACACTCCCTGATATTTGTTTTTTCACCAATGTTGAAAAGGGTTTACAAAAATAGGATAGAGTTGCTCACTTTAGTTTCTTAAGCCAAGCTTCTGTTCCCTTAGTTGCACAAATGAGATCAACCTATAATAATCAGACAGAATACATTATTATTACAATATTACCTGATGGTTGAACAAAATAAATAAATAAATAGAAAGAACTACTCTGATTAAACCTTTAAAAAAAGAAGATAAATCAGGTTTCATAGCAACTCGTCCATCCATATTCTTTGTTAATTTTCTTAAATCTATAGTACTTTGGAATCCAGATACCATGTCAAATAATTGTGGTGAACAAATATCTATATTACAATGTCCAAAACTCCAAATCAAGTGACTCCTGACATCAATTTTGTCATAAATAAATAGTCAAACTGTGGTGGAAAGGGACACTCACTTGTCCATTGTACACAGTCACATTGACCCCAAGAGCTAGCAGCTTATCAACCTGAACTAATTAAACCAGAGATGTCAAATATAAAAATACAAAAACAAAAACAAAAAAGGAAAAGAAAAGAAAATACCATCATTCAGAAAACAAGAGAGCAACGTTTACAAGAAAATCATTATCAGTATTATTTTAGCTTTAGATGAATGTAATGGAGTTAAATAAAGGCTTAAAACCAAAGCTCCAGTTTATAATCAATAACTATATTAATGTCTTCTTACCTCAGCAATTCTTGGCTTCATAAAATCGCCTTCAAGATTTGTGAAAACATTATCTGATTGCTCAAACCATCTGCAAACACAGTAGCAACGAGATCAAGCATTAGTTTGCACTTATTGGAATTCTAAGTACATTTCTTTCTTCTTTTTCAAAGAATTATAGACTTAATTACCTAAGTTCAATGAAATTCACCAATGTAGACTTACCTAATTTTTTCAGGAATGATCTTCAACTTCTTCTTTATGACACCATTTAATAAGCTGTAAAGATCACCACTAACACCAGGAGAATATCTAGTTGAAGTAAGATGCTTGGAGTATCGCCTCATTGATATTTCTTTGAATAATTTCAGCTTCATTTCGGATACGGTTGCTGAATCACTTCCAGAATCCAGCAGAAAATTATAGAAATCCTTAAAAATCCAAACATAAGATTCCATGAGCCGTGGGACAAAACTTTAGCACATTAGAGATTATAAAAAGATATCATATAAAAGATATTGAATCAAATTAAGTATAGTACCACAGAGTTGCTGTTAATGCTAGTTACATATTCAAGTTCACTCCATGAATTGGTTGCATTAACAAATTGACCAGCCTTAAGTTGTTGCTTGATCCTCTCAGCTATACTGTGTTTTGTCAGATAAATGAGAAAATGGACAATGACTGAAGGACATACTATACAATGTGTCTATCTAAGGTGTTAAATAGATATACCTCTTTGATATTTGCAGCCCCTTGTCGTCAAGTCTTGAGAGGTCTTTAAGTAAGGCCCCCCATGAAAACTGCAATGTTAAATTGAATATTCAAAATGTGAAAAGTTAAAAACTAATGGCTACAACAGTTCTTGTACTTGCCACAAAATCTTCAGGGGAGATCCAGCTGTCTCCTAACACCACACCTAAATAAGCAAAAAAAAAAAGAAAAGTCACTAAACATCACAAAAGTCTTCACATATCTAATATATGGATCCATCACATATTTAATATATGGATCCATCATACTTACAAAAATATATTCAGAACAAAAGATTAAAAGAATATTTTTCTCCAAAAGAACGATCAGAACGATTATACAAAAATGCACTAAATCATGTTCATGTTGAAGAATTGTTTACAATCATCCTAATCTAGAATATGACAGATGATAGATACACTTCAAGAAAGAAATATATAGTATATATACCTCCAAGTTTAAGCTTTAATTTTCTTTTTTGAATAGCTTTGGTAACAGATAATCCAAGGATGACAGCAAATTTTCCACCGTAAGACTCTGCCACAATGAAGAGAGGACTCTTTTGGAGGCTATGATCACTGTTGAACAACTTAGTTAACAATGTAGTCAAGTCAGTGGCTGCTTCCTTATCTGTTTTAACCAAGAGCCTAGAATCCTCCACAAAACTGTAACCAGTTCCAACTGGATTGTCCTATATCATAACACCAAAGGCATTAATTGAGTGATGAAAACCACTGTGAAAATAATTAAAATGAACTATTTTTTGAGTTACCACAAATAGCAGATCTGCTTTCCTCAACCATGTGAAATTCCTTAGCTTCAAATTAGAATCCAAAGGACCAATCTCTTTAAAGTTTCCAAACCCAACTCCTGAAGAGCCCTATCCAATGCAATAAAATTTCACATCAAAAACATAGAATCTATCTCTATTCTTAGTTAATTAACATCATATAGTATTATTTGAACAAGACTCACAGGTCCTCCCTGCAACCAGAGAATAATTGGCCATGGCTTGGATGGATTGTCCACTCTGTAGGGACTTCTGTATAGCCACCAGAACATGTGAGCTTCTGTGATAACAAGCACAAGCCAAAGTATAAGGTAATGTTAATATTGTTTCCCTCTTGATTCCTTTTCCCCAATCCCCACACTTAAAAGATGGTAATGAAGTGAACTGAAACATTTATAATGCAACAAAATTGTTCAATAGTATAACACAATGCATAGTTGTAATGCATTTGGCTTACTGGGTCTGACTTGTACATAGCCCCATTCTTCTGATCCATCTTTAGTCCTCAAAGCAGATACCATTTCTCCATGAAATAATATACCAAGGAACACAAGAGTGGGCAAAAATACACAAAGCTTTTCCATTTGTATAAAGGGAGCAATAAGAGTAACCAGGAAATGGTAGTTTATAATGGATAGTTTTGGAATGGTTTTGAGGCAAGTAAAGTGGTGATGAAGCGCGTTTTTGTCAGTGTTCCCGACAGACACATCACGTCACGAGAATAGAATGCTAAGAGCATGAAAATATGCATAACGTATGCTTCGTTTTTCTTATTTACCAAAGTAACAAGTATCCTTGGGCATGATGCACACGTTCTTCTGCCAAAGCCTACAAGAAAATCGTGAGAGTGTAACCAATGCTTAGCTGGGAAAACAGACGGCACGAGAGTGTTGTGTGGACTAAATTTGGAAGGATATGTATTCATGATGACGAAAACTGTGAAGGAAATAAAGGCTTTGGCTTTTGATTAACAAGTAGATGGGTCAATCATGCATGATTTCTTCTGCACGTTAATTTTCATAAACCCGTGAAGCTAAAAAGTATGTGGCTTTTTTTAAGAAAAAAAGTATGCTTTCTTAATAGTTAACGTTACAACTTCAAGAAAATGATTTATGGGTAATGTTTTCTTAATTTTGAGACGTGTGTATAAAAAATAAAAAAAGTAAAAAGAAAGAAAATAATTATATACACCGTGATGTTAAATATTTTATAACAAGTTATTCTAATTTAATTAATAATTTTGAATTTAAATACCAAATATGTCAATTTATTAAGATATATTTGATTTTATAAAAAATAACTATTTTATGTTAAAATAGTATAACTTAGGATTATTAAATCATCATTTTTTTTTGTTTAGATATATTTTTTATTAGAAATAATATTGTTCGAAACTAGTAGAATTATTATAACTATAAATTTTTTTCTTTAAGTATTTTATGTAATTACATATTTAAAACTAAAATCGGGGATATTTGATTAGGGGAATAATCTCACAGTTGACACATTTGCTCAGTGATGATATATTGATGAAACCATCGTTCTTTTTTTGGACAAGAAAGTGCACATGTCACATGAGGAAGTTACACAGAAAGGAGACGACGACGATGGAATCAGAATGATTGGGCAGTGTGGCTTGCAGGGAGATTTTGTACAGATAGAGAATTCCAGTGAAGAAGTAAGGGCCACATATCATATCATGCATGGTCATTCGGAAAGTCTAATTGCAGTATTGCACACTGCACAAAATTATTGACTTACTAACCTATTGGGTTGGGATATAATCCGTGATCAATTTTTGTGCTATTAAAATGTTGAGTTTGCATCACCAAAAAAAAAAACTTATGTTACCAAAAAAAACTTCACTTTGTCTCTTGCGAGTTCATGTTCATGCCATCACGGTTGAAAGTGTTGTTGTCGATTACTACATTCTTCTCATAATGTTTTCTCGCTATAATCACGGTGTATTCATGTTGCATTTCCTCAGATTTCTTTGGAGTGCACTTTATTTTATTTTTCTTATATAATAAGAATGTGACTACACACCAAAGAAATAAGGACTGTAACATGTAGGCATGTAGCCTCGATTATAATCAGAAAGTATTTTAATTGCATTCAATCTTTTCACAAGGATCATTGATCAATTCAAGTAGGAGTTTAATTTGATTCCCTTACAATTGCAAAAATGGGAGAAACGGCCTAATAGCATTTTTTTATTATATTTTAGAATTTTGTAAATAAAAAATTGTACTTTTTAAACTTATTTTATCATCTATTTTAGCAATGTGGAAAAATTAAATCTTCATAAATGTAATTGGAAAAATAAAATGGAATGCATATAAGGAGATCATCATGATGTTGTGAGGGCAGAAAATATTCAGAATGACTTGGTAAATTTGGGATTCAACCATATATGATTAACAACTTTTTACAAGCCTAAACTAAAAGATTCGGTAAAGGTGCAAACACGATTTCGAATGTGAGGCATGCGGAAAGAATCTCTCGAATTATTTTCGTTTTTGCTCTTTGGGATGTAATATTGATGGTTTCTCTTTCATTTATTCCCCTATTTTTATATATAATTTTTCTTTTATATTTCTCCCTTCTTATTCATCATTTGATTTTTTTATTTAAAGAATTTAAGTTTTACATACCGACAATATGACAAAATTTATGGGTGTTTAGACTAACTGGTATAAGATTAATCTAGTTTAATTAGCTATATCAAATTTAAATACAAGAATAAATCATAATTTTTCACTTAAAAATACTTCTATGTAACTATAGCACTTCGGCGACCATCTCACCGTCAGATCTATCCTCTGCGTCTTCACCGTCGTGATCAACGAGCGCGACGAGAGATTTCTTGAGGAGCTGCGGTGGATCCTCGGCCGTCGGAGCGTGCTGTTACCGAGTATCTTTGTAGTCGGCGTCTACATTGGCGGCTCCGACGAGGTGAGGAAGCTCTATGACAACGGCAACTGCACGAGTTGATCAGACGGTTGTCGAAGTCGCAGAGGAACACGTGTGATTTGTGCGGAGGGTTGAGATTCGTCATGTGCGACGAGTTCGATGGAAGCCACAAAGTGTTCGGAGAGAAGAGTGTTGGATTTAGAAGTTGTTTGTCTTGCAATTCCAACGGTTTGGTTAGGTGTCATGCGTGCTTCGTGGTGCTACCGCGACACAGCAAATAATTCATTCCTTGTAGCTGTAGTATATGAATATCCATTCTCTCATGTTGAAACTTAATTAGATATATTTCTTTTATCTTTCATTGTTGATGATTATATGTGAAATATTACTCAAGTTAAATTCCTTAAAAAAATTCAATTAAACCTTATGTATGTTGGGTTACACTATTACATGTCTAGTACGATATTGTTATACAATTTTAATTTTAAATTATTTTTATGTTGCACCGGCCGGAGAGTTGTAGTTTGCAAGCACCGGAGGGTACACTGTGCCGAACATCATATTTGGGTGCAAACTGGAGAAGAGAGATGATAATAAGATCTGAAACATGCACTATAATACTGTAATACTATAGAATAAAATCAATTTAAAAATTATTATTTTTAGTGCATATCATTTATAAAAAAATTCATTTTCTCACTGTAGTTTGTGCAAACTATATATATATATATATATTAAATGAAAGGTTAAGCTTAAACTTTAAATTTGAGAACTAAGTCAAATCTAGTCATATAAAATCAAATTTAGGCAGCCCTCGTTCACCTTACAAGTAAGAAATATAATTTCTTTTATTTGACTGAAAATGCATATTAATTAGCAATGAAGCTAACGTGTGTATTGATACCTAATTGTATTTGGATATTAATTTTGTTAACTTTTTTTTTGCCGAAAATTGAGAATAGTTTTTTGAATAATTGAGACAACTTCATTTAATTTAATTGAAAAAAATTATTTGACTATATGCTTCAATTGTTTTTAAAACAAAATGCATAATTAACTTCTAGTATAAATGAAATGAGAAAACGTATTTGTTTGATACACACATACATGTATAATTTAACTAAATAAAATTCACAAAAAGACATATCTGAAAGTATAAAACAATATAAAATAACATATGCTTTGATTAAAAAAAACATATTTTTTACTTCTTCTTTTAAAATTAATTAAATTTTAGAATAATATTTTTTGAATAAGTAAATATACATATAGAATGATAAAATTAATATATATATATATATATATATATAATGAAACAGGTATTATATGAATTAAAATATTAAAACTTTAGGAATATCATTTATTTTCCAAGGACATACCTTTTTTTATAAACAATTTGATTAAGAAATATTTTCTTGCCTTATAAAATAATGTATAAATGTATATATTTTGAAATTATGTAATTTAAAGCTATAAGTTAAGTTTTAAAGAAAACTATAAATGTAATTTGATTAAGAAAGGAATATCCATAAATGTTATGATGCAAATCCTCTTTACCCATACAAAAGTTGAGAGACCATAAGCCTTTTCCAAATTAGAAGGGTGTAAGAGTCATTTCAAAACTTAATTATTTTATTTTCACTGTATTTTTTTATCTATATCTCTTATATCAAACAATTCAACATATAATTTTATTTTAACTCCATTTTTTCTTTTAAATCCTTTTTTATCTACTCTATTTGTCCTCTTTAAATCAAACACATCTTAAAGTTGGTTAATCAAATTTTTCGATAAAAATTAATCATCCATAAATTTTGTGGATAATTCGCACCAGTAATTAAAAAAAACCCTCTTTGTACATTTATAGTTCAAGAAAAAAAATAAAATTTAAATAAAGTAGCAATGACATTTATGCTAAGTTAATAACATTGGGTTATATGAATAAAGTATACGAAGGAGAAAAAGAAAGGAAAATAATTAATGCTTTTTATTACAGGGGAAATTAATTCATTATGACATTTTTTTATCATTAATTAATTATGGTAAGTAAATTAAATGTCATAATTAATTAATTCTCACATACAATTAATATTTCACCCTTCTCACAAATTAATGTTAATTTTTGAATTTTTTTTCCCGCTCCCCAAGTAAATTTGCTGACATTTGAGAAGACCTAAAACGAGTCTGAAAAAGGTCTAATCTAGTGTCTACCAATCAAATTGTACAAAATTTTCTTAACCTATTATCTCAGCCTTGTCTTATATTTCCTATATATAAATCCTTTACCTACCACAATTTTATTCTCTAGGTTCTTCAGCTGACATATTTCTCCTGTCCTATCACTCTCTAAGCAATGGTAATGTAACCCCATATCAATTACAATGCAATGTTCAATTTTTAGTCTTTGATTTGCCGTGCTCCTTCTGCAATTCTGCCCCAAAAGACTCTAATCGTCTGTTTGTTTCTTGTTCTTTCTCTTACATTATTTGCGTTAATGTTTTTCTATGGCTTGACTTCTCCTTTGTGTTGCCTTCATCTTGAAAGGATAAAAATTAGGAAATTCTCCTATTTAATTTGTCATTTAGTGGTTTGATCCACTTGGCTCTTGAGAAATTATATAGTTTACTATGGAGGCAAGTGTGATTTGATCTCTACTTTAGGTATTATCAAATTAATTTCGTTCTTGGCATTGGTTAGTGGGGGAGAAAAGAGGGGATTGTCTTGTTTTTTTTTTTCTGACATGGTACTGTATGGATCCCATATCCTTGTCTTTCTTAGGTTTAAAAGCCTTATTGGCATTCCTTGGTAAGAGGGTTGGAATACCCCTTGTACTCCCTTCTTTATGTTATCTTTGCTTATATACGTACACATAAAATAGTCACTAATTTTTGTGCTTTAAAAAATTGTTGGGTTTGTCTCTTAATTAATGTCAGTGCCAGCATGGCTGAAAAACATTCCTATCAATTACTACATTCTTTTCTGAATGCCCTTTACTCACTGAAAGTTTCAGAAGGGAATGCAATATGTATTGCTTTGATTGTAGCAACAACAAAGTATTATGCCTCAAGTGCATACATTACAATCTTCTCACAATAATCATCAATCAATTCAGGTTGGTTTTTAATTTTTCATTCCATAAAATTAAAAATAAAACTAACTAACAAACAAACAAACTTGCCTGCAGCATTTTTTATTAGATTTGAGCAATTTGTTTATTTAAGTGATGCAAAAATAAGATTTTTTTATAAGCACAAAAACTAGTACATTGCAAATAAGGAAATCGTCCCATCATAACGTTGTGAGGACCATAGATGTCCAAGATAACTTGGATATCGGTGAGATTCAAACATACACAATTAATAGCTTTATGTTGTTTTTCTAAACAACAGGAATTTTGACAAGCCAAAGAAGGCCCAAAGTGCCCGTAAAAGTAGCAAACACACTTCTCCATGTGAAACATGCCGTAGAACTATCTCAGTCTTTTCGTTTTTGCTCATTGGGGGTGTAACGTTGGTCTCATTTTCATCTCTATTTTTTTATATATATATTTCTCTCTCTTTATTCATGATATGATTATTTATTTAAAGAGTTTATTTTTTATCATACAGTCAATTAATCTTAAATTATGATAGATATAATTTTAAGATAATTATTATAAAATTAACACATTTGTCATACAAATTAATTTATGATTGGATGATTATATATGTATAAGGAAAATATAGTGCAAATTTTTCTTACATTGTTATTACTTATTATTACATGGAACATGGACTATTTCATCTAAATATGATTGAGTGAGTAGGAAAATTTTCTTAATCCTTAACTAGTTTTTTTTCTTCTTCTTTTGTTCATTGCCAACAGTGACAGAACTGGCTGTGGACAATCTCATCACATTTAATGAATGCTATTATATGCTTCAAAAAATTTACTGATCCCTAATTTATTCTTTAAATTTAATTGAAACCGTGGCACCCATATATTCATACACTGCACATGAGAAAAAATAAAAGGGCATGTTTCTTTAAGTTTATTTTAGAAAATAATTTTTAATAAAATAAGTAGTTTTTTACTTTTTTATGTGTTTATCTATTTTTTTATTTTTATGTTTGATAGAGCAATCAATAGTAGCAACAGAAAATAAATCAAATCAAAATATATTAAAATGATCACAATTAAAAGAATATTTCGTATTGTTAATTAGTTGTGCTTAAAGCAGTTTGTGCCTAAAAACATTTCAATTAACAGTGTTGTTAGTTTCATTGTGTTTTTTTCCTTTGAAAATAATAATGATCTACTGTGTATATGCCATAACAGTTTTCAGGGATAATGGAGAGTGAGAGTACTGGGAGCGTAAGCACTGACCTGGTGAGCACCAAAAAAGCAGAAGGTGCGAGGAAAATGGAGGAAACTACTAAAAGATTGCCATCACAAAAAGTGGCTAGCTCAAATTCAAGGAAAAGAAAGGAAAATCCAGTGGCAAGCTCAAATTCAAACAAAAGAAAGGGAATACCTCGTAGGGCACCTTTTTATTAGGGGTTCGTAATTAATTAATCGAAGTAACTGGAGAGAATTTGATAATAATTGTAGAATCTCATGATGGATTTTTAGATTTTTAGCTGGATTTGGTCTCTCATGGTATTTATCCACCTCAAATCCACATGTGGATTACAGGTGCCGAGAATGTTGTTTACTTTTTCGCATAGGTTGGGGCTTGGCTGGGTACAATTATGCTTTGTTCTTACATTAGATTCATTAAATCAAAGTTGGAAAATTGCTATACTTCAACATTCTCTTTCTCTCTATACGTACATGAGAGAAGGATTAATCTACCTTGAATAGAATATTTAGGATAAAAATATCAATATTGCGAAAATGATGTGTTTCGGACAAGCTTTAATGGCTCAGACCTAATTTGTAGTTTTGAATCTAATTAACCGTCCCACTTCTAGAGCCAAGCAACCTCAGAAACGAACTGAGTTAGGGTAATCAGGACTTAAGCATCAACTTCAAGTCACACTAAACACACCAATTGAATAAACCAAAAAACCTTGATTATTTGTGTGGTGAAACAAATATGGCAAGACCAAGTGATATAGAGAGGATCTATTTCAGATATGAAGCATGTGTTCACTAAAAATTGTTCTTGTTTAGTGTTTCTTTTTCATATTAATTATAAGTATTTTATCTTCTAGGATGGATATACACTCTTGTGAGTCATGTTATTAATTAACTCAACGTAACATTACGTTAATAATCCATATTATTGGTTAATTTATAAGTGATCATTTTTCACATTTATCTGGAGAATTACAGAATAAAATCCCAACCATGCAGATGCATTTTACAAACAAAGTCTTACAAGGGGAACACATAATACTATGTTTTTTTGTGTGAGAAGGTGAAAGAAGTTAGTAATCATCTACTTTTCAAATGTGACATTTTATCCAAGGTATGGTACCTTACGCATGTTTCAGATCTAGGGGATGTCTCAGCTGTTTTGTGAACCCGTTTTTGGGTACTTTTGAGGGGTTAGCAGTTAGTTAAGACATGAATATTGTGTTTTAGAGGTGATGTGACACTAACATGATTGTGATGCTCAAAAAATGAGATTTGAAAATTAAAAAAAGTTTTCAATGTGGGATTTAAATCCATTGTCCCATGCTTTAATATCAAACATGAGATCACTAGCTAGGACACTAGCTAACTCAGTTATATATATATATTATAACTTAAATGTGAGAAAACTAAAACTACATATACATTGACTACTAGCTAGTAAATAAACAATATAATATTATAACACTAAATAAACAATAATTTATACCTTTTAATAATATTTATCTTAATTACAACAAAATTACTTCATTTTAAATGTTTTTCTTTTATAAAATTGCATTTATTTTCCATTTGATATTTTTGTTGCTGAAATCAGATATTATTAATTATTGATGTAAATTCTAAATTAAAATACTTTTGCTAAAGTATTTTGACGCCAGACCTATTTATCATGAGTTTGACATTAAAATTTGAAATCTACTCAAATTTTGTTATTTATTTATTGACTTAAATAAGTTTTTAGTTCTTCAATTTTAAAATAAATTTATTTTTAATTCTTTAAATTTGAAATTGATTTAGATCCTATAAATTAATATATATATATATATATATATATATATATATATATATATATTCCCCTATCCAAACACATTTCGAGATCGATTTTACTTGTGTTACTAACAGGTTACAAGTCGCTCACGTGACAATAACTCACTTTTATTTTTATAATTTATTCTTCTTATCAAACATCCTTCAGTATTTGTGTTTTTTTTTTCTTTCAAAGTGTTCATCATTCTGCAGTGTTTAGACAGAGGTACTAAAACATATTTTATTAAATTGCAGGAGTAAAAAGATCATCTTCAAATTTGTAGGATAAAAACCAAAGTTATATTAAATTTGAGGAACTAAAAATATATCCAAATCTTTTATTATTTATAGATAATCATTATTAAATGATATTAGGCTTTCTTTACAACAACAACAATAACCATTATTTTATAGATAACAATTTAGTTTTCATATTATAGTTACTATATGTTAATATATCATTTATATGTTCATTAATTTAGAGATTAAAACATCCTTAATATTTCTTTGTACATTCATGTCTCATTATAATATGTGATATATATATATATATATATATATATATATATATATATATATATTCAAGATAAAATGAATTATTTATTAAGAATTTTAACCAAAATCCAAAGAAATTCTTTATTCATATGTTGATACGTATTTGACCAAATTAACTATTGATTGAATTAGTCATGGCAATAGAAAATTCAAACAATGCATATATATTTTAGTAAGCTATTAAATTGGAGGTTATGAATTAATGAAATCATATAGGAAAGCTTTTGACTAAATATAAAATTTACCATTTTAGATTCAAGAGCAAATTAAAGGTCTAAACATTCAGGCCTATAAAAGGTAAGTTACTCACAAGATTCCAATGTGAAGCTCCTTAATTTCTCAAATAATAGGTTTGGATAGGAGTGTCTTTCTTGCCAATGTATTGTTCTCACATGAGCTTGTCCTTCACAACTGAATTTGCATGTTTTTATTTTTTAATCAGTACTGTACGTATTTGCATGGTACTATTTCAATGCTCAAGTTTGAGAATAAAAAAGGATGCGAAAGTATCATAAAGCCTTCCAACAAGAAAGGGGAAAAAAGGTACACATTACCTTTTGAAAGATTTTAATTATTTTTTTAAGAAAAGATATTATATTGAAGATGAATACAAATTAAAGGATATTCATACTCATTTAATTATATATTCTAAATAATTAAATGTTTAGTATGAATACTCTTAAATTTGTGTAATTTTATAAAATTTCATAAGTAATTACTAATTAGTATAATTTATTTTCAATATTTTTTAATAGATATTATTTAGCATGGGTCACGGTCGTCGCTAACTTTTTTTTGTTTTCCAACTTAAATTTGATAATTAAGAACTTAGCAGTGGAGGCCGCCGCTAACTATAAAAAAATGGTTTAAAAAATATATTTATTGTGGTCACCAAAATTATATGTAACACGTATAGGAACTAAATTATATATTTAAATTTTTAAATGATACATGAAAGATTTGCAAATTAAATTGATTTGCAAATTCTATTATTTTATTTATTTTATATAAATAATATGACTTAATTTATCTGATATATAAATTATCCTAAATGGTGTATAAGATGTAGGATTTTAAATCCGTTTAATTATTTGTAATAAAAAAATCAAGTTACTATACTATATGAATAAAAGAAAAGTATAACAAAAAAATGATTAGATCACATCAATTGTGCTAAGATATAAAAAAACTTAAAAAAATAAAATTTTATTAATATAAATCATAATTTAATTACTTTAACATATTTTTCTGAATAATACTTAAAAATAAGAATTATTTATAATAATTTATTCAAAATATCAATAAAATATTGAAATTAGGAGATAAATTATTATTTTCTATTTTTTACCAAATATATTTATCTTATATCAAAATACATTTGAATTTTCTATGTTAAAGTATGTTTGATAAACTATCTTTCTCATTAAAAAATAATTAAAAACTCAATGTGTATATATATATATATATATATATATATATATTAATAATTACTTTTTAGTTAATAATATGATTTTAAGATACATGGATTCTTATGAAAGGTCATACTTTCAAATGAATTTATGTATCTTAAAAATTTTGTATTAAAAAATTAATTATTAATATATATGACATTTATTAAATTCAATAAATGTATTGAATTTAATTATATATTACATATTAAGAAAAAATATGTTATGATGAATATATATTTATTAAAATACTACATTGATACTTGTACTAAATTTATTTTACCTTTTTTATTTATTTATTTTCAAAATGTTTTATGAACAATAATAATTAAAGATGAGATTTATGAGATAAAATATTATACATATTACTTATGTATACTAAATTAATATAAATTTAAAATTTCCTATTTAAATTTTCTCATAAAAATATTTTTTAACCAAAAATAGCTCATTTTTATGTATATATATTTATAATAATTAATTTTTTATTTATTACGTTTCTTAAAATAAGTATAATGTTAGTTTTCCAATCTAATATTAATTATTTTTTTTACTAATACCCCTTATAAGTGAGAGCAAGATAAAAAATCATACATTTTATAAATTCATATTATATTTATTAGATTTCATAAGTTCAATAATTAATACTCTGCATGAAAAAAATATTTATATAAGTAAAATATTCAATATTATTAATGTAACCAAATTAATAATATATATATATATATGTTCATTTTTTGTCTATCTTAATCCTGAAAAATATATTGTTCCATTAATCCAGTCTATCTAAATCTTGTTTCAAATTTCTCCATTTTTTTACAAGCAAATTTCTCCTTAATAAACTGTAAATTAAAATAACTAACCTTCGCTCAAGTAAGTATTAAGTCCTATTTATCACGAGATCGACATTAAAATTCGAAATCTACTTCTTTTTAAGTCTAGTTATTAATCCTTTATTAATCGGGTTAGTCTATTGACTCTAAATAAAAATGGGGTTAAATAACTAATATTCAATAGACAATTATCTTATTTTGAATTCAATTGTTAATGTTATAATTATCATATTTAATGTTTCATTTTTTATTTATCTTTTATATCATTTATGTGTAAAATTAAAATTTTATAATTGTTAATTAAAATTATATTAAAATACATAAATATATCCATAATAAAATTATAAAAGATTAAAATCTTAATAATTATTTTTTAATCATTATATTTTTTATTCACCTTAGGAAAAATATATATGGCTGTAATTTTAATTTTTATAATTTTTATCTTAACTTTTAATTAAAAATTACATACTCTTTACCTATAATTTAATTAAAATTCATAATAAAATGTTGGAAAAATATTTAAAGTATTATTATTTGTTTAAGATTAAATTATTGTGCTTAGAATTTGTAAAATAAATTTAAAATATTTACCTAAAGTTAGTTTTTTTATAATAACTATTTACATAAAGTGAATTCAAAAATGATTATTAAGAAATACACAATTTTAATTTTATACGTAAATGATATGAAAAGAAATTAAAAATGACGCATTAAATGTGATAGTCATAGCATTAATGATGAAATATTAAAATAAAATAATTGTCTAAATTCTATTAATTATTTAAGATAGATTGTTTAACTTCTTTTTTGCTTGGGTTCAATTAGACAAACCTTATTTACTTTTTATCATGTTAGGCCTTATTATATTTTATTGATAACAACAACAATAACCATTATTTTATAGATAAATAATTAGGCCTCTACAGTTTATAAAAATCAATTTAGTCTCTATATTGCAGATATAATGTGTTAATATCATTAATTATATTTATTAATTTATAGATTAAAATAACGTGTGCCTCAATAAAATATTTTTTTGGGTAGATTCGTATTGTTTTTGGTACATTCATGCATCATGTCTCAATATAGTGTGATATATTAATCATATTCAAGATAAAAACGAATTATTTAGATTATGAATTTTAAACCTGAATCCAAAAAAACATCTTATCCTTATATGTGTATTTGACCAAATCAGCTATTGATTGGATTAGTCATGGCATAAAAAAAAAATTCAAACAATGCATATATATTTTAGGAAATTATTAAATTGGAGATTACATATGAATTAATGAAATCATATTAGGAAAACACTTTTGACTAAATATAAGACTTATTATTTCAAATTCAAGAGTAACGGTCTACAAATTCAAACATATATAAGGTAAGTTTCCCACAATATTTCAATTTGAAAGTCTCTAATTACTCAAATAGCTTTGGAGGAGTGGTGCCTTTCTTATCAGCATATAGACTTGTTCTCACATGGGTCTGCCCTTTACAACTATATCTACATAATACTATCATTCCTTCAAGGTTCAAGCTTGAAAAAAAAAAAACTTGAAGAGAGCATCAGGAAGTCTTCCTACAAGCAAAAAAGGTACACATTAATAGCAAAGAAATTAACAGCCAATTATCTATTCTCTTTTTGAAAGATTTTAATTATTATTTTTTATAAGAGACATTTTGTTTAATTTTTATGCTTTGATAGTGGATTCCCCAATGAATACTGGATCAAGTGAGAGGCAAGGTAGTCCACAAACTGAAGGAATGGTCACTAGTCCTAAACAAGGAGAAAATGATTATTTGGAGCCAAAGTTGATGATTCAACCACAAAGAGTGATGGAGGAGGAGGAGATAGAAGAATGCAAGACCCCACAATCAGGGAACCAAATACCAACCATATTGGAGTGCCCACCTGCACCAAGAAAGAAAAGGCCAACTTTACCAAATATGAGAAAATTATCATCAATTGATGATCATGGTCAATTGAATTTCTTTGAAGAGATCAAGTCAGAGGAGGTAGAGCTCTTCTTCCAATCCATGTATGAGTTTAATAGGAATCATAAGAGATGCAAAAGTTTATGAAAGGAATTCTTATTACCTTTAATTTGGTGCATAATTGTGGGTGGATAGGTACTAAGTAGTCTCACATGTATAATTTCCAAATTGAGTTAGGATTTTATTGGTTGCTTATGACTAGGACTGTCGTCCATGTAAGATTAGCTTCTATGACATAGAAGAACATGTAGAAATAATATGGATAATACTAATGTTTGAATTTTAATCGATCATATCGTTTTATTGCAATTTTTTAATGTATGAAATTTATTGTCATTGTATTATTCGACCAATACCCACAGATTTGTATTATCTTGCCATGACTTAGATTTTGGATGATTTCAATTCATTATTTGTTACAGTCTATTGTAATTAGAATTAATTTTTATTTGAGTAAATTTAAAAAAAAAATTAAGATGATTAATTTCGTTTAAATAAAAAACGAATTTTACAATTATGAAAAAGATACGAAGTTGTTGAGAAAAAAAGTTAAAAGAGAAAAAAATGTTGGGAAATTTACGAATAATTTAAACATTTTTTAAATATTTGTTGATAAATTTCAAATTTTAGATACATGAAAACAAATTTAAAAAGAATTACATTTTTTAATTAATATTCCAAATACATTTATTATTTTAAACAGCTTTAATTTTTTCTATAAAAAAATAACTAAAATCTAATAATTCCATCTATGTGAATGTGTGATACTAATTGCAAGTCGCATTTTCAAAGATAAAAGACCAAAAAATTTATGTCTGACAGAATCTCAAACAATTAATTGTTTTATGACGTCGAATTTTCTGCATGTATATCTCTCAGAAGAATTTCTGTTCAAAATACAATTGAAAACTAAAGATGAACATCTCTTTTAACGAAGATTTGAACTTTGATTTGCTATGTTGTGAAGAACTATTTTTTTCTGCTAAACTAAATCCCGATTAATTATCGTATCAGTACTGTCTAATGTCTAAGATATCAAAATCAAGTAAACTAAATATTATGCTAATTGTTTCATTTTATTTTACCATTTAATATCTTTCTATTTCATAATCTCATTCTACTATTTTTTTTTAGAAGAATTTCATTCTACTATATTCTATATTATCCTAATGTAGTTTTGGTATTAAACAGTAAGCACAATCTATTCGTCTAAGACATCATATTCAAAACGTCTAGTAAGGGATAAAAAAATCAGTTAAAATGAAAAGGGGTAGGCTCAAGTAATCTTTCAATTTTTTTTTAAGGAATCTTTCAAAATTAATAAATATTCTTAGTCCTTTAAATTTGAATATTTTAGAGGATTGTACATATTTCCAAAACAAATCAAGCTTATTGCTTAACCTTTCGCACGTCCTTTTCATTTTTTTTATTTCCTTTCTCTGCTAACACTCAAACATAATTAAGAAAAAAAAAACCTCATAATGGAACTAATGTAAAATGTTTAACTTCAAAACTCTCCTGGGTTTAATTTATATCAACGATTGGGTGTAAAAAACCACCAAAAAATACCTTCATTTGCAAACATTTTATTATTTGGTTAGACTATATTCTGTAAAACATTTCAATTGACTTTTAAATTTTTTTATTAGTTGAAAATTTTATTTGATTATTTAATAAACAAACTTTTTAAATATTTTTTATTAGTTTCTAAGTTTTTTTAAATACTACTTGAGTTAACATATTTTAAAACACTGAATTCTAATTTTTAGTTTTTTATATTTTCTTTTATTTTTATCTTTGATATATTTATCAAATTTCTTGATTATTTTTTAAAAATAAATCATGATTTATTATTTTTCTATTATTTTATACTTTTCATTATTTCAACAATTATTTTTATCAAATAATTATAATTTAATAAGCTAATTTTGTAAGTTTCAAGCAAACTTTTCAGATTCCAACTAATTATACCAAGTATAACTTTAATCACTACGAATAATTATTTTCTCTAACAGAAATTAAACCATTAATATACATTAATAGTAAAAAAAATACCAATAATATTATGTATGTAATGATAATATTATTTTTTTTATACTAACAAAAATAATTTTTTATATACTCTATCATAATATTAATATTTTTTTTGTTGGCTATCTTAATATTGATATTGAGTCATAATATTTATAAATGTTTAATTTTATTAAATAAAAGCTATACCAATAAAAATAAATTTAATAACAAATCGTTAATAAATGGATTCTTTTTTCTTTTTGTAGTGATTATACAAGGAAAAGATAAAAGACATGTGGTACCCAAATATCTATCAAAGTAAAGTAAATAAATCGGATAAAAACAAAATGTCAAATATATGAGGGAGTATGTATTGGTTTGAATTAAACTCTGATTGATTAAAATAAAAAGTATTAAATAAAAGAATTTATTTCGTTAACTTATATTTCTTTTTTTCAAACATTGTGATAATAAGGTAAAAATTAATAAAAACTTCTTTTTGTTTTTTTATTCATTTTTTTGAGTTTTTAAACAAATATTTTTTTAATATTACATTATTTGTTTTAAAAATTTACCCATTAATATTACGTTTTATTTTAATTATTACAATATTCACTTTTTTAGTAAAATATTTAATTTTAAAAAATCGAGAATATAAAATTAACTAAAAAAATTAAAATTATAAATTGCTAATGTAACTCAATGATTAATGTTATCAAATACTACCCCCAATTGGTACAATAAGATGCTTTGGAGATGACATGCTTGCAAAGATTGCGGCCTCATGAGAGGAGAGTTTTATTCTTCATAGACAACCTCCTAATCTTAATGTTATAAACATCCTCCTAACAACTGATGTTATGAACATAGCTTTGCTGTTTTGGTGTGGTAAAAGAATATCTTTTTAACTTTTTTATCTTCTTAATCTTACTATTTATTAGAGGAAAAAAATTTTGACTAATGTAGAGCTCGATCATAAGGTAGGTAACATTTGATCAATAATAAATGTTTTTTTAATTGATATTGATTAGAATATTCAAAACTAGTTAAAAAATATTTGTAGAATATTAATTGAATAATAGAAATATTTTGATTTGATTTAAGAACATAGTTATTATTAATCTATAATCATGTTAAAAAAATAGTAAATAATAAATAACTAAAAAATAAATAAATTTCAATTGAAAACTCACTAAGTTCAATATTGTTAGGAGATATAAGATTGGTTGAGTGATTAAGAAATAAGAAAAGGAGAAAAATATTTTGAGTTCAATCCTTTTTATTAACACAAAAATTAATAATTAATATTTATCAACAAATAAAAAATCTAATATTATCATTTGGCATGTTTGTATTGGTAAAATTTTCTTTTATTTAATCAATTAAACAATTAATTAAATTAAATGGATATACTTTAATAAATAAATTATCATAATTAATTATATATTTCTATTATTTTTTGTTGAAAATATTAAAAAAATAAAAAATATTAATTAATAATTTTCATAAATAATTAATATTGAAATTTTATTCCTTTTCTAATTAATTAATTAATTTAAGAAATTCATTGGTTGAATAAAAAATTAAAATAAATTAAATTTTAACAGAAAACTGAATTATTCTAATATTTTCATTTGGCATGCTTGTATTGGTAAAATTTTCTTTTATTTGACCAATTAATTAAATTAATGGCTATTATTTAAGAAATTAATTATTATCATAATTAATTATATATTTCTATTATTTTTTGTTGAAAATAT
>CM023953.1:23577657-23628668 GCA_013407115.1 Glycine latifolia
GCAAAACAAAAAAATCTAATAATTAATAATTTTCATAAATAATTAATACTAGAAATTTTATTCAATTTGTAATTAATTAAGTCAATTAATTTAATTAATTCATTAGTTTAAGAAATTCATTGACTGACTTTGAATACCATTAAAGTTAATGTAATAATATATTTTATTATTTCTTAACAAAAAGTATAAAAGTTAAAAATTCGTTGGTTGACTACAATAAATATGATTTTTTCCGACACATCCTTACTAATATTTTAATTCCTTAATTTAAATTACTAGATGTGTTTAGACCCAAATATTGAATTATATTAAATAACAAAAAAATATTGAATTATATATGCAATATGCAATGCACACATAAGAATTGTTGTTTTCTAAATTAAACATGTATTCATAAATCTTAATCTTAAATTAATTATCATTTATCAACAAATACATGTTTGAAAGTTGGATGAGAGTGCCTATTTTCAAAGTAAAAGGAAAAAGTATAACAAGCATATTTATATAAAATAAAACGCATTATCGTATACATAATACACACATCACTGACATTAGTATTAGTATTAATAATGTCAATTTGGTTCGGTTGCAGAAAGCACCAATTGAAAACCAGTGGCAGATTCAGAACCCAGAAGAATTCAGTGGGGGGAAAATATTTATAAAAAAATACAATAAAATGTCCAACCAAATAAAATATAAAAGGAACAAAACATAATAAAAAAAACTAGTCATTAAAAACTAAAAATTAACAATAACTATAATATGAAGGCAGCAGAGGCAAATTATAAAAAAAGGGGTAAAAAAATAACAACACTAGTATATTCTTATGTTTTTGTCAAAATAAACACACTAGTGCACCCCCTCAGCACAACTTTGGTTTTTAACTTTCTGGGTTGATTTTCAGTTTTTTTATCGGTTTAGATGTGATCACCCTTCGTTTGGTATTCAAAAGGAATTGTGCTTGTAGTTTCCTTTCTTTTAGGTATATAATTGTTAGTAGCATGTTTTGGGCCGATTTATTGGGTTGGGCTTTTTATTAGGCTTTTTGAAATTATTGTCACTTGTAACATAGTATTTGTCTCTTTTTGAAATTATTTTAAATTTTGGTTATTTGGTTTAATTTTTAGAAGAGGAGAATTAAAGGAACAAAATCTCTCTTTGTCTAATTTTTGTTCTCGTCTAATGTTGGGATTAGAAGAGAATGAAAGAAAATTTAAAATATTTCAATTAACATAACTAAAATATCTCTACTTGTATTTTGAAATTTTAAATTAAAAAAATACAAAAATAATTTTTTTTAGAACCTCACCCCTTCCTTGTGAACCAAACTGAAAAAATGACTATCATACATCTTCATTAAAATCCCTCCCCTCTCTTCCTCTCAACCAAACTTTATCTCTAATCAAAATCCTTCTCCTCCCTTGCCTTTCCCTCCCCTTCCCTCCAACTAAACTCCTCACATCTCCTCCCCTCTTTCGAACCAAACAAATAGTTACTAAGAGTTTCGCCACTTCCTTTTTTACTTATTATTTGGGTTGGTCATTAGTTTGCATTAAAATTAAATTCTCAACTTTAAAAAACAAAATTCCCAAAACGAACGAGTACCTTATGTAAGAAATATCAAATATATAAGGAAAAAATGTCAAATCTATACAAAAACAAAATAATGTCAAATAGTTATGGGAAAAAAATGTTTTTCTCGATAGTACATAACCCAAGCGTGAACTGAGCCGTCACTTGTCACGTAAATTCTGCTTATTTCTTCATCAAGAAACCTACACACAATACGCTGCAAACAGAAAAAGCAAATTTACATGACAACCGATCTGATTTTGATAACAATATACAATTGGAAAAAAATAAAAAAAAACTCAAACAACCAAATGAAACAAAATACTTTTTTTTATTCATTTCAGAATCATGGCCACAAAAAGAGACATCAAGTTTTCCATTGGTGCACTCGACATAAATATAGTAATCACCGGCAAGAACAGAAAAAAAAAAATTATTAAAAATAAACGTACCTGGAAACGTCCAGGAGATAGAACTTGTTAGGATCTTGTATTTTGTTATATGTGTGACCCTTTAATGTCAAAACTATTGTATAGAATAAGCTCGTATCACTTCCACCACTGGTGCTTGACACATTGGACACTTTCTTCTACTTTGGAGCAAATCATTGGCACATTTTGAACATGTGCACATGTGCCCACATCTGCAAGACAAATAAAATAGCAATATGTAAGTGATTGACATCAAGTACAAACAAAACAAAAATTGCTGATTTTCAAAGTGAGGCTGAATAGTACCTGTACAACAAAGAATCAATATTGCTTTCGCAGCATATACAACAAAGTCCTTTCCTCACACATTCCCATTTAGATTTATCGTCTGTTGAAACACCGTCATGTCCTGTGATGAATTCCACTTGGTCATCTAAGACTATTAATAGAGGAAAGTTATTTTTCGTAAACAATAATGTTACAAGTCAGGTAGATAGGCTGTTGAAAAAGTATATAAAATCAAAAAGGACAAAAATAATCTGACCTGATGAACCAGTTGAGCGATTTAGGGCTGCAGAGACTTCTTGTCTTATTGAGCGTTGCAACTCAAGTTGCATATCCATACAGGCCTCCAGCATTCTCTGCATATTATTCATCCTTTGCTGTAGCCTAACCATGTCAATTCTCAAGTCATTAACAATATCCCACTCCTGCCAGAAAAATCAATCAGAAAATTATTAAAATAATAACATGATTATGAGATGGGAAAAGTAAGCACTTGAATGTCAAGACTAAAGAGTACATCAGCTAAAGAAAAGCAGTTATGTCCTGCAAATGAACGCACAATTCCTAAGCGATGATTATTTATGTCACTCTGTGACCAATTGTCATGACGTGAGTGCCGATCCCATAAAGGCTGAGGCGGAGGTGTTGGTGGCAAGGGTCGGTCAAGTGAGCTATTAACAGTAGCCTGAGGACTAATTATTGGATCCCTAATCTGTTGCCCTGAGACTTGTTCTGCCAAGGGAGAAGGGGTTGTCTCTTGCAGCTCCCATTCAACGTGAGCATGACCTTGCCTTTCAACATATGATTGTATTAACTGGTCAAGACTTTCACGAAAACTGCTGCGAAGGAGGTTTGAGACACTTCTCCTGCCAAAGAAAAAGAAATATTTATTCTAATTTTCTTGTTTCATTTACAAAAGAGATTTGGTGAAACTCTCCAGTCATATCAACATACCTACTTAGCAATTCCCTGAGCTCAACACTGTATACATTGTCATCTTCAGGAAAATAAAATCCATGAATTCTACCAACTGGAGCTACTTCATTATCAGAAGGTCCTCCTAACCAAATTTCCACAGCCTCTTGAAAGCCACCATCCTCTTGCCACACTTCAGGGGCTTCTTGCTCTTGTATACGAGAATTTTCTCCATCTTCGCTTCCCAATATGTTTTGGGGCCATTCATTTGTTGTGCTACTGAGCTGATTATCATCCACACTTTGATGCCAGACACTTCCGTCATTTTCATTAATAACTTCTTCCTGTTGCTCCCCTTCCAGAGCAATAGATTCAATCAAATCTACATGATCAACAATATTTCTGTATACACGATCATCATGATTTGATAAATTGCTTTCATCATTAATTATATCACCCCGCTGAGATTGCTCAGTATGTACCTCACTTAACTCATGTATATTGCCATTGTCTGTATCTTCAATTTGCAAGCTTGGTTGAGTAAGGCCATTAGGAGGATCTTCAGTTGGCATCGTATCAACATTTCCTCCAGTGCCATCTTCTCTTTCAAACCTGGTACTAGAAGATGATTCCAAATCTCTTGTTTCCACAAGAGCAGTAGAGCCCTGCTGATCTAAATTCTCACAAATGGTTCCTTGTACACAAATCTGATCACCTGATATCTCAAGTCCATCACTTACCCTGTTATTAGGTTCAGATTGTTGAGAATGTACAGTTGGGACTGCTTGTGAGCTGCTAGCTTCAGTTTCTTCAATAGTATTAACATCAATATCGTCCTCGGATGAGATATCAGATGTGTTACTGGTTGTTTGACTGCAACCAAAATTGTCCTTTCTAAAAACGAAACCTTCCCTGTTCAGAAGTTAACATCATTGGCATAAAGCAGATACATAAAACAATTCAACATGGAGGAAGGAAAATGCACTGGTAGCTTTAAGCAATAAAGCTAAAGCAACAAAGAATAGTTAGACTTTCATTTGGTTTATGGGGAAATAAGGTAGAAGGTTGTTTCAACAAATAACAATTTAGATTCATTTGACGTAACATATCTTTCAAAATGATCTTCATGCACTGGTTGCCTTAAACCCTAGGTCTGTCATTTTCCAGCAAATTATACACTACCAATATAATATAGTTCACAAAAAGAATCATCATTTCAAATTTACCATCATATTTAGAAGTTATGTTCCAGTCGTTCCCTTGTTTTAGTCATTTTCATCCTCTTTTCTCCCTTTTTCCTTTCACCCTTCTTTTATTTTAGCTTTTTTTTTCTCTCTTTTGTCTTATTTTCAATTTATCATTGGATTCATCTACCACCGACCCCAATTAACTTGGTTAAAGGTGTTGTTGATGTTGATTTAGAAGTTATGTAACTGTATTAAAATTGTTAAAGATATGATTGGATTTGATGTAAATAGGGAAGCTTGGAAACTACTGAATAGCTAATTTGCAGGGATTCTTATTCATTGTAATTATTTTATCATTCTCTGATTATAAATAAACCAGTATGTGTGTGGTACGACACACACAATTTCTGCATACATTAACATCATCATCAACAGCACCTTTAATCCAAGTTAATTGGGGTTGGTGGTAGATGAACCCAATGATAGATACGAGGAGGTTGAAAAAAAAAGAAAGGAAAGAGGGGGGAGATGAAGAGGAAAATGACTAAAAAGGGATCATCTAGAACATAAAGATAACAACAGGTCTAACATTCTACCAAACTTATAACTTTTCTCCATTCCGTCCTAAGATACACCGTCCGTCAATCTATATCTCACTCCATTAAGTCTTGTTTAATTACCTTTTCTCATGTAAGCTTCAGTCTACATTTATCTCTCTTTATGTCGAGTTCTTGGTAACAAACTTTTGCTCAAACGGAAACATCCAAGAGCCGTCTCATTACATGCCCAAACCACCTCAGTCTATGTTCCCTCATCTTTTCACTCACCGGTACTACTGCTACCTTTCGTCAAATATCTCTATTTCTTATCTTACCTATTTTCGTATTATCACACACTCATCTTAACATCCTCATTTCTGTTACCCCTATTTTATGCTCATATTGCCTATGGCTTGTCCCAAGTCAGGATAAAGGAGGAGGGTTGATGTCAGGTGTTGCGAACCGGCCATAAAAAAACAACTATTTTTAGGAGATAAACACAGTTTCTGTAAATTGTGATAAAAATATTTTAGATGATGCTTACATTATTCTTGCTGGACTGTTTCATTCACTTAAAACATGCTTATACTAGCAGAAGTTTATCTTTTATTATATCAAATTCAAGCAACCACATGTGTGAACAAATACAGAAGATGTGTACCAATCTCCCCCTATATTTTTAGGTTGGGAAGTGTAAAGGATATATGTCCAAGAATAAACTCATAAGACATTTAGAAGATAGAAAAAGAATAGCAGAATCTCTGTACACGTCAGATATATGGATTCAAAATAGAAAAGAAAGTCAACACAAGATGTTTGACCTATTTAAGTAAAATAAAAGAAAATTAGGTGAAAATAGAAAAATTTAAGTGAGCAAGAAGGAAATCCAGAAGACTCCACATAAAATCAATATTTAGTTTATTCTCAACTTAATGGCAATATGAACTGCATACCTTAGACCTGATACAGTCTGTTTTTGTCTCAATAAGCCTAATTCACTTTCTGCAATGGAAGTGGACCTGTTATTATCAATCGATCTATCATTTCTCAAGAACCTGCCTCTAAGCAAGGCCTGAAAATATTTTAACAAACAATCATCAATTGCAAGAGCAAAGCTCAGATTCAAACCAAGTTCTATATTTTAGATTCTTTGTTCAAATGGACTCAAACTTATATTATTTCCCACTTCTTTCCAAGGTTTCTCAATTATTGCATTCCAGATTCTAGGAATTTTTCTATTCTATATTGTGTAGTACAGTTCTCCATTCGCTATGCATGTGATGAAATCATTAAACTTCATGTTCCTCTACAAATTTGAGCATAAAAATAAAACCAATAATTACAAGTCCCCCTAAAATCATTACAGTTCAAGTTCACTTAAGAGTGCCTTCTAACACTCTAACTCAACTGAAGAAAATATTCTACTCATTACATGGGGAAAAAAAAGATCCAATGCTCACACATTATGCACGAATGGTTCTGGAAAAGTAAAGAAATATGGCCTACCAGAAATGAACCATTTAACAGACAAACCTGAATGCGTTTGCGATGGGGAAAATGAGATACAACTCGATGGTTCAACAATTCTTGAACTTCTCTTTGCCTTTCCATCTCAGCCTTCTTAAGCATATCAAGAAATACCTGTCGACCACGTAATTTACGGATTCCCCGCCGTGTATGCTCAGTTTGGTGTTGGCCCTCATCCTGATTAACAACAAATCCATCACGAACGCATTCAATTTGGGTACCAATTTCAGAAGATTGTTCTTCCCTACTTTCCCCAGAAGAAACGCCTCTCTGCTGGCTGCTCATCTGTACCCACTCCCTTATGGCACTCACCCGTTCCTGCTCATTTTCCCCAAGCCACTCTCCCCTTGAATTATTTCCATGGGAATGATTTGATTCATGATCCCTAGAACCACTATTCATCCATTCCCTGAATATTTGTCTCACTCTTTCCCTTTCAACTACTCCAAAATCAGAGGAGTTTTCACGGCTAGAATTGTTTAATTCCTCCTGTTCGTCATGGAACTCATTCTGACTTTGTGACCAGGTTTCAGAATCATTCTCACCCAAAACTGCAGCCTCTATCATATGCTCTTCCCTCTGGTTGCTGCTATATGGCAAATTTTCCTGTGAGAGGTCCACAACCAACCCATCACTCCTCTGTACCTCCCCAGGCCTTCCTTGAACTTGTCTGACTACCTGCTCATCTTCAATCTCTCGCCACATTTGCAAGACCGAGGGTGACCGGGTGCCTCCCCTCCCTCCATCTCCTTGCCTCCCAGATGACTGAGAATGGGATTCCCTTAGGAAAGTAGATTCGAGCACAGTCACATTATGCACACCAGCAACTGCCATTTATAATTTAGTTTTATAACAAGCACACAGATCTTTTCAACCCATCTGACTCAAATGCACTAAAATTTGCATACCAGATGGGAAAATCAAAGAGACTCAGAAACAG
This sequence comes from Glycine latifolia, assembly GCA_013407115.1. Taxonomy (NCBI): domain Eukaryota; kingdom Viridiplantae; phylum Streptophyta; class Magnoliopsida; order Fabales; family Fabaceae; genus Glycine; species Glycine latifolia. Next base: position 23,585,054 of record CM023953.1, read on the forward strand.
GCCTTACATTTCCATGGATTTGAATCACTTTTGCTATCACCATTGCTCTCCCTGATATCATCATCATCATCATCAGTATTATTAGCCTCATCAAGGAAAATAATTACAAACTTTGAATTTCAAAAAATTTGCTATGGAAAGGAATTACTGCTAACTCAACCTTAGCCTGCCAAAATAACAATAATAATAATAAAGGAATAACAAATCAATCAATTTCTTCAATTTTTATTCTCTATAAATTAGCTTTTTCGATAATAAAACAATCAAGTTGAGTTTGAGAGTTTCCATATTGGCTAAATAAATAGCTTTGCTAAGCTAAAATTCTCAAAGAATGAGAATCTTGAATTTTCCAGAAAAGCAAAACAGCATCGAGATCATTCAATTCTCCGATAGTAAAAAAAAGCAAAAGTGAAACAGGAATGTGATTCCACACAATTCTTCAGCAAAACTGAGAGTGAAACATTCGAGTATTGGAAGAAAATTCAACAGTGAAGCGTGAAGCGTGAAGCGTGAAGCATGAAAAGGAACGTACCAGCGAAGTTCTGCCTTTGATTTCTAAGTAAAGAAAAAGTAACCTAATAATATCAGAATAAAAATCAGAGAGAGAATGAAAATGGAAGAGGAAGACACAGTAGAGAACGAAACAGCGAGAAGAGAGAGGGAAGAGGAGCTGCGAGTTTAGAAAAGAGTCATAAATGTGGACACGTCAGCGTCTGCGAGACTTTTTCTTAGAATTTTCTTTTTTTTTTTAAAAGCAGCTATCATTCCGGTGACACGTGGCGATTCCTCTTTTGTTCCGGGCAATTGACGAAACGTTCCAAATCTTAAATCGAACGTGAAGTTTGGTGGAAGCCAAATCCTATACGACGTCGTTTCATTGTTATACAGTTGCACTTAACTTGTACATCCTAAAATCTCTTTCGATGATTTTCCTTTTAACCAGAACAATTAATTATATTTTTCTTGTCCTTTTAGCCCACCAAACACAAAACATCTTACAACAGTGAAAATCGGAAACGTGTCTCAATAAGCTCTTTATTTTAATGCATAGGATTTAGATTAGCATTTGCAGATAAGTACGATTCAAAAAAAGAAATGTGTTTATAGTGTTCTTTTTTTTCTATAAATAAAACTTTAACAGAAGAAGATACTATAGTACTTCTTAGTTTTTATGGTTAAAAAGTCACAAATTTGAGTAACTACTAACGACTGTAGATATAAATAATTTATCATCACTAAAGTTTCACTTAAATTATTTTTTTTATAGCACAACCATTTCTTTATAGCTTCTCATCATACAGTCATGCTTACGTTTTTATTTTTATATGATACTTCAATTAATTATGAGCATTGAATTATTACCCTTACCCCATGTCAAATAAAGTTAGGCACCACAAAGTAGTGGGGGGACTAGGTTAGCTATGATCCATAGACTACAAATTTCACTTGGAAAAAAAAGAAGTATAAAATTCAGGTGTAAAGAAATGTTTTACATCCGGAATAAGAGGAAAAGCTAATTAATCAACTAGTTTTCAAACAGTAAAAAATAATTATTGTCAATCATGAAGAGAGCTATATATGTTTCCAATAGTGCATATATTCTTTAGATAATTGATGTAATCATGCGGTCGTTCTTTATACTATATCGCATCCAATTCTACAACTGGTTTCCTCTTTATGTGGCTACATTGAGCATATAACTGCAAAAAGAGGCAAATTAATCATCATAGGGAATAGTTACAGCTTAGTAAATGCCTTGTCCACCGTCCAAATATTGCAAACTTGGTTTGACCTATGGCCATTTAAGTTAAAGTTACACTATATACATGAAAATAATTACTTTTGCATGAGAAGTCCTATTAAATGTGTAATATAATTAAGAGTTTTTAAATATTTTTATAAGTTTTGCAAGATACTACAATTTTTTTAGAGAACGATAATTAATACTACAACAATTTTATTATACATAAAAAATGTTTAACTAAATATATAATAGAATGTATGAAGATAGTTGGAAAATTAACCCTCTGCCTCTGTAGAAGGTATGGTCATGATGATGTTCACAAAAGGCTGCATCCAACACATGACGCTTTTGTGGACGGAGGCCTCACTTGACATTGGTCATTAATTGGTTCATTTAAGTTCCTAAAATCCGTGGATAGATTTGGGTGTGTTAATTTAGTATTAACTAGTTGAAGAAAGCCTTATATAAAACATAGATGTGCTAAACATGTCTACCAAAAGGTGCTTCAACGCAATCATCAGCTTAATTGCTTTGAATATAATATATACACAGCAGAGATATTCTTATTGAAAGCCAAGGAAAATTGGAAAACTGCCCCTTTCCCCCCCAAAAAAAGAAACAATAAAAAAGACCACATCCCCTATTAAATTAAGGTCCCTTGTTTCAGCCAAACCTTTCTGCCTCTGATTTATGATTGCCTTTGTTGAGTGACAAATTTCCGAACACATTGCATGCATGCTCCGAAAGACGCGGGAATAGGCATGTTCCTTTTCTCTTAATGTTTCACTATCGATCTCAACTCAAATCAGCCATTTTACTGGTAGATGAAGATGTAATATATAGAGAAAGAGATTTATTTATATCCACACATAGGTTTGAATTATAATTATTTCATTACTCGTAACTCAACTTTAAATAATATCTTTTCACCAAAAAATAACTTTAAATAATATCTTTATGAATTTCTCAAAGTCCATGTGCATGGATATGATCCACCTTTAATTGAACTAGAAAAAATGATAAATTATGTGAACAACTGAACAAACTAATTCAAATACCAACTATTAGCGAAGATTGGATCTACTACAAGGGATCTTAATATCTCATAAAATATATAGTGTCAATTTTTTAAGTTCCTCAAGATATTATGATCATATTTTGAAAAGAAAAATAAAATAAAATGAGTGTTATTTATCTCTTGGTAATCACCAATGATGTAAGCCTAAATTTGAAATGAGTATTTCGTCTGTATAAATTAATAATGATAATAATAATAAATTTCACTAACAAGAGTTGGCATATTTGACCAAGTCTTTTGGACATTAATTAGTCGTAATTCGAGTTTGAATCTCCAATTTGTTCTACTGTAAATGATGTGTAAATTTCAATATAAATTATTGTTAAAAGTTATTGGTCTTTCCTGATCCTGACCCTAAAAAAGTATCTTCTTTGTCTCTTAAATTTTGATCATTTTATTTTAGTTTTTCAATTTTTTTAGTCTTACTTCAAAAAATATTTTTTAAATATATTCTGCAGTAAAAAAAACTTAAAGTTGTACATTTAAACTGTCAAATGGGCTAAGAATAGCAATTTTTAAAATTAAAAGACTAAAAAAATAAATTTAGATTAAGAAAATAAAAAACAAAAAGTAACTTAAATTTGAGAAGAAGAAAAAGGGTATTTAAACCTAAAAATAAAGCTCTGACATCCAACTTCTAACATCTAACAATTTAATACAAATGCACTGAGATAGGAAAGTGGCATGAAAAGGTTAGCTAGCTTTCTTTGAGTCCTATCCATTCTTATCTAATCGGCATTAATTGGTCCAATGGGCGGATACCGCGAAGATAAATGATTGAAGAAATTAAGAGTCCTGAAAGTCACCACACCAATAACATGCCAAAATTCATATACTATTTCAGTATGATCTGGATGTGAAATGATGTAGGCCACGGAGCAGAACCACCACCAAGGCTATCATATGCTTTTGCTTCAAAGTTATTGTCTAACGTGACATCCCTTTTTCTTATCAATCTTCACTTTTGAATACAGACTCCCTCCTCTTTTCCCTTTGTTTTCATCTTTGCTAGCTGGTTGGATAGACATCTATCCCCCGTTTAAGAATTTAGTAATTAATTTCCAAATTTTACATATTTTTCCCTTTGTTTTAATTTAATCTTTGCTGGTTGGAGATGCATCTTTGTGCACGAGATATTACCAGCATGTCTGGTTACACATCAATTCTTGTAATACATATGCATCTATCTTCTACGTACATCTCAATGGAGACTACTTCATACAACTTCAGATTTTTTTATGTTACGTAACTTGTTAGTAACTTTAAGACTTTGACAGTAGTTGTTCAACCTGAGTATTTTGAATTAAAGTATGATGATGTGAAATTCATGTTGGTGATTTTAGTGTCATCAATGGATTTTAGTAGTAATGTGATTTACTATAGGCCAATGCGATTACGCGTTAAGCTTTGGAAACGAGTTAGGGTAGTGCGGAGTGCACGCTTGTTGAGCCAACGCATAATTGACCGCGATTACGGTGCGGGGTTCCAAGGGGCAGCGCCCCTGGCTGGGGGATTGTTGGAGTTTTTTTTTTTGTTTAAACTCCATGGGTTATGAATAAGAGGCGGTTAACAATTCAAAATAATAACTACTCCTAACCGCTCTTGGGAAAGGTTAGAAAAATAACTACTCCCAACCGTTCTGATAACCAACGGTTACGATGGTTCATCGCCAAGAGTTGCATTGTTTGGAAAAACTCCTATATAAGGAGTCATTTGGCCTCAGATTTCAAATATACGAAAATCATACTTTCTCTCTACATTCCTGATCTGTTCTCTATTGCCAGAAGCAGATTGTTCTTCAAGAATTATCCCAACAAGGATTTCGTGAACCCAGGCAAGAACAGGGTCGAAATACTTTGTTCGGAAAGTGTACGAACACGATTCTTTGAAGTTATCCAGGATTATCATACCCAAATTTCTAACAATTCATTTATGCTATATATTTTATTTTTTTCTGGTTTTTCTTCTTTCTTAGTCGTGACTTTCAATACTAAAAATATACAAAAACAGGTGTTAAAATAACAATCAAATGGAATTGCTTATATAAATCAATTGATGTTATTAATTAGACTTTACTACAAACTATTATTTTTTATAAAATCATTTAGCATTATAGGGATATTAAATTAAACAAATTCTGGCATACACAAGCTACTTTTCAATACATTACATATGTAATTTTAAATTTACAAGAAATGAAAATGCAGATGTAAATAAAAATATAAAAAAAAATCAATATCATTATTATCAAACAATTAAGAAAAAAACAATAATATAAATGTCTTCATCATCAAGAATAAAGGTTTTATTACAAGAATAAAATAATAACAAAATTAAGATTTTCACAATCAATTATTAATTCAAGAAAGAAATTGTCCAAATCAACAATAAAGTCATATGGTCTATTATTATTAAAATTTAAATTTATGAATTTCAGTTTATAGATATAGAAAATTTAACTATAAATGATTCGGTCAATAAAGATGGACTAAAATTAGGTAATAGTATTTGATTAAGAAAATGTGGAATACTTTATATATGAGAAATCAGTATTGGAACAGAGAATGCAAAAAAAAAAGAGTCATTGTTTTCAATAGCAAAAATTAAAATTTAATAGTATATCAGAAAAATGAAAAGGCGATGTTACGCTTTTAAAAGTTAATGAGAATAAATTAAAGATATATATAAAGAATTATGTTAAATTAAGTGATTAAACACAAATAATCAAAATATTGAAACTAAAGTTGAATTATTTGAGTATTATTCAAGTTCAATTCTTAATGAAAGTAATTTTTGATAAAATTTTATTTGTGTTCTGACCCCGAATTTTACATTAATTAAAATATCTTTCTTTTAATAAATTGGAGGTTAAGATTAGAAAGAAAAAGAAAAAGAATGTAATAAATTTTTTCCTTTTGCACAATACTGCATTCCGTTCATTTCAAAGCATGGTCACATGGAATTGGTCCATTACTGGATGCATCTATTGTAAACCCCACGAAACAATTTGCAGATTGATCATGCATGATCTGTAACTACTGATAAGTGATAACTACACACGTAGCTCGACTTTTTTAGGGGATAAATTTTGCTGGGTGAAACTTCAGGTCCTGGGGGAGCATAAAATCCTAGTTTTGAATTTAATTTTTCCAATTGAACTTTGAAGCGTGATATATGAAAATCGTTTTTTTTTCTTTTCACTTTTTCGTTTGCTATACAATATTTAATCAATTATTGTGATGTGAGAATAAATATATCAGTGATTGGGATCGACAAAAGGGGTTACAACATAAACCGTGTCAGGAGATGTCCTACTCCCAAGTGTCATTTTCCTTGAGGTAATTAGTATTGCTTTGCTTGTGAGGCCTATTTCCTCTAATCATTACATTTTTCATTTTTGATCGGGCCTCTCATCATTACTCCAAAGCTGATATATAGAATTGAAAGGATTAGTTGTCACAGGTCAAGCCCCACCACCAACTACTCTTCACCGGCAACCGATACAATTGATACTAGGGGGCTTTATGTTTCTACTTTCTAGGACATATTTGAGAACCTAGAACTAGATCTGGATTATACATCTTTCTTTCGGCCAATGCCTCAATGGAATATACATACATCTTGAATCGCTATTTGTCAAACAAGAAGGAAATTGTTTTATGCACTTCATTTTGTGTACTCCCAAAATTCCTAATATCCTTATATTATTTTTTTACCTCAAGTAAGTCTGAATTGTCTCTCCCCCAAATCTTCATGACCATCGCATCCAAACACCACCTCGCAATCATCCAATATCACCTTCGCACTACACCAAATACACCATTGTGCCACCATCCAAACACCAATTATTGTCACCCACCATTGCATTGTACCACTCCCATATAGTTTTGGTGGATAGTGTGACGCAATGGTGGGTTTAGGGATGACAAAGTGAGTTTGATCCGATCGGTTAGTTCATTTAGTCCACTAATAAAAGTAGGACGAGTTAGCATTGTTAGCCCATGTTACAAAGTGGATCAGTCTGGGCCACCCCATTTTTTGGGGAGATAGGGTTAGCTCGACCAAATTTTGATGGACTGACCTACTTTGTCATTTTGTATTGTGGAATCTTATAGCAAAATGGGCTTGATCAGATGGGCTAACCCATTTAGCTCACTTAAAAAAGTTGGACGACAAGGCGAGTTAGCATTGTTAGCCCACTTTGCAAAGTGATCCAACCTGGTCCACCCCATTTTTTTGTGACTCGTTTTTTGTGGACTGACCCACTTTGCCATCTCTAAGTGGGTTTGGTGCTACGTGGGGGCTTGTGGTTCATAGTGATGTGCATGGCAGTGTAGTGGTGGGTTGTGTGTGTGGAGGTGACATTGGTGGTGGTTGGGTGGAGGTGCGTGTGTGGTCATGGATGTTTAGGGGAGAGGGGCTAGGATTTGCTTGGGAAATGAAGGGTGAGAAGAGGATATTAGGAATTTTGGATTTGCATCAAGCAAGAAAATGGGTTTATAAAACAATTGCCTAAGCATTAAATGGAATTGGCCCAAATTAATGGAGCCAATTGAAGCCCAATACAGAATTGCTATATTCACACTCAAATTTACTATTCAAACCCTATGTGTGCTTTGAATTTTGTTTGTCTTGAAATACCCTTTTCACAGAAATATGATTATATTGACAAATACACAACAAAAATGTGTCTTCATTGTGTAAGAAAGAGTGAAAAAAATACACAACACAAATAGTTTTGTTGTATGCTTTATACAAGGGACACATATTTTTGTTGTGTATTTTTTCGTACACCCTCTTACAAACATATTTTTAATGAAAAAATATAATTAATTATAGATATAAGTTGCTTTTTTATAATTAATAGCATATTTTTAATTATTCTTTATTTAATTATGATACAAATTATCTTACAGACGACACACATTATATTTTTAATAGCACATAATTAATTGTGATATAACTTACATTTTCTAATTAAATTTGAATTGATAATGACAAAATGACCTGTTTTGATTTTTATCCAAATAATTATTATACAAATTAGTATCATGTTTAATTCTATTACTATTAGTAAAGGTAATTCAATTAATAATTAATTTAATTACTTTTTTTACTAATTAATTTGATTTATTTTATAAATTATAACTTCTATTTAATTATTCTAGTTTAAATTATAAAATATAATTTATATGGTACTTTAATTAAAAATATCAAATTATAACACCATTAATTTAATGATAATTATGTACCGCAAACGAAATTAGTTTATAAATAAATGAATTGAGTGACACTTGTGATTTTTGACCTAAAATAGAAAACAATGAGCTTTTGTTAGTCGGTGGCTGCCCATATTGGGGGCTCATTACTTCAATTAAGATAATAAACAATTATTTAACCTTTTTTTCTTATTATTACATGTGTCCTTGTGAGGTGCTTACATTGGAACCGTTGGTGGTCATGGACCTTTATTTTAAGAAACTACATGTAAGTTATTTGAATCTCAACCTTGGAACATCTTTAGTGCAACATGTTATTTGGTGGTGAACAAAAATGGAGAAGATATGAACTCATCGGTTGGAGTATGTTCCAAACAAATTTCTAATAAATGTCTTGCATAGGCTGTGCCCAATTTGTTTTCTTTGGATGAATAAAACTTTATCCATGTTTGAATATTAAAAAAACATATTTACTCAACAAACCCAATATTAAAATATATATAATAGAATAGAAAAATATGTAATTGTCAGAATAAAAATTGTTGCACATAAAAATTTAATGAGTTATGATTTTTTTTAGATAAATTCATTCATCACATACTTGGAAGGGTAAATTAAAAAAAATTGTAAAAACATATTTTTATTGGAGTAAATTACAATCGCATTCTCTATATTTTTCTCAAATCCCATCCGATACCTTCTTTTTTTTATACATTACTTTTATCTTATTCTGTTAACATCTGTCAATTGAAACATATGAGAAAACAAAATTGTCCGTTAGAGTAAATTACAATCGCACCACATGTGTTTTTTTCAAATTACACCCCTCACTTTTTATACATGACTTTTGCTCATTTATGTTAATGTCGTTAACTAACGCTAGTGTCTAGGGGACCAAACATAATAATGATGGTGGCTGAAACTACGGTGGGAGACGAAGAGGTGGTGGAGGTGGATATGGTGGCGGCAATGACCGTGGTGGTGGCGGTGACTATGGTGGAGGTGATGGTTACGGTGGTGGTGGTTGCTCCAATGGGAGTGGGTGCGCAGGACATCATGTTGGTGAGTGAGGCGATGAGAAGAAAGAGATAATGATGCCATGGGAGAGAGAGGAGAAGGAGAAGGTGGTGGTGGTGGTGGTGGTAAGTGAAGAGGGGATGTTGAAGATATGATTTTGAGAAAAAAAATGAGAGTATTTTAGATATTATTTTTCATTAAAAGTTATGTGATCAACATGTGTCTATTTTCTATTAAAATATTAAATAATATTTAGGAGAGAATGAGTCTAAGTATAATGTGAGTTAAATAATTAATGAGTTTTTTATGGTATAAAAAAAGAGAGATATTAGGTGTAATTTGGATAAAATATAAGGAATGTGAATATAATTTACTTTTTCTTAATAACTTTATATATATATATATATATATATATAGGTGCTGATGCATGAACATCATCCCATATGCACATGCATGCATATGCACGCATTGACTCATACACACCATAAAAAAGTATAATTGAAATCAATGTAATAATTAATAATTTATAAAAGTATTAAAATTTATGGTTGAATAAACATAATGGATTACCAATAAAACATAGTTCATGGTACATAACTAAAAAAATAGACCAAATTCATGACATTAATTAAAGTAAATGTCTATCAAATTCCTTGATAAAATTTTAACAATTTGATTTAAAAGACACTAAATATAAACATTAAAACTAAAATCATTTAAATTCAATGTGAATTGTAATTCTTGTGATTCCAATAATGATGGCAATAAAGTGGATTTTTTCTCCAACATACACTAGTTGTATCTTTTTATTTCCAATATATACAACTATTAGTTTTATTTTCTATTGAGAAGTTTGGAGTTGAATTCCCAACTTCCCACCATTGTTTTTTTTTAATTATTATAATTTTGTTAGATTTTTTTTTTGTAATAGGAAGTATGGAGTTTGTGACTTGACTTTCCAATGGTTTTTTTAGTAAAAATGTTTTTAAATTTTTTAATTTAAAAAAAAAATTGTTTGCATAACGAAAATTTTACTTAACTTTTTGGTTTAATACTTTTTTTATACCAGAATACATTACATCATAAATAAAATATATAAATAATAATATTTGTCTAAGAAAAAAATTGAAAATAAAGATATGTTGGAATAATTTTTCCTGTTGTTATATCCTTATTGTTTACAGATTTCACATTTTTTTATTAGACATTAAACAGGATACTAGAAAAAAATGTCAAATTGTTTATAACAAGGAAATAACAGAAAAAAATGTTGAAACATACCTTTGTTTTTAATTTTTTCTTAAATAAATATTATTTTTTATATATTTTATTTATGACGTAATGTATTATGGTATAAATAAAGTATTAAACAAAAAAAACTAGTAAAATTTTTTATATTCAACAAATTTCTTTAAGATTTTTTTTAAATATATTTTTTTAAGAAAAATAAAAAAAAACATTTTTGACTAAAAAAACATTAGAAAGTCAGTCATGAACTCCATACTTCATACTGCAATTTTTTTTTCTAATAAAAAATGAAGTTGAGAATTCAACTCTAAACTTCTCACCAAACAATAAAACTAGTGCATGATTTAATACTACAACTAGTGTATATTGGAAATAAAAGACATACAACTAGTGTATGTTGGAAAAAAACCCTAATAAAGTGTGATAAATTTAAATAAAGAAACAATAATTATCCTCATGATGGTAAGAGAAAAGATAATGATAAATTATTAACTCTAACAAATAAGAAATATTTTTTATCATTGATTGAAGATGAGAGTAACAAAATAGTTTAAAACATGTGAAAGATAGTGAAATTTAAATTAGATAACAGATAAAAGAAATCAAACCTGTATGCAAAGTAGAAGAGTTAAGGATAAATGAAGGAGATAAAGATAATTTATCTAAGAAAATCATTAAAAAATTCCCCATGAAATCAAACATGAGAAGGGCAAATTAATTTAAATTAGGAGAGATGAAAGAATAAAGAAAAAGACGAATAAATTAAAATTAGGAGATAAGTTGAAAATCTAAAAAAATATTAAATATTCAATAATAATTGTAGATATTGCTATTTCAGTAGTTAGTGTTGACAGTAAAATTTGAAATTTAAACAGAGAAGAATAATAATAAATCATTATTTCCAAGAAATAAGAGATAATTTATTGTTGAAGTAAAAAAAAGAAGAGATGATTTATTCTCACAAAACGTAGGTGAGAGAAGTAAGATAGCTAAATCAATTCAATACACAAGTTACAAAAAGAAGAAGATAAGAATATCTGCAATACGACAATATAATTAATAGCACTTTTTCTATCAAAATATAATTTAATTTTAAAACATTTTACCATATTTATCTCTATTTTCACCATTAAATCGATATATTATGTGTCCATTAAAATCGTCAAACATAGTGCATGAGATGAGAGGCCCACAAAAATTTTCAAAATCGTCAAACAAAAGTTTTAAGCATTAGCCTAGTATATTTAATTGTTATTGTTAATTATTATGGGGCGTATAAATAAGAAAGCAGAAACTAGAAAATCACGAAACACAAGGCGAAATGGAAAATCAAAATCTGGAAGAGAAAACGCATCCCCATCGCAGGGTTAGTTTTGGCATTAAGATCTCTTTCAGCGCTTCTTCCACCAAACCCACCCTGTCTTTTATTTTACGACCCCAAATCTCAAATCAAACCATTCACTATTTCTTCTTTTCCTTTTTTCCAAACCCTAACTTTCTTTCCCCTTTCAAACACAGCAAAAATCCCCCCCCACCCGCATGTGCAATCCGCGCAATTTCTCGAATCTTCCGTAATTGATTTCGTTGTTATCGTGACTTTTTGTCTCTTCAATAGGTTCATTCAATGGCCAAGGGTGCCGATTCCGACGAGTTCGTGGTGCTTTCTAGGGTTCGTACGGGTCTCAAGAGAGAGTTCGCATTCGCCATGAAGGCCCAATCTGAGATCTGCGGCGGTTCTCTGGGCCGAACGCGTGCCAGCAAGAACCGGGTCGAGGCTCCGGTTCATCCTGCCTCGGCCCGGAAAAGGTCGAGGAAGTCCGAGGAGCCGAAAACCTCGGAGGATGCTATGAGCGAGGAAGAGGTTAAGAGCGACGTGGTGGATCTTCAGAGCGATGATAATAATCACGTGGGAGAATCAGAATCCGCGGCAATGCAGGTTTGTGAAGAGGAACCGAAGATGCTGGAACCTGAACCTGAACCCGAACCTGTTATCAGCGAAGAGGAACCGAAGGTGTTGGATGATGTTATCAATGAAGAGGAGGCTGTTGTGGCCGAGACGTTGAAGGAAGAGGAGCCTATTGTGGCTGAGACATTGAAGGAAGAGGTTGTGGATGAGATGACAGAACAACCCCTTTGTAAAAAGGAATCGGAGAAGGATGTTTCGGAAGAGGTTGTGGATGAGATGGCAGAACAACCCCTTTGTGAAGAGGAACCGGAGAAAGGTGGTGTCTCGGAGGAGAAAGATTCTAATGGGGTAGCCCTAGCTTTGGTTAATGATGATGATGATAAGGGGAATAAGAAGAAGAGGAGAATGAAGAAGCGGTTGGAGAGGCCTCAGTCGGATAGAAGGTTTACGCGTTCGGCATTGAAGGTAAAATCTGAGGAAACAAATGATGGGGGACATGTTGGTGTGGCTGGAATTGATGATGATGGTGTTAAGAGGGAAACTGAAGCCTCAGCTGAGGCTTCGTTGTTAATGACTCCTCCTAGTTCGGTAAAATTTTTAAATTCTAGGTTGAAGAAGTTTCCTTCCAAGTTGAAGGATCTTCTGGCAACAGGGATTCTTGAGGGGCTGCCAGTGATGTACATGAAGGGAGCGAAGGTATTGTTTGGTTCTTTTAATTATAATCATGGATTTTGAGTGTTAATATTAGTTTATTAGGGATTTTTTTGCTTGAAATATGAGTTTGATGTGTTTGAGGATTTTGTTTGTAGACACGTTGGAAAGCCGGAGAAAAGGGGCTTCAAGGAGTGATTCAAGGCTCTGGTGTTTTGTGCTTTTGTAAGATTTGTAAGGGGGTTGAGGTGAGTAAGATGAACATAGGCTCTTGTTTTTAATTAGTTTTTAGTGTCTGACAGATTATGCGTTGTAATGCATTTTTCTTTTTATTTGGTTTTTGGTGAAAATAGGTTGTCACGCCCACTGTGTTTGAGCTGCATGCTGGCAGTGCAAACAAGCGACCCCCTGAGTATATTTACATCCATGACGGTAATTGTGGAAAAACTCTCCGCGATGTCATGAATGCCTGCTGCTGCTGCGATTTTCCTTTGGAGTCCATGGATGAAGCCGTCCAAAAGCTCCTTGGTGACTTCATTATGAAGAAATCTTCCATCTGTTTGAACTGCAGAGGTTTTGAAATGCATATGTTTGATGTCCCACCCTTGATTCCTTCAATGTGTTCGTAGCTTTGCATACTTATTTTCAGGCCATGAATCAAGTAATATTGATGAATTTTAGTGTTTATTTTAGGAGCATGCAAGGGTGGGTCAAGGCTTGTATGTGATTTGTGCTTAGCAAGCCCCCCTCAAACAGCCGTGGCTAGCAGCAAAGGAATTTCACAACCAGTTCATCCCAGGTATCGTTTTATTTGTTAAACATAACTACTTAACTGTACGTTATCAAAAATACATCAACATCAACAGCACCTTTAACCCAAGTTAACTGGGGTCGGTGGTAGATGAACCCAATGATAAATCGAAAATAAGACAAAAGAGAGAAAAAAAAGTCCAATGTCAACTGTTTTACACTTCCTGTTTATACCATGCTAAAAATGATCAGCCTATTATAGTATAGGATGGCATTATGGCAAGTTAATTTGCTTATTGTCACTTTCACTTTTGCCCCAAACTACAAATGAACAACGCATTGCATGTTTTTATTTGAGTAAACATATTGTACATGTGGTGTGATAGTGATATTATAAAAGTTTTCTGAATTTATTACATATGATTATTTAATGCATGCACATTCCATCTATCTCAGATCACCAGAACCAGTTGTGATTAAAAAATCATTAGACAATGAAGTACAGCCAAATTCATTAGACAATGAGGTGCAGCCAAATTCATTAGACAATGAGGTGCAGCCAAATTCATTAGACACTGGGGTGCAGCTAAACTCATTAGACAATAGTATGAAGCCAAAATCGTTTAGCAATGGGATGAAGCACAGTGCATCTTGTGGTAAGAGTCAGGGAAGACTAACTAAGAAGTAAGTGTGTTTGTAAAGCACTTATCTAAAACATTTGCTTGACTTAGAATTTAGAAATGAATATTTTTACGTGCTTTAACATGTCATGCTTTAGTCTTATCAGGGATTAAATTCTTGTCCATTTATTTTTGAATTTTTTAAAGGGATTTGCGCTTGCATAAGTTGGTATTTGAAGCAGATGTTTTGCCAGATGGAACCGAACTAGCCTACTATGCTCATGGACAGGTTGCTTTGATTGAAATGGGTTATGTTTTTCCTATTATTTATGACTTTTACCTTTCTTGATTGTATTTTTGTTTGTGGTTGTGGTCAGAAACTGTTGGTTGGTTACAAAAAGGGATATGGAATTTTTTGTACTTGCTGTAATGAGCAGGTCAGTGCCTCTCAGTTTGAAGCTCATGCTGGCTGGGCATCTCGACGCAAGCCGTGAGTTATTGTTTAAGTTGTTATTTGATGTCAGGTTTACCTGCATTGTCTATCTAGAATTGCATTAACTTGCTTGTTATGAGTTTTTTTTTATGCTCTTCACGAGTTTATCTTATTATTAAATGCAATTACAGGGTGTACCTTCGTTGTCTATCTAGATTTGCATTAAATTGCTCATCACAAGCTTTGCCTTTTTATTTTTTATTTTTTCATTCTATTTATATTTTCAAGATCTGGTACAATAAGAAAATATAACTAATTTTTAAATATATAGATAAAGTATTTGAGAGGAAAAATATTTAAAATTAAACTAGACCACTTTCATATATATTTTTTTCTTTTCTTTTTCTTATTTTCCAATTTCTTAGGGCTGCATGAGTTTGCCATTAATTTATGATTTGAAGGATAGTGTTTCGTACAATTGACCAACAATCATATTTTCTTGTTTAATATTGAGTTATTGTATTGCAGTTACCTGCACATATACACATCTAATGGAATTTCGCTCCATGAGTTGTCCATCTCTTTATCAAAAGATCATCGGAGGTTTTCCAACAATGACAATGATGATCTCTGCATCATATGTGAAGATGGAGGGGATCTTTTGTGTTGTGATGGATGCCCTAGAGCTTTTCACATAGGTGAAATATTGTTTGCTTTTTTTTTTTTTTTTTTTTTTCCTGTTCTGGATTAACACATGTTAACTTTAGCCTTTCTTCAAATTGTGGCATATAACTTACTAGTGTTAAGTTCCATGAAGTGAGCAAATCGTCTTTCAAGATTGTAGATCTCTATAGAATTTCTTATAGCTGAGGCCATAGAGTAATTCAAAGCAAGTTTAATGACATTCTGTATATATAATGTGTTTCTTAGTGATGTCGAGTCTCCAACATTGATTATTTGTTTTCCTTATGAATTTCATTGGTTTCTTTGTTATACTTTGTTTCTTGTTTGATTGTTTTATTCCATGCTATTCTTAATAGCTTGAAGTTTAGAAAAGTTAGCAGCTACATTAAAATAACTAAAGATCTTCCAAGTTATGCTAAGCATTATGTTGGGTGAACAGAACATAAAACAAGCAGGTTGATATAGAAAAGAATAGGCAAATGGTTGAGAACTGGTTTATGGACTAATTTGCACTATTAAACTATGGAGATAAATAATTTTGGGTTTGGTTTTTTATGGTTATCCTTCATTGATAAGTCTTCTGTAAGATCTTCTTGAAGCCCTGTTAGTGCTTGTGACAGGGCACTCCCCTGGCTATGAAATTGGGCAATCCCCTCTCCCTCCTAAAACGTACCAAAAAAAGTTTATTATGTAAAGCTTTCTAAATGAGATTCTTTACTGCCAAGTCTTCTAACAGTCTGGGATTTATGGTGATTGAGTTTGAATCTTTCATGAAATTGTTTGTGGAATTTAATTCTTGGTTATCTAGTGCTTCATGTTAAAAGTAATTATTTTCCTCTGCATTTTGAACTTGGAACTGGTGCTTATAGTCAATGTTCCAACTGTCTCATATTTTACAATTTCAGATTGTGTCCCTTTACCATGCATTCCTAGTGGTACTTGGTATTGTAAGTATTGCCAGAATGTTTTCCAGAAAGACAGGCATGGGCAACATGAGGTGAATGCTCTGGCAGCTGCTGGAAGGATTGCAGGCCCTGATATTTTGGAACTGATGAACAAAAGATGCATTCGTGTTGTCAAAACTGTAGAAGTTGACCATGGTGGATGTGCCTTATGCAGGTAATTCTGTGCTATTTATATTTTGTCAAGTCAAATAAGCTGTATAATGATTCAAGGTATATTATGTATAAATTTGAGTTCCTCTGGCCATGGGGTTGTGTGACCTTGGGGTTGTGTGATGCCTATGGCAGCCAATGTAAAACTTGACGTTATTAGACATGGCTCTATGCTATGTTTTAAAAAGCGGCGCTTTTGCGCGCTATACCGCACTGGGTGCGGGTTGCGGCACCCACCCGCTACATCCGTGCCGCACCGCGACAGTTTCCGGTAGCGGCCGGTGGCGGCCGGTGGCGGAGGAGCGGCTGGCAGCAAGGTGCGGCGCAATAGCGGCGCTACAGTGAAGAGAATCAGAATCTCGAGATTTTGAGCAAAATATTGAGAAAGGCAGCAGCGAAGGCTGATGCGCAAAGACAAAGTAGCAATGAAGGCTGATAACAAATGCTGCACACGCTGTTGAAATGTGCAGTAATGGAGGTTGCACATGCTATTGAAAAAAATGTGCAGTAATGAAGGTTGCACACAGTTGCAGAAGATATTTTGGTATCGGGGGCAGTGGTTTTTAAATTAATCCAAACTTAAGGGTAAAAGGGTAAAAGTCCAGCAATAAGTGAGGGTAGTCTGGACTTTAACCCTTTATTTTTTCTCTTAAAAGAAGCCTAGCCTCTGCAATAATCTGATACCGTTGTTGACTTTGATTTAATTATACTATTAAGACCCCCCTCTCTCTCCTCATTTCTGCTTTTTTAACTCACATGCTTTTCTTGCCAAACCAACTATATTCCTAGAAGCCACCGCCCTCAAGACAGAGTCAAGCTAAATAAATATTAGTTGTTAAAACTTAAAATACAAATTATCTAATCATGGTTTATACTTTAAAGGTTTGGTGGTGAGTGGTGTTATGCATTTTATTCAATTTTTGTTTGATTGAAAGGTCAAGATGATTTTTATAAATTAAGATATCAAAATAACTTATTTTCTAAATATTTATATGTTAAAAAATCTAAACCATTATTTTTTCTCACTAACATTTATTAATGTTATACTTTCTGTAAAAAAATCACTTTAATTATAAATTAAAATGCATTAAATAATAACATGTTTTTCATTTGTTGTTTCTATAAATCTGAGCAATAATAGAAGATTTTTACTAAATTGTATTGTTTACAAATTCTTATCAAATTATGTATAATAAGTTTGTTAATTTAAAAATATATATATATCAGTAACATTTTTTTAAGGGTTAAAATTAATTGAATTACAGAATCACATGCGATGGTCATTTAAAAAAGAGGGAGTCGTATAATTTTGTAATTTCTAGTAACAAATTTTCAGTTAGTTGAAAATGTGTTAAATAATACAGTATATTGTTAGATTTTCTCTGTTGACTTTTATAATAAATGATGATACATGAGATAATTTTTAACCAATTAATAGTATAAAAAAAATTAAAAAAGTTTGACAAAAGTGATATTCTTTTAAATGCTCTGATCATATGATTTTTTACCTAATTAATATTTTCTTTGACCTTTGCCAAGCATGAATAATGTTCATATTCCTAAAGGAGGATTTTCTGTATAACTTTTCTGTTAAGTCTGATTATACAGATATAAGGGATTTATAGCAGTGA
Source organism: Glycine latifolia (assembly GCA_013407115.1). Lineage (NCBI taxonomy): Eukaryota > Viridiplantae > Streptophyta > Magnoliopsida > Fabales > Fabaceae > Glycine > Glycine latifolia. Next base: position 23,603,150 of record CM023953.1, read on the forward strand.
TTTTGATTAGTTCTTTTCTTTCTTGACTTTGAAAGAGCCATTGAAAATTTCTATTTGACTCTACTTGGATCATTTGTGTTCCTAGAATGTTATTAATTTAGTTACTTTCAATGAATTAGTATGTTGCTTCCTTTATGTTCCTTGAATCCTTGTTTTGAATGTGTAGTATTATCTTTTCATTCCTCATTTCCTCCTATTTTGGGTGATTTCTTATCTTATAGCATTTATATATGTGGTATAATTTATTATATAAGCATTTTATGGACTTCACAGTAGCGGCTTTACCGCTACCGCTATACCGCTATAGCGTTTTTTGGGGTCAGCCGCTACCGGCCGCTACCCGCTATTTAAAACTATGGCTCTATGGGTCAGCATGGAATTTGAGATACTTCTTTTGGATTTAATCTAGTGCTACTTCTATTTTCTTCTATAATGGCAAGTTTCTATACAAGTAGTTTAATATGCCAGCTTTGAGGCATTATTTTTACCTTCTTGATGTTTTGATGTAATGTACAGTCGTCCCAATTTCAGTAAAAGCTTTGGTCCTCGGACAGTAATTATTTGTGATCAGGTACTGCTTTATCAGAATTTTAGATAGCCAATCCTTACTAGTTAGTAGCTTTTATTGATATCATAATATGTTTAAATCTCTGATTTTTATGTCCTTGTTGCAGTGTGAGAAAGAATATCATGTTGGATGTTTGAAGGACCATAACATGGAGAACCTAGAGGTACCATAGTTTCTTTTCTATTTTCCCCTTGTTGAAACTTAGTTTGTCATTTGTGTAATAATTTTTTGACAGAGATTGTTTTACAGAAATTGCCTGAAGGAAATTGGTTCTGTAGTGGAAATTGCAGTCATATTCATACTGCTCTGATGGATCTGGTTGCTTCTAAGGGGAAGGATGTCCCAGATCCCCTTCTAAGTTTGATTAAAAAGAAGCATGAAGAAAAAAGTTTAGACATTGAAGCTGGTCTTGATGTTAAATGGAGGGTTATGAACTGGAAATTAGATTCTGATTCTGATGATTCTGTTGAAACTAGGAAATTGCTTTCAAAAGCTGTTGCCATTTTCCATGTGAGTATACAAGTGTTCCTGCTTTATCTAGTCTTTGATTTGAATCAGTTGCTGTCTTTAGACATGAAATTTTGAGATACATTTGGATTTTGAAGACGACGTTTATTTTAAGCTTGATGGATGTGCACTTCTAATCAGTTTTAGAATTTTTTGTTTTCTAGGAGAGGTTTGATCCTATAGTTGATTCAACATCTGGCCGTGATTTCATTCCAACCATGTTGTTTGGGTAAGCATTGTTTTTTTTTCTCTGTATTGTTATATGTATGTGTGTGTGGATGTTAATGAATTTGCCTACTTGTTGGTCTCATTTCCACAGAAGGAACATTCGTGGTCAGGATTTTAGTGGAATATACTGTGCAGTTCTTACTGTCAAGTAAGTAAGAAGGTGGAATGATTTATTTATTAGAGGTGCAAATTTGGTTGGAAGGATTACCTGATTTTGTATATTTTATTATTTTGCAGTGGGGATATCGTGTCTGCTGGAGTATTTCGTGTCTTCGGGTCAGAAATAGCTGAGCTTCCATTGGTTGCGACAACTGCTGATCATCAAGGACAGGTTATTTTTCCCACCCTACTTGAGTGATTAATATACCGTACTCTCCCAATTGTTTTTAATTAATTATTTAAAGTAAATAAAGATTTTGTGAAATATTCTAACTGAAAACTATATTCTTTTCAGGGTTATTTTCAGTGCCTGTTTTCTTGTATTGAGACGCTGCTTGGATCTTTAAATGTGAAAAACCTTGTCCTACCAGCTGCCGATGAAGCTGAATCAATATGGACTGGTAAATTTGGGTTTACAAAGCTACCTCAAGACGAGGTGTGTATCAACTTCATTTGTTCTTTGGTTTATATTTTCATTATTTGCTACCTTTCATTATATTAGACTAACTGCTGTCCTCGTTACAGATAAACAAATATAAGAAATTTTATCGCATGATGATATTTCAAGGGACCTCAGTGTTACAGAAGCCTGTTCCTGAAGCACTCTGAAGGATTTTGTAGCTGGAGTTTGTGTAAAGTTTTTTTGGAGGCCCCGTATGCAATAGACTTCTTTTCTTGGTTGTTTTGATGGGTTGCAGAATCACAGGCGGTTTAGTATTGTACAGGGATCTGGCTTTTTTTGGTGTACAGAAAAACTGACAACCACCTCTAGCTGTTATTTGTTTTCTTAGCAAAGGAATGAAAGGGGGATAGAGTTGAAAATAGAGGAAAGCTAGGACAAGGGGATTTTGTGAAACTAGCCAAAATTTTGGTTAATGTTATAATTCATTTATTATTGGCCAAATTGGTTTTAACCTCTTCCTGGTTATAGTGTAGCGATTTTCCTTTTCCTTGCATTATTTATCGTTTAATCGGATGTATTTCTCGGTATCATTAGTGCAAATTCTCGCGGTTGCTTTACGACTTAAGTGAGAGATATAAGTATTCAACTTTGGTTTAGAGCACTAAATGTTTATATTTGATTTAATTATAGTTGTGCATTATTTGCTTATTTGGACACATTTTAGATTTTTAACATTTTTAGTTCTTAATTCGGTTAAAGTCCACTGACATGGTTATCGGGAGTTCTTTATACAGGGAACCACCCTTGCTTCTTGCATATGTCCATGTCATGAACAAAGCAAAAAGATGGGTAACACTTTAGAATTTAGGGGGTATGAACGATCGTGTGCGAAATTACATGACAGAGTTTTGCCCCTTTATTGGCAGTTCAATATTAATCTGTAGATATAATAGAAAGTGAATGAACGATTAAAATAGTACTGCCTCCTTTTTATATGTTGTTTAAGATTATTGCACTTAAGGAATATTTAATAAAACTAAAAAATGGCATAGTTAGACTAAAATGCCCTCATTTAATGCCTCGATCTTTAATAATTATACTCATAATAGTGGATATTAAGAAAAAATATGAGAAGGTATTTAATACCTTGATCTTTAATAATTGTACTAATAATAGCGGGGATTAAGAAAAAATATGAGAGGGAAATAGTAATATTCTATTTGAGGATTAGCGAGAAGCACGGGGTGGGTCATTATCCTCAAACCCCATAATTTTTTATTCGCTTCTCGAGGCTATTGATTTTTGGCTGTCCATAATTCATTGGCATGTCCCTCTTAGTTACCGAGTCCATATCTTTTAAAACTGGTAAGATGGGATATGTATTATGCACCGTTCATTAGATGTTTTTCGGGACAATTTGATCGGAAGGGGCAAACTTTTTTCTTATTACCATTGGGGTAGGTTTTAAATTATTATTTATCAAAAGAGAATAAGTTGTAACAGTTGTTATCACTTATATATATTTTAATTTTTTTAAACTGAAATTGTAAAAAAATTTATGATTTTAATATAATTTTTTTTAAGTGTACGACTTGTTATAAAAAAATTTATGGCTGAAAATTTTCTTATGACTTTAAGATTTTTTTTAATATATATGTTTATGACTTTGAAGTCGTCACTTTTTTAAAAAAAATTCAATTTTTTTGTTTTTTAAATAGTAAATTATTTTAATTTAATTGTTTAATAAATAAATTTAGAAAAATATAAAAAACATTTTAAATAAAATAATATATTGAAAATTAGATATTTAAAAAATAAAAAAATATTAAACAAAATCATATAAAAATTAAAAATAAATAAAATAAAATAATATTAAAAAATATAGAATTAGATCATTTTTAATTTTTTATATGATTTTAAAAAATAAAAAAGAACATTTTATTGACGAAGATTGATCTAAAATTACTTTAAAATTAGATAAAAATAACAATTAATAATATTAAATGATGTTTTACGAAGATTAAAACATAATTAAAATATGTATAATATTATTTTAATTTAAAAATTACAAATAAATATATTTTTAATTTTTTTAGTTTGAGTTAATATTTCAATATATGTTTTTATATGTTTTTATTAAATATTTTATATATTTATTATTATTATTATTATTTTATTTAGTATATTTTTTTTAAATTTTTATATGATTTTGTTTAATATTTTATGAATTTTTGATATATTTAATTTTTAATATACTATTTTATTTAAAATTTTTTCTCTATTTTTTTAAAATTATTTATTAAATAATTAAATTAAAAATTATATACAATTTAAAAAACAAAAATTTTCAACTTTTTATTAAAAAAACAATTTCTTTTTTTAAAAAAAGTCACTGACTTCAAAGTCATAAACATGTTTATGACTTTGAAGTCATATATATAAAAGTTTAAAGCCATAAAAAAATTCCAACTTTAAAATCGTCTATTTTAAAAAAATTTATACTGAATTCAGTTTAAAAAAATTTAAAAATATATAAGTCATAACGACTTCTGAATAATTTAAAACTTATGATTTATCTCATTTTTTAATAAATAATTTAAAACTTACCCTTAAATGGTAATAAAATCTTTTTTTACCCTCTTCTGGTCAAATTGCCGTTTTCCGAAGCATCCAATAGTCTCGGACAAGTAGAAAAACTGAATGACTTGAATCTTATAATTAGAAGGCGATAAAAAGTGAAATAGAATTTGAATGAAAAACTAGGAGAGATCTTTGAATCCAATATTCAATTGTTCCTGCAACAGTTACCTATATACTGTAGTGGTAGCAAGCATACTGAAATAATTAGATGAAGAATATTGTATTTATATCATTGGTTAAATTGTTAGAGATTTATGTTGATTGATTTAGAGACTGATGTGTTATGTCTCAAGATTGTGGTGCATAATACTATGTCCAAAAATCAATAAAAATACTAGAGTATGTCATTGTTACATTTACTATCTTTTGTATATTTTAGACACCACCATTACTATCTATCACAGGTATCTTAATAAAATACTCCATCGATTTTTATTTTGTTCAATAATTTTTAAGAAAATTCGTGATTCATTTTCAGCAAGTACATAGAGAAGTAAATAGAAAGCAAAATGAATCAAAATTATTTTATAAGTACGAGGTTAAAATCAACTTAGGTGCACAACTTTTGAAAAAGCTAGCTAGATAAAAAACTTTTATCCAACTTATTGAAAATTTTAATTTATTTTACTTTGTTATTTCTTTCCTTATAGATACTTATTGAGAAATTAATCCAAATTGTGTTTTGGTTGCTAAGAACATCTTTCTTTAGTGATAAAATTTAATTTGAGTTCTTAATCACTTTTAAATGAGTCCCTTAGCGACATGTGGATTTTAAGAACTTTTGGACTATTTTACTCTAGTGGTAGATTCAAATTTTAAGTTCTTGAGTTTATTTGAGTGATCTCATCATATTTTTTCACTTTTTCATAGTGTTGATACAAAACTGGATAATCAATTTTTTAATGCTTCAGGGTTCTTTAAGAAGAATTGATCGTCCATCGTAAAAATATTCTATTGCACTCTAGTGTTGATTCTTAGCAGAACAATTCTTGGCGCATAAGAGCCCTTGTGAAGACCCAAGATTTCCTAAGTTTAGTTAATTAGCTCTTTTGTATGATTTTAGTATACCTAATTTTCCTTTAAAAGAAAGGGGTGTGTATTTAATGTTTTGTATCATCGGAAAAAATATCAAGTTTATGGAGAGACTTTTCCTTTTTATCTCCCAAGAAATGTGTGCTGAGCTCTATTTTTTCTCCTGTTACTGTACTCTCTGTTTCTAATGAAAGTCCTATTAACATAATGCCATAATAAGTTTTTGGCTAAATTTGAAAGAGATGTTAGTTGTGTCTTTTTCTGTAGTAGTACTTCATAAGCGCTGTTGAGATACTCTCAAATACAAAGTACCGTTTTTTTCAGAAAAAAAGGTACAATCATAATCATAATTTAGAAAAAAAATGTTCCAATTTATTTGAATAGTAATTGCATTAAAAATTCATACAGAATTTTGTTGTGGATAACAATTTTTTGGTTAAAAAAGTTAATTCTTAAAAAAAATAGACTCAATTTGATTTTATCATCATCTAATGTTATTACAATAAAAAATTCAGAGCAACAAATAAATTATGCTTATTAATCAATATTATGTTTATTCTAACTTATATTTTTTTAGATTTATTGTAATTTTATAATTACAATAATTAAAAAAGGATAATATAAAAATTAAATTATATTTTAAATAGAGCGCTACAAATTCGTCCCTACATATATTATATAAGATTTTTCAATTAACGGACGAAAGTTAACAAATAAAAATTTATCACACTTATCTCATTTTTTGAGACAAAAATTTAAATTTACATATTTAGAAAACAAATTTTTCAACACTCAACATATTTAATCCTAAAAAAATTCATAATAATTTTATCTTGAACATCGTTAGTTACAGGTACAGTGTAGAATGACGTGATCTGATAAAAAAAAGTATAGTTTAAAATTGTACATTATTTAATGAAGTGATGAATGGAAAAGAAGCATGTTGGTGGCGGCTGTGGGGTGCGTTGGAGATTTGACCAGTTTTGGCACTCACTCGACTGGAGGCATCTGTTGGTATGTCGATGGCAAAGAAAGCCGTGAAATACTATGTGGTATGTTTATTGTTCCTTACTGTTTTATATATGAAATACTTAATACGAATGAATTAAGGTGCTGAATCTGAGTTAGAAAAGCAGGTGGACGCGTTTACTGAGTCAGCATTCAAGGGGAACCCTGCATCTGTGTGTTTCTTAGAGGAGGAGAGACATGAGGAGTGGCTGCAAGCAGTAGCCGCTGAATTCAATATCTCTGATACTTGTTACTTAACTCGCATCACCGATTCCAATCACTCGCTCCATGGAACCTCTAATCCCCGTTTTCGTCTCAGATGGTTTACTCCTGTTGCTGAGGTTAAATGGATAGCCATGGATTCTAGATTCACTAATCATATCATATGGCCGAAATAATAGTATATATCATAATTTATCGAACAACTAGCGTATGTTTAGTTTTGTAAACTTCACCTTGTGAGTTTTCTTTTAGAATTGAGTTAGAACCAAACATTAAACATCTTGACTTAGATGAAATTGGATCTATGAGGTCCATGACTTATTAAATCACTAACATTATCTTGAACCCCCTTGTGCAGGTTAAACTTTGTGGTCATGCCACATTAGCTGCTGCGCACGTACTATTTTCATCTGGTTTGGTGGATACCGATGTTATTGAATTTGTGACACTATCTGGAGTATTAACTGCCAAAAAGATCCCAGCGATCCATATCACCCGTGCCTCAGACTCACAAAACGGTGAAGCTCAGGATGGATTTTATATTGAATTGGATTTTCCTGTTGATCCTGTTACAGAATTCAGCTTTGATGAGAATACTTCACTACTTTCTGGGGCATTGAACGGTGCATCCATAATTGATGTAAAGAGGACACAAATTGGAGATGACTTACTTGTAAGTCCTATATCCGCCCTGTTCCATTTCTATTATTGTCTAGTGCACATCAGTTACAGCTTGGTCATTACCTTGGAAGCAACATAACCTAGTGATGCGGCTATGTGGTGAATACCATTTTTCATCACTCTTATCTTTGGATGCATCTTCCGTATCTGCTAACCTGCTGGATTCTTGGAATAACAATATATATCAATGCAACTATGCGACTTTACTCTTACCTGTAAAATAACATGTGTTTTGAGCAATTTGTGCACATTCAACATTATGAAACTTGCAATTTTCCTAGGTTGAACTCACGTCTGTAAAAGCTGTCTCAGAACTACAGCCAAAACTTGATGCAATAGTTAAATGTCCTGGAAGGGGGGTAATTGTTTCAGCGATTGCTCCTCCAGGCTCGGGATTTGACTTCTATAGTCGATTCTTCTGCCCAACATTGGGAATCAATGAGGTAAGTGACAGATAATTCCACAATGTTCCTCCAAATGCCTTGGCAAATGTCTCCTTTGTTATAAAACAAATAAAAACAGACTGTACAAGCAAGGTATGTTTTAGAATTTGATTTTGTGGTCATCAGTGTTAATGCAATTTTGGAACTGTATAAACCCTTTAAAAATGCTACTTCTCTTCTTTCCTTTTGTATTGCCCTACAATCTACAGATATGAGGTCTAGTCTTAGGGTTAGAGTTTGTTTGGCCCAGTTTTTTTGTGACTTTTTTTTTCTACTTATAAGTAGAAGCTAGGCCAAACATTATATATACAAAAGATCTAAAATTATAAGGAGTTTATTTTTTAATAAGAAATCTTTAAAAATGGAGCTTTTAAAAAAGCTTCTTGGAGGAGCTTCTCATCAGCTTACACAAAGCTTTTTTATCATGTTCCACTTCGAATCTCATCACCGGCTATTTTTTACTTATTGCTTGCTTTTAAATTCTAAAATTGTGTTCATTGTTTTGTTTTTTCTTTTCCTCGTTAAATCCTATACTCTTACCTATCTGCAAGTAGTATACAACACTGTCAAAAACAAAAAAATATACTTGCAACTGCAAGTTAGGTTTGTATTAAGGAAATGATATATATTGAATAACAATATATAATAACTTCCCCTAGAAAAATAATATATAATAACTTAAGCACATGATTATTTTTATTTAATATTTAAATTTCTATAATATTATATATTATTTGTAAATCATCGTTAACATAAAATTCTAATAATTAAAGTAATTTTGACTTTTTGTAAAATAAAATGTTTTAAATATTTTTATTTTAATATTTTATTTATTTTATAATTATTAAAATAATTACATAAATATAATACTTTTCCACAATTTAATTTTATATATATATATATATATAAACTTTTTCATTATATATTTTTCTTTTATTTTTTGAATATACTGTAACCAAACAACTTATATTTTTATTGGAGCTTTTAAGCTAAAAAAGAATAAAATTACCAAACAACTTTTATCTTATTTTTCATGCTCTAATTTCTCACTTAAATTTAAAAGTAACTTTTAATTAAAAAATAAATTGGGCCAAACATACCCTTAAAGCAAGCAGCTCGCCATATTAAATTATACTGTATTAGAAAAAAAAAAAACTTTAACTGAAGGCACATGTTAGTATTACCACCTAAATTTTACATAGTCCATTGGTGGATAATTTAGAAGAATGCGAAGGATATTGTAGAAAGCAGGTTCAATCTTGTATTTGATTTCAATATATGAAAGTAGAATTGGTGAGGTAATGTTAAATACAACCCATTTCCTTTCAGGATCCTGTTTGTGGGAGTGCACATTGTGCATTGGCATCTTATTGGAGCAAGAAGCTTGGGAAGTTAGATTTCAATGCTTATCAGGTAACTCCTCTTCCTGTCATTGGCCTTAAAGATTATCTCTGTCACTGTCATACTAACATGTAGATTACATTTGTGCAGGCATCACCCAGAGGGGGAGTTCTCAATATTCATGTTGATGACCAGATCCAGAGAGTGCTTTTGCGTGGGAAGGCTGTTACGGTGATGGAAGGGTGTGTTCTGGTCTAGTCATGTTCTTAGCATTGCACCAAAGTATCTTTCAGATGGCAAGAATTGTAATTGAAATTCTTAACTTTTACTATAAAATGGACCTCTGAGCATTATGCGTTTGACATACGCAAACATGAATGTTCAATATAGTGCATATCTGGTTTCAATTTGAAAACATGTGTATTTCGATAGTGTGTTTGGAAACGATTTTAGGACGTAAATTTTCACATACGACAATAAAAAGATGCACAAGCACAAGCACAAGCAAGATGTGACTTTTCAGGTCAAGTAGGTTTTTCAAAGCATTTCCAAACACACCAAGTCTTTCACGTCAAGTTGTTGCGGAAGACAAATAAGCCAGTAATTTTAGCTTAAACACCATACGCATCTGCTACTGTGAAGGGGCATCCAAACACACTCTAATGATAACTAGACTCCAGAACCAAGGTTCTTAAGGAGTGAATTCGTCGCTAATGCCACTCCTGCAACGCGAGTATTATTCACTTGTCAAAATCACAAATTCAAAGAGCTAGTGAACTTGGTAACGGCCTTTGTTCCTTCAGAAACGGCGTGCTTGCAAGCTCCCCGGGCAGCACCAACCTGACCGGTTCCTGCGCGAGCTTGTCGAAGATGTCGTTGATGAAGCTGTTCATGATCCCCATGGCCGTGCTGGAAATACCGATGTCAGGGTGCACCTGCTTCAGCACCTTGAAGATGTACATCTTCTAGCTCTCCACGTTCTTCTTTGACCTCTTCTTCCTCCCTTCGGAACGTTTTTCTCTGCCTTAGGCTTCTTCTCCGCAGCCTTCGCCATTCTCAGAAATGGAGGGAACATAATACGGATATTTTGAATACTTGTGTTGTCAGCTACTACGGTTTCAGTGTGTGTTGTATATATCGCTTGTAATGTTTTTGGTAATTCAATAAACTAATAATCTAATATTCAGCAAATAAAAAAATTAAAAAAATTCACTAAACTAATAAGAACTCATGATAATCGTGGCTTCAATTATTAACGAGCACCAGGATGCGCAGTCTTATCTGAAATGAAATGTCAGAAAAGTTATACTCCTGAGTAGGACTAAACATGGAAAGAGGACACTTTTTTTTTAAATTATTAACATCAACCTCAAAAGTCACTTTTAGCCCAAATTAATTAAAATTAAGATAATAGTAGATGGGTCTAAAACTAAATATAAAATAATTAAAAAAAGAGATAAGGAAAAAGAGAAAATAAAATAAAAGAAAAAAATAAAAATAAAAGAAAAAGAGGATGAAAGAAAGAAAAAAAAAATTAAACTTCCACTTATTAAATGAATAAGTCATAAATTATTAAATAAAGATAAAATTTAAATTAATATTTAGAAAAGAATAAGCCATAAATTATTTTATAATTTCTAAATTAAAAACCATAAATTATATTATATTTTTTTGATTGAAATCCTAAAATACTTTATAACTTTTATTTTTTTTATAACACGACTTAAAAAAGTCGTAAGGAATATTTCTTCTTTCATCCTGGCTTCAATTATTAACGAGGACCATGATGCACAGTCTTATTTGAAAATGAAATGTCGGAAACTCTATACTCGTGAGTCGTGCCCTTAAGGAGAAGCAGCACGACCAGCATATCTTTTGATCCATATAAATTGGCATACCCTTTGCTGCTGCTCTTTACTCAGTCTCCCTTGTTACCTTGCATCCATTCTTAAAATGCAAAAGCTCCATGCTTCTGTACTCACCCTTGTATTCTTTCTTGTCATACTATTTCAGGAAAGATTGGTAACATGTATGAAGAATGAAGACGGATCAGAGGAATGGGGATATGTGCAAGTTAGACCAAGTAAGACAAGTGCCATTACATTACAATTCTGAAATTTCCACTGTACATGTCTTAAAGTGTTGTATTTCATCAATTTTTATCAGAAGCCCACTTGTTCTGGTGGCTTTACAGAAGTTCATACAGAGTGGAGAATCCCTCCAAGCCTTGGCCAGTCATTCTCTGGCTGCAGGGAGGACCAGTATGTATTTTTTCAGACTAAAACCTATTAAATCTCTCAAATTGGTTTTAGCCCATGACTTTCATAATTGTCAATGAATTTTGTCGTTTAAATTTGATTCAATGAATTATTTTGGACCAAGATGATTATACTTGCCAAAGTCAGATATTAAATTGACATATCTTTAAAATTGTGATTTTATATTCTGATTTTTCTTTTTCGATGTCAACTACATATTTAGTGAAAAAAATGGTGTAAGATGTAACTATGACCAAGTGTGCTACTTTATTCTCACTCTAACAAACATTTCAATGTTCATTTTTTAAATTGGGCAACGATATGAGTTAAGAATAACCAAATTCTGTTTTTATGGCATGAATTTTCAAATACAGGGCGCTTCAGGAGTTGGGTTTGGAAATTTTGGAGAGGTTGGTCCTTTGGATGCTAATTTGAAGCCACGAAATTTCACATGGTTGAGAAAAGCAGATCTCTTGTTTGTGGTAACTCTTAACTCTAATTTTTTATTTCCCCTGCAGCAGATGATTACAGTGCCTATTTAATTTTGCATTCTAATGTACTTCTCACTATGGTTCACATCATTGATCATTCAATGCTGCTCATGTTTTACACTTATAATATATAGGACAACCCAGTTGGAACCGGGTACAGTTACGTGGAGGATTCTGATCTCTATGCCAAAACAGATGAAGAGGCAACCACAGACTTGACAACATTGTTAGTTGAATTATTCAACAATGATGTAAGTCTCCAAAAGAGTCCTCTGTTCATTGTAGCAGAGTCTTATGGTGGCAAATTTGCTGTTGCTCTTGCATTATCGGCTCTCAAAGCTATTCAACACGGAACATTGAAGCTTACACTTGGAGGTATATATTCCTTCCAGATTAGCACCATCCAATTCCCAAGACAAATAACCATTCTTATATATCAATATGGTTAATTTTGTTATTTTTACCTTAAATAGGTACATTCATTAAATGTATGAAAAAATGTATGATATTTAGTAACTTTATTTTTCTTATTTAGGTGTGGCATTAGGAGACACCTGGATCTCCCCAGAAGATTTTGTGGTAAGTACAAGAATTGTTGTAGTTAAATGTTAACACTTACCGCTTTCACAATTTTAATATTTCAATTCAATCTTGAAGTTTTCATGGGGTCCTCTGCTTAAAGACCTATCTAGAATTGACGACAATGGACTGCAAAAAGCAAACAGGTACATCTTTTTTTCCATCTTCTCAATAGAAAAATGTAGGAGTTGGACTACAGTATTATATAAGATATAAGATGTTCTTTTCTATGTTATCTGATAAATAAATACATTTTTCAAAACAGTATAGCTGAGAGGATCAAGCAGCAACTTGAGGCAGGTCAATTTGTTGATGCAACTTACTCATGGGCTGATCTTGAGAATGAGATTATCGCTAGCAGCAACAATGTGGTACTATAATTTTCCTTCATCATGTTTTTAGTTAATCACTTAAAACGACATCTCTTTATAATCCTCAATGCTTTGAAGTTCTGTTGTGTTGGAGATTCATGTTAACTAGTGATTGACTACCCTCACCTCATGAGCTAGATTTTGGAGTTAAGCTAATCCTGAATCCAAATTCTTAAATGAGAATCAGATCCTAACTTAGCAATTATTGTTGAGCTTGTCAGGTCACTCGTTATCTAACCGTTATAACATGCCACATGTAGATGCTTAGATCTCCTAATTTCAGAGGGGTGCTGGAAATCCTACATGGAGTATTGTATATTGTATATAAATAAAAAACAATTCTTGTCATTAACTAACTTTTGAGGTTGTGTTAGATTCAAAACTAAATTCTTAAAATGTTCTGTGCCACAGCTCCTAAAATTCTTATTTTTGGATATTCCAGGATTTCTATAATTTTCTACAAGATTCCACAAGTGATTCAGACACCTTAAACGCAATGGAGCTGGGATTATTCAAAGAAGTATCAATGATGCGATACTCCAAGTATCTTAGTTCAAAGACTTCATCTCTTGGTAGTGAGGATGATGATCTTGAAAGATTATTAAATGGTGTAATAAGGAAGAAGTTGAAGATCATTCCTGAGAATGTTACGTGAGTTCATAATTTCTTTGAATTAAAAGAAAATATAGCTCAAATTCCAATTCAAATCCGTGATCTCACAGCTTCTGTGATGATGATGACAGATATGCAGTGCAGTCCTCCGGTGCTTTCGAAAGTCTTGTACCTGATTTTATGAAGCCAAGAATTAGTGAGGTAAGAAGATAATAATGTGTTAAACAATCTGATTAGTCGCTTCATTAATCATTTTGGGATTAAAGTCGAATTGATAATGATATCATGTACTTAAAAAATAATTAAAATGGGTAATATACACACACACACACATATATATATATATATATATATATATATATATATATTTATTTGATGTCTCTAGTTTAATTTTCTCAGGTTGATGAGCTGCTGGCTCTAGGGGTCAACGTGACTGTGTACAGTGGTCAAGTAAGTGTCCCTTTCCCCAACATTGATGGCAGGAGACTTAAATTTGTATCCTACTTATTCACGTTGTTCATTCCAATTGTTTGACATAGTGTCTTCGTTCAAAACAGCGCTATTCAATCCCATTGTGTGTGGGTTCAAAAAGTATCATTCATCCCAAATTTGTTTGTGGTGTGATAAATGATAACAATAAATTTGAAATATACAATCACATCAATGATTATAATTAAAAGTTAACTAATGGTTAAATAATTACATATAAAGTTATGAATATTTATCTTTTTAATTTTAAATAATTACACGTGTTCCTTAATGGGATTATTAAAATTTTGTGTGATTATTATAGGTTGATCTCATTTGTGCAACCAAGGGGACTGAAGCTTGGCTTAAAAAACTCAAGTAAGCAACTATATATCAATATATCCTATAATATCTATCTAATATATGCAATTGTAACGTTTCAAGAAGCAAACATCAACGTTCGTTAAGGTGTTTTCCCTTTTTATGGTCCATTGTGTAGGTGGACAGGGCTTCAAAATTTCTTGGAGAAAGACAGAACCCCCCTCTACTGTGGAAGTGACAAAACGACCAAAGGGTTTTTTAAGTCATACAAAAACCTCCAATTCTATTGGATCCTTGGATCTGGTCATTTTGTAAGTCAACATCATTCATAGCCTTTACATGATTTAAGCATATATTAAACTCTGAATAAGAATAAAATAAATAATATTAGTAGTTAATAAAAAATTAATAGTTGATATTTTAACACCTTCATGGCTTATTATATACTTGTGCATATAACACATTGTATAATATGTGCATATAATATTAACTGTCAGTTTTTTCATCTACAAAAGTATTTAATATTACTAAATGCTTTTTTCTTAAAAATAAAACTCAAACGAGTGGCTCATAATAATAACCTTAACGGACCTATATATGATATAGTTTTGTATATATATATATATATATATATATAATTGAGGTATTTGTCAAAACATCAGGCGTGCCTTAATTTGATTTTCTTCTTTTGTCTCAGTAATTTATTTGGTTACTCAACTGCCGCAGGTACCTACTGACCAGCCCTGCGTAGCACTGGATATGTTGGGTGCAATTACACAATCACCAGCGGCTTGAAGATAATATGCACCGAATGAAATAAAATATAAAAGTAGAAGAGAATGACAAATAAACACTAAAATAAAATCAGCCAGATAATGGCTGTGAGGTTTAAATTACTTTTTTTTATAACTCCTTCTCCCTCTTTTTCTCGCTCTCTTCTCCTTCTCTCCATCCGCATTCTCCCCCTCCGTCTCCTTCATTTTCTTTATTGTCAGCGTGAGCACTAAGGTCAAGGAGGGACGAGCGGTGATAAGGGTGCAAATAGACCGACTTATAAGGAACTTACCATCTTATCTTCATATAATATTATGAAATCCAAAATCTCACCATCCAATGTAACATGAGAAGACTTTTTAATTTTTCAAGTGTCCCAAACCAAATGTCTAAAATCCTTATATTAAATATTAACTAGGTAATAAAAAAACAGAACAAAAGCTTAAATCATTTCATGATACTTGTTTCTAATTGTGCATTCTTAAGCATGACAATTGCGGGTACCGCAACAATTTTTACTACTAAAATTATAACATCATGAGTTCATCACTGCTTAATTTTGACACACCTTGGTAATTTCTTGCTATGGTGAGCCATGAAGATGCAAACTACTTGGATACATTTTTCTTTCTTAAAAGTTATAATGTTTTATCTATTTCCAGAAGAATATGGTGAGCCATGAAGATGCAAACTACTTGGACACTTTTTTCTTTCTTAAAAGTTATAATGTTTTATCTATTTCCAAAAGAATATACTGTTGGAGTACAAGTATGAGTAAAGTCTCACATCAGATAGAAATAAAAAAGTTGAGTATCATATAAGTGAGGAGAAGACCCATAAATCTGAGCCTTAAGGTTTTGGGTTAAGGTGTGGTGTCTAATTCAATTATATGATTACTCAGGTGTAAATCTCTTTACCCCATCGATTTCCCAACATATACGCCATTGTTGAAATGCAAGGTGGGTGGAGTTTGAAAGAGAGGTCCTTTGGCAGGGAGAAATGGATTTTTTTTTAACGCCAACACCTAGTCCAGGTTTCAAAAATTGATCGGGTCGTCAGGTTAGCACAAAATCGATTGGGTTTTGTCGGGCTAAACTATGACCGGTCTAATAATCAAATCGGTCTGATTATGCTATCGAATCTCAGTTTGACTGAGCGGTCGAACCAGATTTCATAACACTACCTACATATAACTTAGTGCGTATTTGGAATGTCTATCCCAATATACATTTATGTCAAACTCTTTAGTGGTGAATACATGTTATATATCACTTATTTTAATCGTTAAAACAAATATCCTTTTAATGTGGGCTTATTTGTTAATAAAAAAGATTAGACTTATAATTTAAATTCTAAGTAAATCCATATTTTAAATATATAAATTATCGTTAGATGAAAAATAAATAATTTATATTGTGTGATACAAATTTATTTTTTTAACTACTCATATTTTTGTTCAAAAACATTGAAATTCAATTTAAAAATATATTGAAAGATACATATGATTAAGAATATCAAGAAAACAAATTAGATAAAAAAAGTGGGTTAAGATTTTTTTTATCTAGTTGTTAAATTAAATTAAATGTTCAATATATAAAATTAGAGGAGTAATAAAGTTATTTCAAGAGTAACTCTTTTAGAATTATTTTTCACTTTTATTATTTATTTCTTTGAAATCTAATTATTGTAATAAGTTATTAATCTCAATCATTAAATATTAAAAAATGAATGTTGAAGATGAAGAATAATTCATTTAAAATTATTCTTGGAGAAATTTAATCCATCATCGTGAAGTTATAACTACTACACTGTTGGTTCGAAGAAAACTAATACGAAATACACAAATAGAGAAATAGATAGTGAGCAACAATACCCTTCTTTTAAATAGAGCTTAATTAAAAAATTGAAAGTGTTAAACAAGATTTAACTGGAAAAAAGATTTATTCAATTTTATGAAAACTATTTTGTTCTAATTAACATTTTTAATGAGATTAAGATATGTTGTGACTTGATAAAATTAATAATAAAAAAAGATAACTCTTGCCATGTTCTTATTAAAAAATTACTAATATTTAATAATAATTCTAAAAAATTATTTAAATAATTATTAAAATCAATATTATAGAAATAGATAATAGAGTGAAAGTTTATTGTTTTCCTTTAACAATATCCTAGATACTAGATGTAGCCAATCGACAAAAGCTGAAATCAGTGGAATTGGTGATGGAACTTGGAGATATGAAATCATAGTCTCTCGTCCCCCATTAAACCAAGTTAATTAATTGAGGGATAGGGTTATATACTGATAATGTTTTACATATTCATTTAATAATAATTTATCATATATGATAAATTTTTTGATTTTTAAAATAATTTAAATGATAATTTAAATAATTTAAATGATAATTTATGATCAAATAATACTATAACACTATTTTACACTCTTTATGGATAGACATTAAACTTTAATTAATTTATATCACAAGTTCTTTTTACAATAATTTGATCATATGAAGGATTTTATACAAAAAACGACGGAATTTTTATTTGATCAAATAAATTAAGTAACCACATATGCATGGTGGATTGAAGTAAAAGAAGTTAATTAATTTCCAACAAATTCGTGTTACTCCGTAACTAATGTTTTCGTCCAGCTTATCTTTTTAGTCTTGTTTTCGCAAACACTGCCATTACATTCAATAAAAAATATTTTTTTAATTTTTCAACCAATTAAGCTAAACTCATTTGATAAATATTTTGTAATTTAGTGTATATATATAAACAATAATATAAAAATATCTGCTACAGTAATTATGTGTAAAAATACATCTGTAAGAATAATTAACATTATATTTCAACGTGATGAAATTAATGAAGTGTTTGGAATTATGTATTTTTTAATTATATATATAATTGATTATAATCAAAATCATTCTTTTTTGGTAATTTGTTTGAAAAGATATTTCGACAGTTCAACAATCAACATAGTTAATTTTGTTTGGATATAACAAAGAAAAATCAGCTTTTATATATATGTAAAAAGGTATATGTATGATTTGAAAGGGTAAAAATTATTAAAAAAATCTGAGGATAACTTAGAGATAACTTTGTTAGGAGAAAAAAAATCATATAAGCTTCTATACCAAGATGTCTATTAAATATAATTTTTTTAAAGAAATGTTTTTCTTCAATTTCAACCAATGTCACCAACGTGAGCCAAAACAGTGAAAAAAAGAATAGAAAAATTATTTCCCTCAATTTATATAACTATAAGACTTATTGGATACACAATTATCATTAGCAAATACTAGACCGATAGCAATGACATCTCTTGAACTATCTTTACTTAATTTACATGTCACATGTTATATAGTTTATGCACAAACTTTGTATACAACATTATTAATTAGTCCCATGAATATTGGTTACAGTTATAGTTCTTCCATACAGTGGACAATGTTAGACAACACCAAGGAATTCCGACAAAACTGATCTAGTAAGATTGTCTTAAGGTGTGTTTACCTTTAAACAAGTATATCACTTCACTGAAAAAGTTCTATATGAAAAGTTACTCGTTTATCTTGTCTCCACTGCTATAAACTTTTTTTTTTAACAAAATATTTTGGTTACAATATATTTTAAACTATTAAATTAGTATAATTAAGTATTATACGTTTACATAACGATATGATGTAGCATATATAGGACTTTTTCAGTGAAGTGTTATATGGATTTTATAGTGATTTAATGGTACAGCGCACTTATTTACTCTCTTAAAAGGAATATAATTACAGAGTAATCTGTAGAAAACACCACTCGGAAAATAGAGGGGGTATATCTATAACAAGAACATGCTAGTGACCTAAGTTATGGATCGATTAAAGAAATACCGCTCATGAAGTGCAAGGCAAAATACTCTCCCATCTTCATTCCAAGATCCAAGAGACCCGTGCCATCGCCAGTCTATTGGGGCAAACTGTATGTGGCGAGACCAGATATATATCAACAAGGTATGCACGAAATCATAACTACAAATTAAATATATATTTATATTGATGAAAATCTAAAGGAGATTAATTAACTAGGTTGTTTTTCTTGTGAACTATATATATACACAATATTAATGTATGAAAGAAAGTTTAATTCTATATTGATAGCATGTAATTTTAATTCATCAAACACAGCAAAAGTATGAAGGAAATACAAGTTGTAAGAATATATAAAAGAAGATAGAAAAAACAAAACTAATTAAACTTTTGTAAGTTAAAATTATCTTACATATACATACATGTTATTTTTTGAAAAAGTTAATGACAGAACTTCTATAAAAATTAGAGTACACAGGTTAATTTTAACTTATTTATTTTACATTCTCTTTTAATTTTTTTTTCCTATAAATACTTAGAAAAGTTTATCTGAACATATAATAATAACATTTGCCATAATAGCATTGGTATGAAGCTGTGAGAGCACGTCTTTATGATCAATCATGATAGATATATAGAGACATAAACATCATCTTGAGCTACCCTCAATCTGCATTTGCAATGTGTGCTGCTGCTCTGATTTGGCCGAGTAAGAGAGAACATTATTATTGTTGATAACTGCTGCTGGTTGGTGCCCCACGAACATTGCCACATGACCCATAAGCTTGTCTTTTCTAGAAAACGAGGTTCCACACGTGCACTGCCACTTGAGATCCCCACAGTGCTTCTCATGTGTCCTCAGATCAGAGAGCACCGAGAACTGCTTCTGGTTACACCTCTTGCACACGTACATTTTGGGGCAATGGCTTCTCTTGTAATGGTTCTTGGCACAAATCATTGACTTCAAAGGCTGAAACTTGACATGTCTCTGGTTCCACCTGCACCCTTCTTGAGGACACGAATATCTCTTTGGCTTCACAGTACTCATCAAACACTCTCTTCCCCCTTCCAATAAGTTCCCTTTTTTCTTAATTGGATTACTCAAAGCAGCATTGGTCTTGTACTCATCCCCGTGAGCCCTCATGTGCATCCTCAAATTCGCATCACGCTTGAACCCTTTGCCACAAACTTGGCAATAGTGAGTGTACTTAGCCAACAAATCCGCAGCATCCAATTCAATTATATCACTATTCATCTTAGGTGAAACCCCTCTATAGTACCCTTCTTCTTCATTAGGTTCATGTTCATTCCTTCCTCTACTAATAATATTGTTTTCACTACTGATATTTGCAACCTTACTAATATTGCTATTGCTATTATGATCGTTATTGTTAAAGCTTTCAGTACTAAACCAGTCAAGTGTCTCTGACTCAGTACTAGAAAACAAACCCTGATGGTCACTAAATTTATCTGTGCCTATGTTGTTACCAATTAGTACACTTGTATTTGTGCCAGAATTATTATTTGAGTGAGGCAACAACGACTTGTTCTGCTGGTGCAATTTGTTAGTAGTACCTGGAGGGGTAGTGAGAGCCATCTGTTGGCAGGTGAACATCATTGATGTGGCAGTGACTATGATTTCTTGGATAATGGAGTTCATGCTGGATATGGCCATGGAAGTTGACTCGGGTAGGCTTTGATTTGGCGAGAGAATAACACCTACCAGGGTCTGCACCTCACTAAGCTTGTCCTTCAGAATAGAGAGATTAAAGAGGAGGGAACCAGAGTGTGAAGTAGTACCTGATGAGCCTGATTCCACAGAGGGTGACACAAAACCTTCCGGGTCAGGGAACATCTGAAGCCCTTGGTGGTGGACACTTTGGAAGCTAGATGTGGCCCTTGAAATCATTGAATTGCTTCTTTAATTATCTTCTTCCAATAGTACTAGCTAGCAAGCTACCTGTTTTTTAAAGATTGGTTCTTATGAGTTTCTTGATTAAAAGAAAGATAATATATATTGAGAGAGTATATATATTCTCAATTTGTTTCCTTTATATGAAATCGCAGAAGCAAATTAAGCACTAAACATATATGATGTATATCATGATATGGTATTATGATAGTGTGAAAAATAAGAGAGAGAGAGAGAGAGAGAGAGAGAAGTCAACTGGGAGATATAACATGAAGTTCTTTCTTCCCCACTTACGACCTCCCTTGCATGTACCCAATCTCAGGGTGGAGCCATTCTTTATTCAAAATTGAAAAGAAATTGCAAGTGACATATACTGACCAATAAGGTATAACTTTATTGGACTTCCCGGCATTAAGTTTAACACGCATGTTGTATTTTTATATTATAGGTTGCTTAGATCTGTAAACCCTATATGCTTCTGTCCGTCTTCACTCCTTCATCGGATTAAAGAAATATTATTCTCCTATATTTAAATATATTTTTGGATTATGTAAACACAGCTAGATTTAATTTTAATATTATAATTTTTTTATATATTAATATTTAGTCTCTTTAATTTTTTTTTAAAGTTATTTATGTCATTATCTAATAATAGCATGGCATGTGTTTTATTGGCCGAAGAACCATAAAGTCTCATATCGAGCATACAAAGACAAGCAAAAATATAATTTGTATGAAATTTTAGGATGATACACCTCTTTTGTTTTTTTGGTTCTACTTAAACTTGTAATCAAATCAACCTCGGGTCTATGCTCTATTTTTGTTCTTGTTCTGTGGTTGAACTTGTAAAGAGTATTGGAGAAGTCGGTTTTTAGGTTAATAACTGCATTGGCCGAACTGGTAACTTTTAGACATTCTCGCCTTGGTATTGGGATAGCTAGGCAACTTAAGCTCGTTAATCAGTCAAAGGATATCTAATGCCTACACAAGAGTACAAGTGTGTTTAGATAAAAAATTACATTAAATGTAACTAGTTTTTGGGTTTGTTTGTATATAAAACTAGAAATACTTTTGAGAGTTTTTTTATATTAGAAAAATTTTTATATTATTAATAAAGAAGTTCTCCACAACAATTCTAACTTGTATGCAAACAGAAGATATATCAGACAAATACTTGCTTCTTAGTTTGATGCATTTGAATGTGTGTGTTTTCTTTTAACAAGCTTCTAATTGTAATCTAAACACACATTAAGTTGTTGACCTCTCGTGCTTGGATAAATTGGGTGTACACGGCTTGACTAATTAGCTTGTGGAGGAGTTGGAAGTGGTCAAAAGAAGACAAGATTAAACGATTATCATTAAAAGTAGTGATACATAAATCACTTTTCATTTTATATATTTTATCAACACCTCTCATATTTATGTTTATGTCTCTCGTTCTATTATATCATAATACTATCCTATCATACTGTATTTTCTCTTTTATTATTCAATCTCTAAGTGTTAAATAACATATTAAATGTTCAACAAGCATTTTTCTATTGCGAATCAAACCCACTTCTAAAGGATAAAAAAATAATATATAAAAGACACAGTGCACAAGTTCTAGTTCGTTCCTAACTTGAATTGAGCGTCAGAATATATTTTTGTTGCACGTATCGATACCCATCTTCGAAGGATCAGATCGAATATTTGAAATAGTAGGTACATTTGCACGTATCTTTAAATTTACACTTCGGCGAAGTAATTAATACCTCAATTTTTTGTTGGTAGAATTACTACCATGCAATGTTTGTGACATAGTCACATCACCGTGATAGATTTTTAATTTTTTTTAAAATTATAAAAACTGGAAAAAAAAACTATAATTGTTGAAAATATATTTAATCTTTGTACACGTTTGTCGTCCTTTTTTATTCGTTTAGGTTTATCTAGTCAACCTATGCGCTAAGTTTGAAATTTTCGTATGGAAAATCTTATTCAAAAGATATGTCAAAACACCATGCATGTTTTCTCGCTTGGAAAATGCAGCTAGTAAGCATGCATCATGGTGGCATGACATGACCTTACTCCTAGCCATTACCAAAGCCAAACAGTTAAAAGACTCAAAACTCATGCGACCTTGCCATCCAGGCCAGCTAATTATCAATATCAGTCCATGCCTTTTTTTTATTTATCAATTGTTAAATCTTTTTATAATAATTCATACATTATTTAATTTCAATAAGTTGAAATAGATTTCCTTAAAGTTCATATCAGTTTTTATTCCTCATCTGAGAAATTTTAAAAAAATATTTTTTCGGATACAAAATTCCTTTTTTCTTTTGAGTATGATTTTTTTTATGAATAATATGACTGCAGTTATATGTATTGTAAGGGAATTTCTTTCATACAATCATTCAATAGAATTTTATTATTTTATCATATCCTCCTATTTATTAATATGATGTAATAATAGATTATAGATTCTTATTAGATGTATGCATATAAATATTTTGATGCATAAATAAACTCTATAAATATTCTCTAATTCGTGGTTAGAAATTATCATTTTCGTAGACTAGCTAGCTTTGTAAGGATCAAAATGAGTTAGATTAAGTCAGGCTTATAAGATTAGTTTTGATCTTTTAGGGCTCATATATATACTATGACTTAAATATTTTCTTCCTTTAAATTTAGATAACTATTTTTATTGATCTCTCAAATTTTTAAAAATTACTTTTAATCTCTCTCATTCATTGTGTTAATGGTGTCACAAATAATATTAAAATATTAAATATTAAATAAAAGTTGGGAAATAATAAAAATATAATTTTTTAAGGACTAAAAAAATAATTATCTAAATTTAAAGTACAAAAATAAATTTAATTCTATAAAAAATATTAGATAAGTTTAATTTATTTTCAAAACTTTGGATTTGAACCAGGATGGGAACAACTTTATATTTTCTCATCAATAATAATAATAATTTAATTTAAAAATTTTAATCATGTAATGTATTTTTTAGCCTTAAATAACTTCAGATTTATCCTAAAAGTATGACGGCTTTTTACTCCAACTAGCAATTAACCACTTGGGGCAACGGTAGATCCACTTTTACGGGGATTCCATCAAAAGTGGGTGTTTTCTTTTTTCATTATTATCATTTGGAGGTGATTTTAAATTATTTATTAAAAGAGGACTAGTATTTAACAGTGTTATAATTTATAATGCATATTATAACTTATATATATTTTAATTTTTTAAATTGAAATCATTAAAAAATTTATGACTTAGTATATTATTTTTAAAGTATTACTTTAAAGTCATAAATTTTGTTACAACTTTACTTAAAATTTTTTAAGACTCTTAACTTTTGTTTTAATATATATACACTATGAATTCAAAGTTGTAATTACTTTTACGACCTTGAAGTCTCATTTTTTATTTTAAATTGTAATTAATTTTTTCATTTAATTATTTAATAAATAAATTTAAAAAATATATTAAATGAAATAATATATTAAAAATTACATATACCAAAAATTAAAAATATATTAAATAAAATCATATAAAAAATTTAGAAAATATGTTAAATAAAATAATATAAAAAATTATTGAAATAAAACAATATAATTTTTTTTTGAAATAAAATTCATTGAAAATATATTAAATAAAACAATAAATATGAAAATATATTTTCTAAATTTAAATAAAACAATATATAAAATTTTAATAATATATTAAATAAAACATATCAAAAATATATTGAAATACTAAATCAAACTAAAAAAAATAAAAATATGTTTATTTGTAAATATTTAAATGAAAATAATATCAAGCATTTTTCAATTATGTTTTAGTCTTTAATCTAAATATCATTTAATATTATTAATTATTATTTTTATCTAAATTTGAAAGGTTTTTATACAGATCATCATCACTAACATGATCTTCATTAATTTTTTTAAATAATAAAAAAAATTTAAAATTAAATTCTATAATTTTTTAATATTGTTTTATTTAATATATTATTTTATTTAATATATTTTCTAAATTTATTTATTAAATAATTAAATTACAAAATTAATTACAATTAAAAAAATTTACAATTTTTTTTAAAATTAAATAAAAAAAGGGAGACTTCAAAGTCATAAAAGTTATTATCACTATGAAGTTGTAGTAGTGTATATATATTAAAAAAAAAGTTACGACTCTTTAAAAGAAAAATATATAAATTTTTTTATGACTTTAATTTAAAAAATTAAAAAATATATAAGTCGTAATATATTGCAATATGTAACTCATAAATCATAACACCCTTACTATTTTCCCTTTTGATAAATAATTTAAACCCACCTCCAATAATAATAAAAAAAAGCACCTCTTTCAATCGAATCCCCCACTTTTACTCATCTAAGCTAGTGGCATATGGTAAGCCTGCAAACCAGACATTAATTTTTTTTTACGAAGGGGCTAAAAGCCCGGACTAACTACTGCAAATACAAAAATTAGAATTTAAATCGCCTACGAGATTGCCCTGAATGAAGTTGGGTGCTTGATCTTATACAATCAACTCTTTAATACACCATGCTTATCAAAGTGTGTATATATATATATATATATATATATATATATATATATATATATATATAT
>CM023953.1:23628678-23749723 GCA_013407115.1 Glycine latifolia
TGTTGGTTTTTCACATGTTTCCCACATGCTTGGCAAGTAAATTTGCTACTTTATTAGTTTATTTGCCTCCCTAAAGATATGGAACCAACTCAACCAAGAAGAGATTCATGAACATTTTAATGACTTCACAAGATTATGCAAAAAAAGAAGCATTTTCAAGAAAATGAAATGATTCCACCTAAATTATGTACATATATTTGGATAATGATGTTTCTTTAAGATAGATGACGCGAATATTTTTATTAAAAAAATTGCTGGAAAATGATTTCATTTTTGACTAGTTTAAAGAATTATTATAAATTAATATTTGCTTAAAGAAATACTTTCCGCGAAACATATTATTACAGTATTTATATCTAATTGAAATGTAATTAACTAAATATGTTGCGGTGGTGTAGTGGTTAATTAATTTTATAATATAATAATATATTATTAAATAATGTAATAGTATATTTTATAGTAGTTTAATTTGATATCTCTTGATATAGAATATCCAATGGTTAAATTATAATTATATATTACTGTGTGTATCTAACTTTATAAAAATTAAGCAACTTTTGTATTAATGGGTTTTAAAAATTAAGTTTAAAGTGATTTTTAATTGATTGATAATATAAAATTCTTTATAAGGATAATGTATTTAAAATAAGTCCATAATTTAAATCTAGTAAATCATAATAAAATAAAAAGAAAGAAATTAAAAAAGAATAAAACAAATAAAATAATAAGTATATAAAAAAATGAATATAATGAGTCTTGCTTAACATTCATCCTAGTCTCTTACATCTCACTTTAACCACATTTTTTTCTCTGTTATCTTTCTCTACATTTTTTTTATCATACCACATATAACATTTGCCAATTTTCTTTGTACCTTTTGTTTATGATTTTTCGAACAAAATTGTGTTCACAACAAGCATCTCGAGGGTTTGACTGTAGTTATCCGATCCCTTGCTTAAACATTAGTCAGTTGCCATTATAATTGCTTGTGATTCCAGCTAGCCACAACAGTTCATAAATCCTCTAGTACTCAAAAATTCGAATTCTATCTTGATTATGGTTTGCACAAGGGTTTTGTCAAATTCTTTACTTTGCTGACAAGTGACAATAGTACCATGCATGTGTAATGTGTAGATCGCTACGCCCACAACTTTAATTTGTGAGCAATGTTCAAATCTACTGATCATTAGGTTATTTTTTTATTAATTGTTCCATCTCTGGATACCAAACCCAATTAGTAATAAACTAATAATGATCATGGTTTGGTTATGATATTTTTGAACCTAATCATGTTGATGGTCAAGAATCAAGATACTAAATAGAGGATTAAGCAAGGGATGGAAGCAATTACTCGCTCGAGTGGAAATTTTTTTAACACTAATAACACAAATAGGCAATACCCAATTTTTTGGTCATGGCCTCATGGGCTAGCTTACAAAGTAGGGACAATAAGCCACAAAGTAAACCAACTCATGCATTTGAGGATTTTGTCTGTATCTGCAAACCGTGAACCAATTCTACTACAATATATAAAGCAAAGAGGATAACAACTACACAATTAATCCATGCTTCAGTTTGGTTGAGTACTTTCCTACACAACTTATATACTCCCAAAGTTATTCAATCACAGCCATTCGGTTGTTGAGATTGGAAGGCACGGCAAACCACTTTAAGATAAGAAAATTCTTATTCACTCTAATCTTGTGCAAATCAGATTGTGATATGTGGTAGAACTTAGAAGTGTAGAACAATTAAATGTGATCAATTACCATATTAACTCTGACGTATAATTTAAATCGTTAAAGCACAACACTCTAATTTTACGCAAGACAAGAAGTGAAAATGTCAATGTGTTGTATGTACACATGTCATTTCTGTGGTGTGGGTGTATTTTATTATCTAGAACTAGAAAGAAAATTGTTTGAAAATGATGTGATACAAAATTACAAATAACGTGGGAATATCATAACTGATTAAAATAATAGTACTCAAAATACTCGTTATTCCTCTTTTTCCATTTTTTTAACTGAAAAGGACATAGACATCTCATCATTCCAGGCCTTGTCTCGCCGTGACTGGTAATTGGGGAATATTGAGACTAAAGCCATTTGAAGCACAAGCACGCAAAGAAGCAAAGTGAAAAACTCAGTACAGAAACATGGCTTATGTTCGGATTCATCAAACACAACGGCTACATAAAAATCCGGGTTCTGTTTTTATTTGAAAAAGAGTGTATAAAAATCGATATTTGCGCGTCCTCATATTATGGCAAAGTTCGTGGCAATATTGGTGAAATAATTGAAGAAAATGTTTTGAGTGACCAGAAATTAGGATAGGCCTAATTAACAAAAGAAGCAAAGCAATGATTAATTATTATAGTATTAGCGTATAATGAAGTTCATTTTTGAGTGTAATGAGAATATTAGTATAATATAATTTATAGAGAGGAGAATATGTAATGGAAGGAACTTCCCAACCTACATGTGCTAATGTCAATGAGTGATCACTTCTCTCCGATTTCTTATGCATTCGGACACCTCACGCAACGTATGTGTCCACATGCTTCGCTTACCAGCATTCACCAAAACGTGCACATAACTAACTTTAGATAAGTGGCTAGTGTAAGTGACTTAAAAAGTCTTCTATCTCTCTCCATATCTCACCGTATAATACGTGTCGACATTTATGCCCTTGTGTCAGGCTAAGCCAAATTAATATTACTACTACCATTTAATTTATGTATCTCTATTCTAATAATTTTGTTAATTTTCATGGAAGAGAAAAAATAAAAATGATGTCATTTGTCGGGTCCTTTTCTCATCTTCATTCTGTGAACTACATAAATAAGGCTGAAGTTTATAACTAGAAACTAGAAAGACAGATAAAGAGTATGGTTGATGGGTCCAAATAGTGGACCATAGTATAGCTCCTAATCAAACGTTTGTGGTGTGAGAGTCAGCGGTATCTTTATTGGAAGCATCAACTTTTGTATGGGCTGGAACTTCCATCACATAACACAAAGCTAGCCAACTATTCAATTTTCAAATTATCTGAAGAAAATATCAAACTTAAACAAGTTTAATCTAGTGATGTTTGATTTTTTTACTTGCAAAATAAGAACTAAAAGGTGGTTAATTAGGTTAAATTGTTATGCTTAAAGCTATATAATAAAGGACTATATTAGAAGGGGGCAGTGGACCAGGAAATATATATATATAGTAACAGTTGATCTTATGAGTGGATTTTAAAATAATTGAGTACTTTGCTAATGGCACAGTGATATTTTTCAAACTTTGTTTTGTTAATCCTTTAGTCTTAATAGTAAATGCAACAGAGTGAGAGTGTGATAGCTAGAGTAAGTGAGAAGAAGTGAGGAAGACAGAGACTGAAAGGGAATATCTTTCAAGTTTTTTTATTAATTAAAGAAATTAATAATAATATTAATAACAAAAAAGCAACATAGAGGAAGCCTATTCCATGACTTTTGGTTGTGGTGATGATGCAACCAAACTCTAGCCATGCCAATCCATGCCACTGCTCCATCGATCTCTTCCTCCTCTTATGGCTCTCTTGTACAAGAAACATCCAAACTAGAATAAGATACAGACCCAAAACATTAAAATTAATAAAAAAAAGGGAGAGAGAAAAAGGGGGAAAAAAGGAAAAAAGATGCTATATGACTCAATATCACTTTTCGTGAATGAAAGGCAACCATGAACACTAACCACTTACTCAGAGTATTCCAAAACTTGAACAAGTAGATCATCCAAATGGGAAATTATTAATAAACGGAAAAAATAATCCAAAGAATCGATAATTACGAATAATTGTTGTAAATTAAAATAAAGCTAATAATTCACAATGATCATTGATCAAATAATATAACTTTTCCCCCCTCTCCATCTAATTCCCACCCTGGCTTCTAATAATGGCATCCCACCAAAGCCGGAGCAGCCGACAGCATCATAGAATTCTGAGTCGCCGGAAACTGAAATTTGGAGTCCCGGAGATCGTCTTCGGGCGCCGGAAGGTTAAGATCCAACTCTAGAACATTCCGAGGCTTAACATCAGCAGCACCATTAGAAGTTGTTGTTGTTGTCTGAACAATATTGTTATTATTGGTAGATGCTCTA
Source organism: Glycine latifolia (assembly GCA_013407115.1). NCBI lineage: Eukaryota > Viridiplantae > Streptophyta > Magnoliopsida > Fabales > Fabaceae > Glycine > Glycine latifolia. Next base: position 23,632,812 of record CM023953.1, read on the forward strand.
TGCCTCCTCATGTGACCACCCAATGCTTGCCCTGATGTGAATTCTGACCCACAGATGGAACACTCGTGAATCTTGGATTTGTTGCCATGGAAATTTAAACCAACCTTGTTATTATTGCCACACCCTAATTGAAGGGAAACAGAAGGGCTAATAATATTCTTCATGTGATGACTTTGTTTTGCTTCTTCAAAATTAAATAGTGACGAGGATGACGGTGGTGGTGGTGGCGGCGGCGGCAACGGCAACGGCAGTGGTGGTGATGACGACTTTTTCTCCTCCACCTTGGGCTTCTTGTGACTTGCCCTGTGGCCACCTAATGCTTGAAAAGAAGGGAATGTTCGGTTGCATGTTTTGCACTCATAAACATAGAAATGATCAACTTTGGTGCTACCCAGCTTCTCTGTCTTAACATCACCACCACATAGGTCCTTGTGATGATGAGGAGGGTCTCCTCCTACTTTTCCTTGTGCTAGGAGAATCAAACAATTAGCCATGTCTTCCTCTTCCTCCTCAAAGGTTGTGGATGAAGACGAACCACCACCGCCACCAGAAGCACTTGAACAGCTAGATGTCATGATGGCGGTGGTAGCAGTGACAGTGGTGATGGTGGCAGGAACGACAGCACAAGGAGACAAAGGCCTCAAGCGCCGCTTTGTGCGCTTGCCTTTGGCTATGTTGGTGGCATCGTTGTTGTTACATGAGACAAGCTCCTCCATGTCCATTTGTGACAACATTAGAGAATCCTTAATACTATATGGTATTAAACAAAGACAATGAAACAGTGATGTCTATGAATACCACAGAGTGATGAGCTTGGTTGTGCAAGAGAAGATGGATATAGCTAGTAGTAATAGTAGAGAGAAAGAGACACAGACATGTAAAATTTATATGGAGGAGGGAGTGTGTGAATAGGTTATATATATATTGGTAGCAAGAGGGAGGGGTTTGTTATGGTTATGTTACACAGTAGCTACTCCAAAAGAGTCAGCCACCCAAAATCTTCCTTGCTTTTCCAACCTTGGAAGTCTTGTTCTTGCTAACAAGAAAAGTTCTTCTGTTTGCTCACGCGCCTTTCTGAGTCCGTGCCTCCACGCTTCAATCATGACCACACTTTCTGTTTTACTGTTGCTATTTTGTTTTCTTATTTTCTTTTCTTTTGTTTTTTTTTTTTTATGATTATGATTATGATGTTGCTCAGGGTGGGAGTACTTTTACGAAAGAATATTTTATTTTCCTCAAATTTGTGACCGAGCACAGTGTTTCGACACCACAGTACTGCATGCGTATGATTCATTAATGATTAAACATGCAAAGTATTTTGTAATTAATGTTCAAATTTAATGAGAAGGAGCATGTCACATTTGTGTGTTTTTAATTTTTCATACCTTGCGAATGGCCAGGATTAATTAATTAATTACGTACTCATTGAAACGTAAGATATGGAGATTAGAGGAAGCCGAAGTCGATTTAATTTTTGTAATTGTTAACTGTTTTTTTAATAAGAGCGTTGAAGAAAGAAATGTTGTTATTAAATGTTAACACTCTAACGCAATAAGGTTGACGTAACCGTAGAAAGTTTGTGTGGTTTACATAAATTCTTTAGTTTAAACCTTTACACAAGAAAAATATGTTAATGTCCGAGTAGGTTTCACTCTTTTTGGTAAGGAGTGCTAACACATTTTTTCAAATAATTTTTTTATTAGTTTATATTTATTAAAAATTATAAAGACATGTCTAGTATTCAAAGAGACTTTTAATCTTCTACTTAAAGGTGTGTAATTCTAGTAACGTGTCTATTTATTGAGTTTTGTTTTCTGGACAAAGGGGTGGTTTGGTTTATCTATTTTATGTAAGGAATGGTAATTGCATCTTGAATTGAGCACGTCGATCTTGTGTAAGGAATGGTAACTATTTTGTGTGCTTCAATTCAAGTATTTTCTCTTTCTCAATAATATTTTAGCTTATGAAATAAATAAATAAATAAATCTTTTGCTTAAAGGTATGTCGAGGACTTGAGGTTGTAGCTAATCTGTCATAATAATAATCATTTATTGCGAAACCAAATGTGAATGATTTTTCATGCCTAATGGGACTTTTGAAAGCTTGTTAAGTCATGGTTTAGTTTGGTTTGTAAAGCCTGTCAGTCTGTCACACACACACACACACAAAAAAAAGTTTGATTTTCTTTAACAGAAAAAAATTTGGTTTGTAAAGAAGATTTTATTTCATTATCAACGAAATTATTGTGCCTTACAAAAGGCCATTACATTGTGTAAGTACGAGCTTCTTTAATTTTGTTTGTCTTTTTTTTTTTTCTCCTGATGGGCTACGCATTTTGTGTAATTTGTACCGTTTTGAATATATTTGTGCTTTGTACCACTTTTTATCTAAACTTGATCACACCTTGTTTCATGTTTGGTTTTTTAATTAATGAATTTTTTTAGCTTATAAAAAATTAGTTATTAAATATATATTTTTAGTGACCTAAAAAAATCTGTTTGCATAATCTTTATTTAATATAAATTAAACTTTATTAATACAGATAATAAATGTTTAAAAAGTATAGTGCATATCTATAATAACATACAACTTAACTAATATACAAAATTCTTTATAAAAAAAACTAACATACAAAATAGATACGTATCACCAGTGCAATGTGCATCATATTAAATCATATAGTATTATTAGACTAACATCATGTTAATGTTTATACTGACTAGTTCATAAATCCGTTTGATGCAGATAAATTTGTTTTTAATTTTCTTTAGATCAATTTTTAGAAAATTAATTGAAATTATAATAAGTAAAATGTCAATTATAAGCAGTAATAAAAATTGAACTATATAACTGAAAGATAAAATAAAGTTGGAAAGAATTGAATAAGTGACATCTGCACAAACATTACTTTTCTTAGTCAACAAATTAAATGCTTATAATTTTTTAATATATGATTTCTTTAATATTATTATAATTATAATACTTATGCAACACATATAATGATATATCTATGATAATAGCTTTTGATATAGCAACAATTCTTAAGTAGTGTAGTAAAAAAGGTAAAAATTCATAACAATTGAATCAAAATATAAAAATAATACTTAAAATCAATCAATAATTTAAAAAACACAATATTATAGAATCACGTTAGCGACTTCTAAGTCGACTATTTCTTATTAACGGTCAACGTCTTAAAATTAGTTGTAAAATTTATGGTTGAATCAAAATATTTAATTTAAAAAAAAAGGAGGATTAAATGTTTATATTTTATTAATATAGGCAGGTCAAAATTATAAATTGAATAAAATATGAGACTAAGTGTTCTAGGTAAAATTAAAGAGGAAAAGGAAAAAAAAAAAAAACTGTGCCATTTGGAAATGCATAATGTTTTTATATTATTAGTATAGGTTAAAGACTCCATGAGAGCAAAGGTTGAAGCATTTCATTCTAAGGGCAGTGGTCCAGCAATACTGGCTTAATAAAATGTTAGTTACTAATTAAGTGGATCTCAAATCATTGACTTAATCGTCTTTACTAAGACATGGTCCACTAGTTGGTGAGCAATATACTACCCATTAATGTGTAATAACCTTCAAAAGAAGAATAACACTCACCACTAATATCAGTAGTGAAAGGCTTCGTCGATAGATGTATAGTTCACTGCAACTGAAGTCTTCAAATGACTGCATTTGGTGTATCTACTATAAACCAATAGTTATATTATGATGATCATTGCACTAATACTATTGTCTATTGGCGTCCTAGTGGCATCGATAGAGAAGACACTTTTCGCTCTTGGCATTATTACTAGTGTACTAGTTAGTAGTTACCATCTTCCATTTGGTGTGAGGATTTGTTTGCTGGCATAGATCTAAAATAGTCCATTATGTGGTTCATGTACCGTTGACCCACATCTTAAGATCATGCTATAGCTTATCGATCAACTAATTAATTTGTAGTTGCTCAAAGATCAAGCAAGTTGGTTGGATGCGATAAATTCTTTAATTTGTAAATATAATTTTTTTCATTAAATTTGAGTTCTTCCTTAAATAACAAAAAGAGTATTCTTATTTTTTTTAGGTATATATAAATAATTCTATTTGAGTTAGTTTAGAATAATATAAACAACAAACCTTGTTATAGTCATATATTAATATATGATTGGCCTCAATAGCAATAGATTTGAGTTTCTTAAACAGGTAAACAAGAATTTAAATCTTAACTATTGCGTATAAAAATAAATCCAGTTGAAAAGAAACATCTTATCTTTAAATGCTTTTAAATCCTTCTAAAAAGATTAGTACTCTCAATGAATTAGCTAGATATTAAGATATTCCTTGCAATTATATGCCTAAACTATTAAAGAAACTAAGATAGTCATATGGAACAAGGAAGATCGATATCTTTGCCTTTGATTTTAAATTCATGCTCGTGTAATTAGTATATCAATTAATGCTTGTTGCAAATAGAATACTTGAGAATTGTTGGAAAGCCCCACTAATTGGAATCACTCCTAATAGCCCAGTTTAGAAAATGAGTGTGTTGAAATTTCACATTGTGATGAGTTATGGGTAAAAATAGATGTGTTAAAATTTCACATTAAATATAGATATATAATATCGAGATACATTATATAAGGAAAGAATTACTCTTATCTCACAATCTGATTTTATAGGATTAAATTAGATTTAAAATCCATTTTATAACAATAATAATAGACCACCTATTAAAAACTAAATAGGGTGACTAAGCCACACTCTTGATGAAAAGATAGAAGAAGTTTAAAAGAGAAGGTGATTGTTAAGAGGAATAACTATTAAAAAACATCTGACCTTTTTTTAAAAAAGTTTATTTTTTTATAATCCTATTCAAGCCAATAATATATTTAACTTATGTAACAATATTTTTAATTTCCTTTGAAAAAAATATTTTTTAATTTTTTTAAATTTATTCTTCTTTTTAAATATCTTCTATTTTTTTAGTCCTAAATCAAAAATCATTTGTGTCTTTTAATTCACCGAATTAACAATGTGTGATTGCTGTTTACTCAAAAAAAATTTGTACATAAAATGAATCAATCACATGTTTTCCTCTTAAATAAATTATTTTTCACATATAAACCCAATAAAATCTTAGCATCAATTATATGTTTTTTTTATTAAGGTCAAGTCAATTCATTCATTTATATATAACTTTCAAATGACATTTAAAACTTTTTCCCATTTGGATTAATTAACACCAATTATTTTTTCTAATAAATTGCTTCTATTTTTGGGGGCAAGTTTTTTCTGAAACATCTTTTTTCTTCTTCTTTTTTTTTTTTCTGATGCATGCACTTCTACCACCGTCCACCAATTATACTAAAGTGCATGCAACAACGGAGAACTAATCAGCGCTCTCCTTACATTACAGAGCGATGTATATGTAATTGGAATGCATTTTGTACCAGCCAGTGCAGATGGTTCAATGTACAGTGAAGTCTTCTGAATAAAAAGAATAGAAATTATCATCATGCAAAAGGACGGCAGATTCTTAGCGTAGCAAATTAAATGTGTTAAATTGTTTTGTGTGAGGCACGTAAAGTCAGGATTGGCCATAAACTGCTAGTGACATTTTTTCGTATATTTATAAATTGCCTGCTCTGCCTTTACCTCCACCATTTCCTTTTTGAAAAGAAAAAGAAAATATTAATTAGTGGAAGAAAAAAAACAAAGCAAGAAAGGGGAAGAGGTGGTGGTTTGGAAAGTACACCATTCTTCCTTATCCCTTCCCTACTCAACTTGAGATGACTACGCAGCTTTTTGCACCAAAGACCATGCTTCAATATTTAACAATTTCAACTAATTCGGCGTAATTTGAATTTTTCTTATGAGAAACTTAACACTATATTTTTGTTTATTTAACATACTAAATATGCATATCTTATGTTACTACACCGTATCAACAAAGGTTCAACAGAATTTAATCATATTGACAAAGATTTTGTTACCTGACTGTATTTATAAATAAAGGTTTTATTGGAAGAGAGAAAACACTATTATGTGATTTTATGTTTTGAAGATTAATCTCGTAATTTTTTATTCTCAGCAAAAATGTCACTAAGCACCAAAAGAAATAAATTAAACATAAATAAATACTTGGATAGTTTAGTCAAAATGTAGAATTCGTCAAATGAAAATACAATAAACTTATCAATTATGACAAAATAAAAAAAGATGGGTCAAGTTTCCATCTTACGTATGATATCGTGGTATCCTCCTATTTACCTTAATGAGATGAAAAGGACTGCTCAATCGTCAAAGAGTGAGTTCTCACTTTCAGGAGTAGAGAAAGAGAGAGCAAAAGGGACATCTCCTATTGGTTACAAATAAATTCAGGTCTTCATTTTATCTAATTTCCACAATTTGCAGATAAAAGTAGAGAACAATAGATGGGTTGGGGTACTGGTGAACACGCTCTTGAGATGAAGTGGGGACTGTTTAAGTTTATGTGGAATTCATATATATAAATATTTAAGTGATATAATCATATAAATAAACAAGAGACACTAGCTAGATATTACACACACTACACTAGCAATTAGCACAGGACACTGAAAGTAGTGGACTTAATACTCCAACTCCACTTTAACAGTTCACACGTCACTCAAGGGGAGAAGCTTGTGAACCACTCGTAATTAGAACAAACAAGTTGGTTGTAGCTAAAGCACCTAATACATGTAGTATATATTCAAAGATTTTTTTGTATTAAAGGGTGAGAGGAATAAATTTATAATATAAATAAGAATAATTAAGATTAACGGTTATTTAATTGTTACATAATTACTAAAAAAAATTACACGATTTTGTATTTAATTTTAGTCCTTTATGATTATATATGTGTGTGAGTAAATAATTCATATACTGATATGTGTGTGAGTAAATAATTCATATACTGACAGAGAATAAGATTTTTACTCTATTATTAATCATAAATTATGATGCATAATAATTTTATAATAATTATTTTAAAAATCAAACTTATCATAATTTATCATTTATTAACAATATTTTTTTATACTAATGGTGTGTAGAAATTAATCTCTATTTTTATATATATATTTGTTTTTCGTTGGTCAGCAGTGACCGGACTGTTATATGTATATAAAGAAAATAATAGTATTAGTATGGCAAAGGGCATGCTGCATGCGACTGGTGATAGGCCCAAAATAATCCACTTGATTTTTTTTTCTTTTTGGGAAAAATACCCACTTCACTTGCTAGCATAAATGCATAATTGTCAACTTTTCTTAGTTTTCCTTTTTCCTCGGGGATAACAAAAAGATGCTTTTATTGCTAGTTGCAGAATTGTATTGAAGTAATTATGAGCCCGTGGAAGATGCTCCAATTATTTTTATTTTCCTCTTAATATGCCACATGATAAATTGTCGTGCTAATAAATTGTTTGGTCGCGGATATTTGTAATTTTGTATGATGATATGTGGATGAACGATCATATTGTGAGCGAAATGTCACGTAATACCCAAAAAATGAATAATTAATATTGTTTTTAGATGAGAAAAATTGAAAGTAGAATTTAATTTTTAATTAAATTTAAAATACTATATATTATATCATGTTATTAATTTCAGTGTATCTAAGTTTAAATCTTTTAAGGTTTTAAATTTAAATTTTATAAATAAAAAATGTGATAAAAAAATACATATCACACTAAAAGTTATTAACTTATTAGTAAAGATATTATATACAAATGTCATTAAGATTGGTTAGGTGGTAAGACATTTAGATATTTGATATAAAATCTTAGATTCAAAAACCTTGTTACTGTTGTGTAAAAAAAAGTTTACATGCAAAAACTTTAACGATGAAAATTGATAGAGAACTTCTTTTCAATTAAAACAAAAAAATTCAAATAATGCTTAAAATGGAATAATTTAGAAAGTTTTGTTCTTCAGTATATAGTTTTATTATGAAATCTTTCACCCTTGAACTTTTATTGTTCATTTTCTCTATGTTGCACACATTTTCTCTCTCTCTCTCTTTCTCTCCTCTATCTTTTTTGTCTTTCCTTCCCTCTCTCTTTAGTTTTCACACTTCTCATTCTCCCTGTCCCTTTCTTTCCTACATCCCTCTTTCTCTCCCCCATCCCTTTGCCGACCCCTCTCTCCCTCTTCCTTCCCCCTTAATTTATTTTGCATATATTTTTATATATTTCTTTTGCATCTATCTTTCCATTTTTCTTTTGCACGTCTATCTCTCTTCCTCTCCTCTTTCTCACCTATCTCTATCCTTATCTGTTAATATATATATATATATATATATATATTAAGTAATAAGAATATAAGTACAAATGTATACTTTTATTAATATTAAAATATTAATATTTATTTTTTTTATAAAAATTTACATATTTCATCATTCGAAGGCTCCATACACACATGTAAAATGAAAAATATTATATGTAATCTTATTATTGTATATACAAAAATATTATTTCTAGTTTCAAATCCAATACGAATAAATTACAAAAACACAATTCTATCGGTGTAAATATTGAGTTAGTATGAAAATTTAATATTTACTTTTGTAGTTATTGAATATTATTTATGAAAATTTATATATGTAGTTAAATTATTTTCTTTTTGCAAAATTTTCTCATTTCAAAAGTATCTTTTTTATTTAAGAATTAGTTAGCGTATATGGTTAGTAAAATTTTATTCTAAAATTTCAATTTTTCAAACAAACATAGTAAAAGTTTTTTTTTTCCATATATGATATATATTGAATTATTTTACCCAAATAAAGAATTTAAAATATAAAAATTAAAAAAATTATTTATTTAAATAAAATACTTAAATTGAAATTTAATTTTTCATACATTTTAAAGTCCCTAAAAAATTTAAATTCTCCAACGAAACAGTATATAGCTTGCAATAAAGGGAAATGTTAAAATTGTCACTTGTTAGGCATTACAACTAGTACAGGTACAAGTGAATTAGTTTGGAATTGCTTGTCTCAAAAGCCATGAGAGAAATGGTGCAAAGAAAACCAGTAAACCTAATACTCACTACACTTCATGACGATAAAGACAAGGTAGTTTGTTGCAACTAAGGTTGAAACACCTTGCCTTTACATTATAGCAAACAAAAGACTCTCTGCACTCATCCCTTTGTTTTATTAAATATTTAGGTTGGTAGTGAATCAACCTGCTTTGACAACACGATCTTAATTTAATGGATTCTATATAAGCATATCTGTAAAATATGTTCTAATCATTTTCCTAAACAATTATAAACCCAAATAAAAAGGTAAAATATATAATAATTTCATTACTGATATGAAAGGGATTTCTAAGATTTGATATCCATTTTTAAATGACTAAAAAATTATTAGTCAAAGATTTACAAATATACTAACGGAAGGAAATTTTATAAAATTAAAAATTGTGGTTTATTGATTTATCTTTTTTTTTCCTGATTAATGTACTAAACTGAACTTGACAAGCATCAGCTCGATCAATTTGAAATTTCACATTGTGCTTCAACTATCGTCATTTTCATTAGGCTTCTTTTCTAACTAATTATCACTTTCGTAATATGCTTTATTATTACGAGTAAATAGTACAATAATAGTATATAAAATTAAACTCACTTAATATATTTTCAAAAATTCGTAAAATAAGTATTTTCTCCCCCTTCTTCCTTATCATATTTTCACACGCCCATACTGATACAAGTGACAAAGGCCTCCTTGGGGTACTAACTATTTTAGTATTTTTAGAGAAATACTAATTTCAAGCTTCATATTGTTGAGAATGAATGATTTTTTTTAAGGGTGTGTCAGGCTCATGCTATAGGGCAACACATGGGCGACAGTTGAGGGCCTAATATCAAGCTATTGTGTTGGATCCTCTCATCAAAGAAGTAATTTGATAATGTGAACCAATGATCCACATATCAGATATTAAACTAATAAAAAATTAAAAAGAAAATTATAAATAAATCGTGGATTTAAAAAAAAATTATATGTAAGTTATTGTAAAAAAAACATTAGTACAACCTGAGCACCAAATAGTTGTTGGTAACTTGTTAAAACCTTGCTATTTGTTTGGAAATAAAATTTCTTGTCTCATAATTGACTGTACATAATTGAGAAATGTACACAAATAAAATATGAAAAATAAAAAATTACGGATATAATTTATTAACTATACATACCTTACATCAGTTATATATATTTTTTGAAAGTCTTTCTAACATTATTTGATCAATTTATGAACCGCTATTGCAATTAAACTTTCTTTAAGATTTTTTTTATCAGGTAATGTTAGTAAGTATAGTTTATTAGTTTTTGTTAGTAAGAGAAATTTGAACAATTACAAGTTAATATTATACGTCCAAACTTTCTTTAAGATAAGCATCTCGCGTTATCCTTTCTCTATCTAAAAGTGTTCATGATGCTTCTTCATGTCTTCTTCACACGCAGCAGAAAAAAGACACTCTCACACAGACACTTCAGGCAGTTAGCGCTCAATAATAAGATAAAACTGAAACCAAAGAAAAAAAGGTTTCAATCTATATATCTAGAATTGATTATTGGATGGTGGAGGTTATGATGAGATCAATGAATTCAATTGAATGGATGTTGCACAATTGGAAAGTGGAGACAATAGGGTCACGGGTCAGCTAATTCAACCCTTTCTTTGAAATGAAAATGACTCCGTGCCGACTCAACCTTATGTTAGGTTTACTGCTTCCAGAGAACACAACTATTTCACTACTCCCTTAACTATACTATATACTTTAATTTCTCACGCCTACCTCGTGAGCAAACTTTTCCATCCAAATTTCACCACATCTTCTAACTGCAAGTGCAAACCAATACCCATATATACTTAATTTCACAATAACACAAAACATAACCCAAAAAGACAAAGAAAGAAACTGCCATACCAATTGACCTAGCATCCAACTTAATTTCCAAAGCTATACGTGCTTCCATTCAGTCTGAATATATTTCACCACACGTAGTTATAGAAGAGGAAATTAAAATAAATTAAGAATATCAAATCTTATCTTGTAACTTTTCTATCAACAATAATAAAGTTATAAAATTAATGAGTGGTGAATTCAATTGGTATGAGATTGTTCGATTTAACATGTGATATCAAGTTTGAATTCTGGATAAGTGCCTTAAATATTCAAAGAAATTTTTTTTGCTGCTTAAGTTGTCATATATAACTCTGCAAGATTGTCTCCATACAAAATCATTGTGGTTGCATAAACTAAATAAATAAACTTCTTGCAAATCCGTTTATAATAAATTAAGAATATCAAATAATTATTTCAATTGAAAAATCCCGAAAACTAAAAAACTAATCCTTTCTAAGCTTAGGACCCTTAATTTGTTGCTCTAGCTATCATAATCATACATATCAATAAGGTTGGTGGCTTGGTGCATTTGAGGTTAGGTTGCATCACATGAATTTGTTCTTTTTAAACACAATATAGTGAGTTACATTTGTGGGTGCAAAGTTATACGATTACAAAAGCTAGAGTTACCGCTAGCTAGGTGTATTTACCGGTAGATACCTAATTGTAGGTTGCTTTTGTTCTGAGCCCAACTGCTAACTACAAGAAGTTGTTACTTGTGATAGTAGTCGTCACTCATAATTAATAATGAAGAAAGGAGTTAGCTGAACCTTTCAAAACCACAATATTTAATTATGCTAACAGAAGCATTCTTACGCCACAAAATCGACAGTTCTTCAGTATAACTATAATAGTAATAATATAGAAAAATACATTCCACATGTAGATTTAATTATGTATAGAGGAAGTTAGGTGCGGGGGCTAAAAGTGGTACTTGTCTTGTGGATACATTTGGCTTTGTTTTCCTCGTTTATTTTTCTCAGTTTCTTGTTTATTTTTCTCTTCACATATATCTCTTTTGACGTGACATAATCATGCAAGAACAATCCCTAGCTAGAGGTGGAAGTGTGGAACACATGATGTATCAAGTCCAAATTAAGTTTGGATACGCATATTAACTAATCATGATAGTTATGTACCGGTAAATAATAAAAAATAAATATTTGAAAAGATAATTTTGTTGCTTGTAAAAGAAAAAATTGATATGATAGAGATCAATTTGATACTTTTTCAAGTCTTGATACTTTTTCAAGTCTTGGGCATGTAGTTTCTTTTACTTTCTTCGTCTCTTTTTTTTATATAGAATATATTTCATTAAAGAAACTCAATTTTATTGTACAATGTACAACATAATCGAGTTTCTATTTTTCTTTTGCAACCCCTTTAGAAAATGATAAAAATATGATTTTGTTATATAATGTAGAACATATTCGTGTTTCTGGGAAAATGATATTTTGAAATAAAAAATCTTAATCCCTTGGTAAGAGCCAAGAGCAATGAGACTGGGCCAATAGCAACTCCTTTTTTTATGGGCTTAACTACAAGTTTATTTTGGCAAAGGCCTGTTTGCATCTTGCAAGCAGCCCACTAAACTAAAACTGAGATGAGATCAATAATTGTAATTCCACACTCCAGGAATCACTTATGATTTATCTCTACCCACCCAAAGTCCCAAACTCCTATCTGTTTAAGCCAAAAAATCTTACACTCCAAACAGAACAAAAGAAATTTAGACAAGTAACTGGTAAAAGGCAAATAAGAGCATCTCCTGGTGTAATAACAGTGAAATTGCTTAACTCAGTTTTTGGCAGGCCCAACAATATCACATTGGATTTAAGATTTAAAAAAAAAAAAACACTCCAACAGTGCAATCCTTAAGAACATTGAAAAGCTACTATTTTTATAAGCAACTATTCTCATGTAATATGTAAGAACTAGCTCGAGTTTAAGAACCTCATACACAACTTTCATTGAAAATGCTGAGTATATGAATCTGTCACACAAGCCACACTTTACAAAAACCATTTTCTATATACATGCAATATAGTGTCATTCAGTAAACACCAGTATGCAATACTGCAGTCACAACATTCAACAATAGGTTTATTCACCAGAAATTCATCAGAAGTATAATTTTATGGAGACGAATCTCTGGTACATGGCTTCACGATTCCATTTTGCATACATCTTTAAAAGGATGTCATGCTTTAGAGCTTACATGGGTAAATTGATGAAAAACAAGCAAAAGATAAAACACAACTGCTACAAAAATATTTAGTTGCATTTACACTGGACTCAAACCAACCACACCTGCAAACAAGAAAGCACAACAGAGATGTTATTAAAAAGGAGAATCTTTAAGTTTATGATACAGAAATTTAGAACATTCTGACAATTACAAACATAAAATAAGCAGCACTTTTTTCTGAATTAGACTATGAAATGAGATTGTCCATGTCTCGGAGAAGATGATCAACGATAAGTGCAGCCAAAGCTTTTCCAGGCCAAAACATTAGGTTTGAGGACTCAATGAAATTTAATTGAAATTTCATAGTTTAATTTATAAATAAGTAAAAAAAAACTATATCCAAGGCGCAAGAAAAAGGGAATCTGAGATATAAACATCTTGCTTTTATTGAACAATCCCATGTCTATATCATTATTACAGCATATATATGCACAACTTAGCTGTCATCATCAGTTATTTCAGGACCTTGTTTATTCAGCAGAGTCATATGCACAACTTTCGAAAATTACACATTACTTTTGAATCATATAAGCACCATGCATATATATTTTTTTGGAAACGTTTTATGATAAGGTCTTTGGGAATTTTACCGTGATGGACATTCTATCAAAGAAACAAATTTAATCACGAAGTTATAGAAAATTAGTTATTGTTGAACACAAAAACAAAACGTGAATCAAATAGCATATAAGCATATCCGACTGGATAGATTGATGAATTTGGAAAGAACAGAATTATTTTGGTTCATTTTTTTTTTCCATTCCACATGCGAATCTTCTCCCGGCATTTCCAATGCTCAAACTAAGTTCCTGCCCACCTACAAAAGTATAAGAAAATCTAAATGAGACTAAATAATGCTCCAATAATGATTAAACACTAATGAAACTCTTAATATACAAGTCTGCGATTGCAGTATGAGATATAAACAATAGCTGGGAGAAGAAAAGTCAGTCTCATATTCATGTCATGACATTCCTCCTGTGGTAAGCATTCACCATTTGCACATTCATCTGCTGTTTAATTGTCTAATATAAAAGAGCTGAAACTCTTTAGACAATTAGTAGAGTTAATAGGTGCCAACCCTTTCCAAGGTCATCCTCAAGCTCATGAACCACTAAGGCTCTTCCAACCACTGAATCGGGTCCAATGAGTGGTATCTGCACATTTTAGGCATAAACACCTCATTCAGCTTACAAATACAATAAAGCAAATTACATTGACACTCCCTGTGATTTCTTAAAATTTATACAATATTCGTGCCTTTGAGCTTTAATTTAATGTAACCCTTACAAGGGTACATGACGAAATGTGTTGTTTCTTGGGTACCTAAAAGTGTCGGTATAATGCATTTCAAACAATAAGGAGGGATTGATTATGATTAGTTAAAAAGGCAGAGTATGATGTGAATTTCAAAAGAAATAATAATTTACTCAATACAATAAAAAAAAAAAAAAAACATTTTAAAAAAATAGGAGTTGAAAATCAAATCTGCAGACAGAAGGAGCAAGGGTTGTATAGCAAAACATGATAAAAGACAACGAATGAATGATATGAAAACAGAAGGAGCACCTGATTGTCCACAATTGTTGCTTCTGCAAGTCCTGTACTTAAAAAATGGTAAAATGAGGGAGGGCATGGATCGTAGGTTTAAAAAAGCATTCAAAAGAAAGAGGATGGAGAAAATAAGCATAACCATCGGCATTAGCAACTATGTTTCCCAGGTCACCCGCATGGCGAATTTTATCCTCCGGAGCACCATGTTTGAGTTTATTAGGATTGAAATGTGGCCCTGAATAGTGAATATGCCATTCAAATCAAGAAACAAATACTCATCAAATGAACTAAAAATAAAATAAAAAGTAAGTGGAATTAATTACCATTCGAAATGCAGCCATTTGTTATATCACCAAACTCATGCTGCAAGAGAGAGAAAAATAGTACAAGTTAGAAAATGATTTGGAAAAGGGGATAAATAAGAATAAGATGGGAAGAGGGCAGAAAAGTGACGAGATGAAAACCATGAGGGCCAGGAGTAAGACCAGAAACACGAAAAGTAACAAAAGACTCAACAGGGAACCGTTGAAACGGTTGAAAAGGGAAGAGTAGAGGAGGAAGTAGGAACCGTTGTCTTGTTGTTGGGTTAGCGTGACAAGGCATTGAGGATTGAGGAGGGGCTGGGAAGGAAGAAAAGAGAATTGTGTGAGCAGCCATGGCTGCAATTGCTGCTTGCATTGTTAATTAAGAGTGATACTTAATGGAATGGAATGGAGGGGTCAACTCAACTCTGATCATACTGCAACCCCCACACCCTCTCTCACTGCTAGCTATACTATCTGCTCTCTCCCTCATCAACTTACTTGGATTTTTTTTGTCACGTCAAACTGGTTTTTTATTTTTACGGTCATATTTCTGTTGAAACACACAAGTTTCCTACTTCAAATATAACAATTAATTTTTCCATTTTTACAATACTCAGAGACATCATCATGTTTAAGAGCTAGACTCCTTTAGTGTTCCGTTTACGAGAAACAGAATGTACCCAGCAAGATTTGCTGGGATTTGCTATGGGATCAAACTCTCCCTCTCTGAAGATGCCTATGGAGATGAAGCACCCTCAGGAAGATGATCACTGCTGGAAACAACACAAGTGGTGTGCTGTGTGTGCAGTGTGAATGGAAAAGAGAGAGTTAGGATTGTTGTGTACCTTTCACCATGAATGAAGCTGTATTTATAATAGAATACCTGGACCCTGGGAAGATATTGTTGAGGCCCATTATCTTTTGTAAAGATATTCAGATTATCTAATATATGAACGGAATTGGTTGTGATCATATCTTCTGTTTTATCTTCTATCTCTGGGTAGTTGTATAATTTAAATACTGGATTGGGCCTATCCGTAACTTTAAGAGCTAGACTCCTTTAGTTTTCCAGTATCATTTAATTATCAAGGTATAATAATGTCTTAAGAATAAGCAAACAAAAAAAGGTTTATGTGTTGGTGTCAAATATTAGTAAATAGTTTATTAACTACTTTTATCTTATTTAATAAATTTATTCATAAAATATTGTTTTATGTTTGGTGGTAGACTAGAAATTATGAATATCTCTAAATTTATTGAGTTAGAAGCTAATCATTATCCGGATATATGACTATTATTGACATATGAGAATTTTGTATGTGAAAGAATTAAATATAAATTATTTTATTAAATAGATAACCTTTTACACGTAATTACAATGAAATTTTAAATAAGATTTCAAGAAGTGATAGTTTAAGGAAAAAATAATTTTAAATAAAGTTGATACAGTTCAATAACCTTAACTAACTTTCTTAATAAACATATATTGACTTATTTTTGTTTATATTCAAAATCAAAGGAATGCATTGCTACCTAAAAAATAAGCATAACACATGATAATAATTTCGTATTAGTTGTGATAAATTCTCACTTGTCAAACATGGTATTAGGGTGTTTGTAACTCATTTTATATCACTGACTCGTCTGAAGTAATTTTAGAAGAATTTGAGTTTAAGAAATTAGACCTCACTTATTTTGAAAATGACTTCAAATTGTATTAATTTGAACACGATTCGATGTTTTATATTATTTTTTAAAGCGTAGCTTTGTAAACAGTTATGTATTAATAATCTATTTTTTTGACTTAATGAATAATGTTTAGTCTATCATGATAATATTATACATGCATTCATATTGGATAAGTATTTGACTAGGCCAATAAGTCTCATATTTGGGCACTACAAATTATAAAGTAGTGTCGAATACCCTTTTACGATATCTTTGTTAATAGGGTGTAATACCCTTCTGTTCTCACAAGTGCCAAATATCCCTTTTCAAGGCCAATTGTGGTTAATAAGCTCGATTAATATTAATTACCCAGCTAGGAGCGCCTAAACAAGGTTATGGAACATATTACATAAATGGTAATTAATATATGCATCTTTATAGATTTTAGGTCCAATAATATCAATTTATAAAAGAAAGAACCACTGGGTAAAAATATTATTCATTTAAATATTCTCTTAATATTATTTATGGTTTTGAGTGGAACTTTCACGTCAGAATCTCTGTTATTTGATTCTTTTGTGACAGAAAAAAATATTAAAATTATGTTTTTATTGATTAAATTTAAAAATGAAATATTTTATTAGTAATAAATAAGTGAAAACAATAATAAATTTATAAAAAATAATGGAGTGTAATTCTACCATCCCAGTAGCTTTTTGTGGGGTATTATTCACGTAAAATTAGAATCTAGAAATTAAAAAGTAACAACTATATGATAAAATCTTGCTTAGATAATAGAGGATAGGTATATGATATCAGAGATTAGATTATGCAAATGGTTTTTTCACTCATGTCTTGGAATTTTGAGTTGAATCCTTGAGACCGAACTCGAACATTCGAACTCCCGAGAGTGCACGTTACAAATAGTGCACTGCATCTGCAACTGCAAACTGCGAAGCGAAGCCAACTCCCAAAAAGTAAAACACAATTTAAACAAAAATAGGAAAAAAAATGTGATGAAGCTGGAAATCGAAATCGAAATCGAAATCGAAATCGTGGAGAGCAAAGAAGGCATTGACATTTGAACGATGGAGCCACGAAACCCTTCTCCGTCGTCGTCACCGGTTCGAGTCCTCATTCGCCCTCCATCGTCTCCCTCCTCCTCCTCCTCCTCCGACCATCCTCCTCCGGCGCCGGCGGCGTCTCTCCCTCGCTCCTCCGACGGCGTGGTGGTCGTCGGCTTCATCGCGCAGCGGCACGACGATTCTGCGCAGCTCCTCAACCGCGTCATCGACTCCAACGCCTTCGCCTCCGGCAACCTCGACGCGCCGCTGCTCGTCGACGATGAGGAGGCGAAGGAGTGGTTCGAGCGGAGGAGAATCAGCTACTTTCACGACCACGACAAGGGAATTTTGTTCCTTCAGTTCTCTTCCACTCGCTGTCCCGCGATTCACGCCGCCGCCACCGCCGCGGACGGTACCGCGCCGCCGGTATTTGATTCCGCCGTCGAAGAGCACGAGTTCGGCGACCTCCAGGGAATGCTTTTCATGTTCTCTGTAAGTCATTTTCTTCACTCTTCTAAACATCTTATATTATGCAGAATATTTGAGTACGAATAACCTAATCTCATTGCCTGAATTACAGACATAGAGAATTTGATAATGTTTTGCTTATTTTTAGCGAGAAGTTTGCAGAATTAGTGTAGGATTTACGAATTTGTACCATGAAAGAGTTATGACTGTTACATTCAGTGAATTAGGAACTCTAATTTTAGCTGCTGTAGTTAGTTTTTTGAAATTGCAGGGTGTGTTCTGTTTATACTGTTAATTTTAAATTGTGCATAGTTGATGGTGTAATTGACGAGTTAGAAATGCAGGTTTGTCATGTTATAATATATATTCAGGATGGGTCACATTTTGGTACTAGGATTTTGAGGAATTTTCGTGTGCTGCAAGCAGCCAAGCATGCTATGACTCCCTTTGTTAGATCCCAGACTATGCCGCCTTTACCATCTAGATCGCAGCCTTTGCCATCCTCCCGACCTGTTTCATTGGCGAACAATTCTTCACCAGTTAGAGGTGGTGGTAACTTGGGTCGCAATGTATCGGCCATATCTCTCATGTCAGGTTTAGGTTCTTATGCTTCTTTGTTTCCAGGACAATGCATACCTGTCACACTGTTTGTATTCATCGATGACTTCTCCAGTTTGTCGAATTCCAGTGCAAATGGGGAGGAATCTTTTGATGGCTCTTCGATTAATCAGTCTTCTAGTTTGAGTGGTACAGCCAAGGGAAACTTGCCTGCTAAAGGTTCTGGTTCGGTAGTTGTGCTGGCACGCCCTGCAAGTCGATCTGAAGGTGGATATAGGAAGAAATTACAGTCGTCTCTTGAAGCACAAATTCGCTTTCTTGTTAAGAAATGTCGGACGTTATCAGGTTCTGAAATAACTCATTCGGGTGTGAGAACTGGGGGTACCTCAACTTCTGCACCTTTGTTTTCACTTGATGCATCAAGGACAGTTGTCTTGTTAGATCGGTCTTCAAATCAAAGAGGTGAGTCTCTTGAGTTTGCCAGTGGACTTGTTGATGATGTCTTAAATGGTAAAGCAACTTCAGATTCCCTTTTGCTTGAAAGCCATGGTCAAAGTGCAAGCAAAGAAGATTTAATATCTGTTAAGGAGTTCATTTACAGGCAATCTGATATTTTGAGAGGGAGAGGGGGGGTAATTAATACCAACAGTGGCTCAGCTGCAGGTGTTGGTATGGTTGCTGTTGCAGCAGCTGCAGCTGCTGCCTCAGCTGCATCTGGGAAAACATTTACTACTCCCGATCTTCCAAATCTTGAAATTTGGTTATCTTCTAGTCGTCATATCTTGAGTGGAGTTCTCTGTGCAAAAGGTGGTTGTTTGGATGAAATTGAAATTATTAAAAGAAAACCTCGTCCAAGGAATACTGTTTCATCAACAGTGGAAGGATCTTCAAAGAGTACAAATCCTTTAGATGTTGCAGTATCATGGTTACAAAGTGGTAGAGGGTTGAACACTAAATTCTCAACTTTGTGGTGCCAAAGAGCCATTCCGGTCGCAAAGGAGATTTATTTGAAAGATTTGCCTGCTTGTTATCCTACTTCACAACATGAAATCCATTTAAATAAGGCTTTGCATGCATTTCGCTCAATGGTAAAAGGACCTGCAGTGGAACTATTTGCAAAAATGTTGGAAGAAGAATGCACTTCCATATGGAAATCAGAAAGGCAACTATGCGATGCTGTTAGTTTGACAGGAAAACCATGCATGCACCAAAGGCATGATGTTGAAACCAGTAATTCAGACTTGGGAGCCCCACCCATGCCACATTCAAGTGGCTATTTTTTCCTTCATGCTTGTGCTTGTGGTCGTTCCCGACAGTTACGTCCTGATCCCTTTGATTTTGAATCAGCTGATGCTAGTTGCTTCTCTGACTGTGATAAGCTACTTCCTACAGTCAAATTACCCGAAACACAAGTTGCAGGACCTGTTCAATCTTCTGCTTGGAGTTTGCTTCGTATTGGGGGTTCAAAATACTATGAATCTTCTAAAGGCTTACTTCAAAGTGGATTTTGTGCCACTGAGAAATTTCTTTTTAAATGGACAATATACCTAGAGAAAAAGAAAATACCAAATGGTTCTACAGAGAGTATAGTGAAGCAAGGTTCTGTAATTAGGGCACCCAAGGTTGAATATATTGCAGATGCAAAGAAAACTGATGTTAGACAAGCCCACCCCGCTTCGCAGAATGGAGTGGAAGACCAAGGACCATCTTTAGATATCATGAAGGCTGATGATAAAAAGATAAGTTTTGGTAGAGGTTTCCCTATTTTCAAAATGAGAAAACCTTTTTCTGAGGTTGTTGCTGGATCAGTGGCTAGTGATTCAGGATTCCCTCCTCTTCAAGAGACGAAATTGCCTACACCAGGTTCAGAAAAGGGTATGAAACAAAGCAGGCCAAGTATTCAGACTGTTGAACAGGTTAATGCAGCCATTGATCATGAAATATCTCAAAAATCTCAACATGTATCATCTACTCAGGGACCTCTTGATGTTAATGGCAATAATATCTGCAGGGATGGTGATCCTTTTTTGAGGATTGGTAGCAGTGTAGTACCTGTTTTCTTGAATGGTGGTGCAAGGAACATATCACATTCTTTAAAGCATGCTATAGTATACGTTGGATTTGAGCATGAATGCCCCCGTGGCCACCGTTTTCTGTTGAATGCAGAACATCTCACTGAACTTGGATCTGCATACTCATTATCTGAAGAATCTCATACATCTTCTATGGAGGCTGCTGGCAGAAATCAGGCATTCCATACTAAAGTAAGCAAGAATGCTTCCTGGAACAAAGTTCATCGAAGCTCAAATGAAATTCTTTCTGCAATCTCAAATAAGGAAAGAGATGTGAACAAATCTAATCAAATGATTCCTAATGGTGATATGAATTCAGATGGATTAATACATACTTCCATTCCACTACATAATTTGACATCAATGAATGCAAATGCAAAACCCCTGAATGTTATAAAAGATTGTGGAGGGGATCTTCAAGCTATTAGCATGGATGGTGATGATCTTGCATTCTCCATGCTGAATCAGAACTTGCCTATCTACATGATGTGTCCTCACTGCAGGCATTCTAGGAATAATAAGGATACACCAAAGGTTAAATTTGCCAGTGGGATCTCACAGCTTAAAAGAATTTTTCTGGTATGAGTTGTTGCTCTTATAAGCATTAAATTATGTTTCAATTAGTATCATTGATTTTTTTTTTCTGTTAATAAAATGCATATTAATATTGAAACATGTTCTAACTTTGGAGTGTGTTTATCATTTTCTTCTCTTTTTTTTCTTATAAACCCGTGGGGGTTGCACAGTTTTCCTTTTGTTGTTTGTCTTTTAGACTTTGTCTATTAACTGCACCTTTCACATATATGCTTTATGTAAAAAATGGGATTTAATGTTCTAGGGTAATAAACTTATACTTTCATCTCCATTTACTTATTTCATTTTCTTTTTTATTGCTTAAGATATACTAAAATTTCTCTGGATGTACCTCAATGTAAGGAGCCACCGATTGATAGGTTGCCAGTTTCTATAACAAAATTTGTGCTTGTGATTCCGTTAAAGAAAGGCACCATTGAATTTTATGAAATATTATCAAGTTGTGATATAAACACTGGTTTTCTTCTTTTAAAACAAATCTTACAAACCATCCTTTACTTTTTAGGGATTTATCTTTTACAGTATGGCATCTTCATGATTGAATTAACTAACTGATTACTGATAAGTAGTTTATCATTATTTCTTGTTTGTTGGGCATTTCCCCCAGTAGTTGAAATCATGCATATACATTTAGCTGGTGTATGTATTATATGCCACATGATATTGATGTTGACTGTTGAGTTTAATCATTTTATTTTAAATTAATATCATATCAGGAAACTAATCTATAGATATTACTTTAGGTGACACCTGCATTTCCAGTGATACTAGCAACATGCCCTGTTGTACAATTCGAGGTATGTCTTTCTTTTTCAGGTGTGGAGTTCTTGAAATTTTGAATTTAAATTAACAATAGTTCACATATTTAAAATGCTAAGGCTTTTTTTTTATACAGAGTTAAACTTGTCAAGAAATTGATGCTTTATGATGGAAGGGAACAACCTTCTGTTTTGTACTATTTGCATGCTTGTTTACTCTTTTCTCGGCATTGTTGTTTGTACTTTTAAAATTATATTAAGACTGTTGTACTTTCTGTTTATCTGCTCAATTGTGTAATATTTCTAGCTATTTTGGCCTTGTAGACATCATGCTTGCCTCCCTCAGTTCCAGATCGTGAACAAAAATTGCAGTTTAGCCTTGGATGTGAAGTGATCTTGCCACCAGAGAGCTTCCTTACACTTAAATTACCATTTGTGTATGGCGTGCAGCTTGAAGATGGAAACAAGCATCCTCTTAACCCCTTTGAACAACAGCCTGAAATGACAGCCTGGATTACCAAGGACACAGTACTGCAGATCTTGTCCAAGGGAAACAATGATGAGGGATATCAAACACAGTAAAAGCTTACTAAATCTTTGAGTGGTCTTGCTATAGTTAAAAGGAAAGGATGTCAATAGCTTCTCCAAAACTCAGGTGCAGTTCATTCCCCCTCTTCTTTTAGCTAACATCATGTTTTGAAAATTTAATGGGCAAAAGTTTGCACCTTGCAATAGTTATTCATTATAGAAACTAGATCCTTTATGTTAAATGATATAATTATATTATGTGCCCTTTCAAGATGCCCTTGGCCTTTTCATAAAAGGAAATGTTAAATGTTTGTTCAAGGTAAAAAGGTATATAATAGGAAGCAATTAGCAAAAGGATTGTGGCCGGGTCCCATCTAGTTAAAAACCTGTGCAAATGTCTAGATGATCAGGCTCCCACATGTTGTATCTACCATGAAGGACTAGCGGAAACCTTTTCACAAGTGTTGTTTCTTTTAGCTTCTTTGTTCTTGGCAGAATATAGGCAAGTTGTGATTAAACTTTTTAGTCCTTACCCTTAAAAGGATGGGTGAAGTTTTCTGCACTCTTTATTTTTTTAGCTAAATTACAGGAAAACTTTTGTTCATGAAGAATGACTACAAATTTTGAAGGTTTAGAACTGATTGATAAATGTCTCAGATCAAACATTAGGCCATTAATGCTGATTAAATTGGTATACTTAGTTATTTTCTTGCATAAAATAATTCTCTGTGACTTTGCTAGGATTGGAGATGTGTGTGCAGGACGAGTAACTTAGTGGATGATGGTATATGGTCTGGAATTGAATTACTGAGCTGTAATGGAAACTAGTGGAGTTCATTACACAGGCATGAACTGGTAACATGGATTTCTGATATTGTGAATTCTTTGTACTTAAATCACCAGCCTTTTAATTAGGTGCACTTGTGGACCTCTTGGTTATTTGCAGATCTGTGGTTGGCTTTCTTGCTTGTGCATAAGTTCGTGTATATCTCACGGGTAACTGCAAATTCATGGTTCAGGTATGCTGTCTGGATTGATTTGGATGATACTGCCCTTTACAAATGAAAGTATTCTATGGTTGGGAGTAGTCTGAGATATTTGCATCAATAACCAGAGAATTAGAATGGTCCGAGTAATGGTATGTGACTGTTTTATAGATGCAGTCTTCTTTTTTTTTTTTTCTCATTTATTTTCTCAATGACCCACACTTAAAAAGATTTCATTTGTTATAAGTTTTACATTTTAGCCTTCCTGACAGTAAATTTGTTGTGTGGTCTGCTTGGATCTTTATCTTAATAATTTGATTAGTTAATACATTCAATCAATATTATGCAGTTTGTTGTAATAGAACTATAAAATAACATAAATAAGCAAATAACAGGTGCAGTTTGTTATATCATGCAAGATTGGGGGAAATGTTGATTGATGGCTTATTATTTGCATGTCTCAGTTAATTGCACAAGCAACTCCTTAATTTAGTTTGAAGCCCGTTATAGAAATTCAACTGCTAAACTTACTATGAAGGCGAAGCCCCTCAAAGTTGTAGTTGACAAAAGGGTGGATGGCAGCATGTATATAGAAGATCATGTAACCAGGACACTGATATCTTTTATGTAGTGATATTTTTCTTCAACATGAGGCACAAAAGGATAAAAGGGGCAAGCGTGGGCTAGCAAGGAAAAACCATGCGCATTGGTGTTTCTTGATTTCCTTGGGGGCTGGGGGGAATTTCTTGGTGTTGTAAGCTTGCCGATCATCAAGCTGGCAAAAAATCGTTGAACTGAAGCCTTTGTGAAAGGCTAAAATCGAGTGTTCTTTATAATGTTGAAACTATTGGTTTATGCATTAGAGGGGAACAAACCGTGTAATTTTTTCATAAGTAAACTTTCATTTTTGGCCATGAGATTATCAACATTAATTGGTCGCTTTATTTTATTTCTTGATTTTATAACATCTTTAGTCCTTTATTTTGTAAATAAAAGTCATTCTTCTTTTCCCCCCTTCATTTTTCGCTATCATTTTGCATTAAAGAAAAGTAAAGTGAATGACAATTTATGAAGTCGAATAAAGTAAAAGATCACAATGATCGTCGTGTGCAATTTTCGGGACTAGAATTAGAAAATATTCATAATCTTGTGTGAATTTGATGCACGAATTACTCCGGGATGTTTAAAGTAAATGATAATAACTTTCATCTTTTTTTTGGTGAAATAATAACTTTAATCTGATAATGCGCATCATGACCAACAATTCATTAAATTTTAACATTAATTTTTTTATGCTTTGGGAATCAATGATAATACGCACGTCCAATAATCCACAGAAAAGTGCACTTGCTTAAATAAGGACTTCTTTTTTACTGGTGAAGATTATTGATAATTTTTTTGTTGTTGCAAGTTTTGTTGGTTTACAATTACTCCAGTCACTGTCGTACGAAATTTGTTGACTGCACGGAATAATTTTGATGTTTACTTATTATGAACATGTGTGTATGTGTTTGTGTGGTTTCATATTTTGCTAGTCTTTGTAGTGTTATTATTTGTTCTGAGAATAGGAGAATTACACAGAACGAAGGTAGCAACGGTGTTGCGGTTATACTAAGTGATATCATACTAGCTCAAGATGTTGGCGTGGATATTATACGTAATATTTCATGGCTCATCATAATCTCTAAAATGCAATTACTTCTATGCCATACTTGGGGCAGTGAGTTAAGCAGGAAAAGATTCAACGAATTCAAAGCCTTGGTTCAGAAGAGCGCCAGTCACCCATAGCTTCAAATTTGGCAGGTTAATTTCTGGTTCAGTTCCTTTTACCTGTTTTCAACACATCAATATGACTAAATCCATAAGCAAAAATCATAATAACTCATTTCAACAGTATAAAAAGATTGAATTGGAGAGGAGAGAGGACAGCTTACATTCAATGTAAATGTAAGTAGAAAACTCTCACTAACTGTAGCCAAGTTTGAGTTCTGAACATTAAAACCTGCAAGAGACTCGAGAGCCATGTACAGTGAAGCAGCCACCCCTTCTCCTTTATTGCACACTATTTTTGCATAGTACCCTCTTTCCTCCACTTGAAACATGTCCACCTACAAACCAGCATGCACAAATATTGTTACAGTAATGCATGCACATACATAAGCTAACTGAAAATTAACTTATGGTGTTGACAAGAACTTCTTAATTTTATCAAACCAACCTGCATGATTTTCTTGCAGTTTGAATGACTAATATTACGGGCCATCACTTGCACATTTTTGGGATTGTTAGTTGATCCTTGATAATTTTCAGACACTAATAAGGATGCTTCAAGTCCTGAAACCTCTGCCTTCAGCTTCCTAGCTTGAGCTTGAAGGTCATGCACGTATGACACTGCATCTCCAATTATAGAAGCCTTATCCATCTGTGGGCATAATTATATCAGTTACATTTCACTCTCATATATATAAAAACAATATCATTTTTAGGTCTTGTTTGGACCATAAATACTTATAGAAGAAGAATTGAGCTATGCAAGAAGTTCGATTTATTTTACCTAGTTATTTTCTTTCTCTGTAAGTATTCGTAGAAAAATTTATCTAAAAAAGGCTTAATTAATGGATGGGGACCCGTACCTTTGTTATGTTGGGGACCAAAGAACGCAATGCATAAAGCTTCTCCTTCATTCGACCTCTCCTTCTCCTTTCAGAAATGA
The DNA here is from genome assembly GCA_013407115.1 of Glycine latifolia. Taxonomy (NCBI): domain Eukaryota; kingdom Viridiplantae; phylum Streptophyta; class Magnoliopsida; order Fabales; family Fabaceae; genus Glycine; species Glycine latifolia. Next base: position 23,659,261 of record CM023953.1, read on the forward strand.
GAGTTTTTGACCTATCAGTTTTTAGTTTCGGTTTGCCATCAGCATTCTTCGTTGTCGTTGTCCCAGAAGAATGCTCTCCATCATTTTCTTCTTCTCCTTCTCCCTTGTGCTCTCCATCAAAACAAGAGAAGGAACTGAATGTGGAGCTTGGATCATAGACATTCACAGCATTATTATTATTATCATTGTTGTTGTTCTGATCAAAAGGGTTTGCAGGACATGAAAGGGGCTGCTGCTGATTGTTAACAAAGCAATCATTGATAACGTCAGAACCGAAGTGATCACAGTTGGCATCTTCATTCTCCCCTCGGATCAAATTGATGAACTGATCAAAATTTGGATCAGCAACAAAGTCGTACAGCTCAAAATCATTCATGTACGTGAGTGTGTCTTGGCGAACATCCATAGTGTTCATAGTTGGAACTTGGATAGTTAGAGGTCTAATTGAAATATATAGAAGGTTGACATGATTATTAATTTATAGTTTTGGTGTGAATGGAATAAGATGAGTTTCCTTTCATGTTACCCGGGTCTATTATTGTATTTCTGATTGTTAATTAACTAGAGTAGAGATCAATGTGGTTGATTTCTATAGTCTGGCTCTGGCATTTAGCTAGGGCCATGGCCATAACCGCTATTTGGTTAGTATGAGTCCGAGGAAAGCAAAAGATGTGACCTACTTATTAATAAACTCACCAGATAGTTCTGTTGGATGTTTGTATAATTAAATTTAATTGAGAGGCAGGTGAATTGAAGGAAAAGAAATACTAACAACACACTTTCTATTATTAGTGAAAATTTATAAAATTTTATAGGTTTCTCCTCTTATTAAATGAGTCTCGCTCATAATTTAATTTGTAGTTTCTAAAAGAGTTTTTTGTTAACATTTATTTTAAAGAAATTACCACTTCGAATTGTAATTTTTTATTTTAAGTATATATGAATTGAAATCAAACTAGTTGCAGAAGATCTCAACTTTTGTACACATATATATTGTAATGAAATAACTTGTAGTAATTAATTGTCAATAGGAAGAACAATGCAAACCGTCACGAAGAAAACTGTGGATGTTCAAGTTAATGTTATAGACGATGTCAAGTAACATTTCTCCACCAGAAGCAATTTTAAATAACCCTGGTCACTTTCATATCATGCTGGCTAGCATTAGTATCACTATTTTATGCCGCTTTAGAAGAGGTTGAATCTGGGCAAATCAATTCATTCCTGCAAGTTTATCTATACATGATTAATTTTCAATTTAGTTCTGTTATAACCGAGTCTGTGCATGATGATGAGCTTTTCTCGACTTTTATATTAAGTATATTGTTGCCAAGCTCCTTATTACAAAGGTCACTTTCTATGATGACTACTACAACTTCTTGTTAGGGATAAATAAATACCTATGAGTCTCCTATTGTTGTGTGTGAACAGAATCAATTGGGAACATAATGACGTCCCTCACATATATTTTAAATTTTATTTATTAAATGGAAACTACAGTGCAAAGAAGTTAGTGATTTCACAATCATACTAGCCCTCAAACTTTGCACTCCATTAATTAATGTGTGGTTCTAAATCCTCAAGACTATATAGTAGCTTACATTATAACATGCAATGTGAACCCTAATTAAAGTTTTACGCCTAGACTTGGAAAGAGCTTCATGTATATAATTAGATAGTGATCTTACTTTGATTTTTTTAACTATTACTGAAAGATATATATGAATATGAATATGAATACCGTAACTGTCAAAAAGTGTGAGAGTAAATAATTGAACCCTATAGGTACATGTTGCTCTCATTGACTTGAATCAAATGATTGAAGCTCTGGATTCTCTGACCTTTTCTTTTTTTGGGAGGAGAATCTAACCTGACATCAGAGACCACGGTTTTGATTCCTTTTTTCTTTTTTTGTTCTATTATTTATACCAGCTAAGCGTAGTTACAAACAGAAGAAGGAAGAACCACGCAAAACTAATGCAATTTTTTAATTAAACTTCACTGTTTTTGAACAATCCTTATGGAAGGCACGTAAAGGGGCGTGTGAGACAACAGTTTGAGCTGATGCTTACACATGCCACGGTCCATTATCTACATTTTATTTCCATCATCTCATCCTACCACGGGTATACCATAAGCTTCATAGCCGCAACCCTAATTATATGATAGAAAATAGGAATTAATTTTATTGCTAGCTTTGGTTCTAGAAGCAATAAGCAGCACGCATATTCTACCCCAAAAAAAGAATATGGTAGGGTCATAATCACAATTTGTTTATCAGTTATCATAGTTTATTAATTTCATGCGACGTCTTGGATGCTGCATGACCCATTCTATTATTTTGCATAACTAAACTGAGTCAACCCTTGCATTATTTTTCAGTCTAAAATATGAATGATGGAAATTAAAGAATGTTGATCCGTAAAGCTGGGGGCGTGTAACTAACAGCATCTCTGATAGATGTGACGTGATAGACCAGACAATATAGAATTACAATTGCTGGTTGAATTTGATGAGAAATTCTAAGATTTTTTTTTTTTTTTGAAAATGGAGTGGTGATGCATCACAATGAGGATATACATTCCAACTAATCTTAACAAATTCGGCAAAAGAACCTATATAGGGTTTTTTTGAAAAAAAAATACCAATTTGGGACTGTTTTGAAATATATTACAAATCTGGGGCTGTTGGTCACACCTGAAATGGGTGTGACCGAATCCGTCTCTAAATCGGTCTCTAATTCGGTCGCTAATAGTTTTTCGGCAGAATATTTTTTTTTTTATGTTTGCGACGAAAAAATTCCGTCGCAAAAAACGTTAGCGACTGATATAGAGACTAAAAGAAGATGGCTAATAATTGCTAAATGCACCCCGCTTTGATAAGTTTATCAGTCGCTAACAGTTTTTGCGACGGAATTTTTCGTCGCAAACATAAAAAAAATTTCTGTCACAAAAACTGTTAGCGACTGAATTAGAGATCGATTTAGAGACAGATTCGGTCACGCCCACTTTAGGCGTGACCAACAGCCCCAGATTTGTAATATGTTTCAAAACAGCCCCAAATTGGTATTTTTTTTTCAAAAAAACCCTATATGGGTTCTTTTGCCTAACAAATTCATGTTAGTTTAGGTGGCATCAAAAGATTTTAATTTATTTTTTAACAAATTCATTTATAAAAGTATTTAAAAAATTATGAGTTTTAATTTGGGAAGAGAAAAAAAATGTTGGGGTCAAGTTAAAAATTTCCAAACCCAAGACTCGACAACCACCATATATAGATGGAGTTGTTGGCACTTCTGAATCGGATTTCACAAATATATAAAACTCAACTTGGGATCAAGTCGTTTTGATTTTAGCTCAATATTGTTCCCAAGTCCCAAATGTTTTGATCTAGTCAGACTTAATAGTTCCTTCTAGTAGGGAGCCATCATCAAATACGTATTGCAGAGTGCGTTTGAGCAGACACTTACAAACTTGATTTTTAAAATTTATTTTATATATGAAAAGTAAGTTTATAGTAAATGATTTATGTGTGGAATCTGTTATTAAGTAAAATTTACTAAAACTTTTATAATTTATAAAATTCATGAATTTAAGAGTAAGACTTGCACGATTTTATTAGTATTCTGATTAATAATAAAAATAACTTTAAAATATATTAAAAGGGTGTAAATAACATTTTTCATTTAGTCAAATGTCACTTATCAGCCTTGATAACTTTATTCACTGCATAATTCATATAATGAGATCGTTACTTATTTCTATAAAATTAGCATAGCCATTTTCAGATATTCACATTTTGTTCTTTTACTATCTTTAGTTAATAATTAGGACCTACCAAGTACCAAATAGTGAATGATAAGATTAAAAAACTATAAAATAAGGGAGTAAAGTAAGAGGACGAAGGATACGAAGGGATATAATTAGAATCAAATTCTTCATATAGTTATACCGTGTTTGATGCACCTAATTTACCAATTAATCAATTATATCCGTCTTTCTCACTGCCCGTTGTCTCTGCCCTTCTCATATAATATATAGTATCACTCTTTAGAGCCATCTCTCCAATAACATTCTTCTTTCTATGCAACTTGAAATTATGAATTTCGGGTATGTCTCTTCCTTCTCATATAATGACATTTTTGTTATTGTTATTTCTATAAAAGTTGCATGGTTGTGGCAGCCTAGTTATGTTGTTCCTTCTTCTAGTAACTCATAAGCATATATATTATTATCATCACCACCATAATAATAATAATAATAATATATTGTAATCAACATTTGATGTAGATGGCTTTGTTGATGATTATCTGTTTCTTTTCAGCTTCCATGTTTGAGGCTGTTCACATTAACATTTCACTCTCACTCTATCTGTTTCTATGCTTTTGCAGGTCATCTGCTCCTTATGCTATAGTATACTAAGCAAGACTCAAGATATATGTAAATAAATATAAACGAGGTTATTGATCCATTGATTCAATATTTTTAATTCTTTATTCCTATCTTCTTAATCTCTTCATTTATACACTAAGCTCGTCTATTATAAGTACAGAAGAAAATAACACATTGTTTACTCTAATTCATCCAATGTGGATTATGTTAAGTTATTCTTTATATTTTTCTCATACTCGTTACAATGCATTTAGATTACAATAAAATATATAGGCTTAGAAATCATAAGCACATTAATTATTCATGAGTTCAAATCCAAACTATAAATAATAAAACATAAAGTCAATAACAATATTAGGTCTCGAAAAAAGTTATGGGAGCACTATCCCTTACTCGTACTTATCTTCTGAAGGCAAAATATAAGTCATACTCAACAAAGATACATCAATTACTTGATTTTCCCATAATTATCACACATTCCTAGGATCAACAAATTTATGTACAAACACAATTTCTATTATTTTCTCCTAAATAATTACGACTTAAATTATAAAACGTGAAAATACCCATATCGATTGACTATAACTTGTACTAAGTTCTTGCCACTTATGATTTTTGTAATGATGACAATGTCTACAAAGTTATAGTTCAGCATATTGTATTTAAAGTTTTATATAGACTTCAATCTTTCAGATTTGAAAGAAACAATACCACCGCTTGGACGAATGTCTTATCTGCATATAAAGTTATTCAACTAGCTTTGACAATTTGATATTCCATGCTTCGGAGGAAAATTTCATCAATCATCTCCTCTATATGATTTGCTTTTAGATCATTATTTTTTTGTTAATAATAATCAAATATTACAGAACGTAACTGACTAAATTACCCTTGGTCATCGTCCAGGTAGAGCTTGTGTGACACGAAATCAGGCTCTACATTCATGATTCAACAACCTTGAATTTCTTTTTTTTTCTCATTACACACTGACTCTGCCATCTAAAAAATTAAAGAAAGAAAAAAAGAATTATACACTATGACTTAAAATCTATAGAGAGAGAGAGAGATTGCATAGCAAAAGACCAATGCCTTCATGCTTTATGTGATAGTGAAATCCAAATTCTCGATTCTGAAGATCACAATGACCCGATATGAGCATGAAAGCAGTAACCCATAAACCTTTCCAGACAAAGAACATTTTGACTAGATTCCAGTTTGGGTGAGAGTCCCTATTTCTTTGCATGAGGCTTTCGAAGAAAGCTATTTCGCGTGTTACTGTTATCTTACCTGCTGAAAAATTCTAGTTGTATTATTTATCTATAATTAAGAGTGAAAAAAAATAGAATTGCAAACTAAAAAACATAATGCGAGTTTATTAAATAAATAAATAATGTGATATAAAGAAGAAAAAATAGGTATAGAAGAATGTTATTGGAAAGTATATGTAAGAATATTACAACTCATCCGTTTAAAGAATTCGTACAATTTTGGAATAAAATTGTCCTGGTAACAAAGAATCTTATTTTTTTTTGGGGATAGTGCCTTTATTCAGAAGGACCTTTACCTGTTGCATAGAAATTCCAAGTTTGAATGTTACTCTTATTAGTCAACAAGTTATATAATGTTTCGAAAAACCAACCCCTACCCTTTCAAGCTTAAAGCCTTTTTGGTGTAACCAGAAGATATTTGGGCTTTCTTATTTTTCATTCAACTAATCTTCATCTCAGCAGGTCGACCCATTCTTGATGTCTCCTTTTGTAGGCTTGAAGGAGTTAACAAGACTAAAAGTAATTCTAGAAACATACTTGAGTATTTCATATCTATAATTGCATTTTCTTATATAATTTCCTGACAGACCTTTAGAGAACAATTATTTCCTCACCAAAAGACATTTTCATTATTCCAATTATTTGTCAATGGTCTAGACTCATTTGCAAGCCAATTACACACCAATTCTAATTATCTGGTTTGGCAACGCCACCATCAGTGCCAGAAGGGGATAGGTTTGAAAACGACCCTGCACTTTTTTTGTGTGAGGTGTGGCAATTTTTAGACTTGGAAAATGGAAATGCAAGCAAAGTACTATGCACTAACTTTAAGCAAATAAAGGCTGGGGGCAAAAGAATACAAAGTATGTGTAGTTGCAAAAAAATGTGCAATCACTTCATTTCAGGTGGCAGTCCCTATAAGGTTATAACCAACACAAAAATTTACAGGATGAATAATGGACCATTGGGACCACATGCACTATTAGCCCCCCCATGCTGGCACAACATATTCACCAAAAAAAATTATAATTCTGGCACAACATTTTCACTTTGTAGATATATGGATATATCACATGGACCTACATAGATATATACGATCATCATGTTGCATTCAAACAAAAGATGAAAACTAGCAGTTTTTGCTATCTGCCTAACCTCTGAAATAAAAAAATTTAAGAGCTGTTACTTGCTGTGTCTCAACATGGTTTAGATTGGATTATAACCCGAGCTCCTGAAGCAAGCCTGTAGAGTTAAAATCAAACTCGCTAATCAATGACTGAAAACTATAAGAAGTAAGAACACACTCCTAAGTCCTAACAATTTTAAGAACATTAGTAGAAAGAAGATAAAGTCAACACTTAACTTTCTTCGATTTTGATCACCCTCTCCTCTTCTCTAAATGAGTCTACCCTCTTAGATTGCTTTCTCCCTGACCCTGCTGAAGGTTCAGTGATTCTTTTGCTGTTTCCGGTAGATGGTACTGGGGATATGCCGGAACCATCAGTTTTATCCATAGAATTTCTTGATCCATCAGAAACAGGAGATCTCATGCATTCACTTGGTGGCTGCTTGGTTGATGAAGCCTTAACTGACTGTGGAGCACATTTTGAATTTCCTGAGGATGATGTTCCCTCTGTGTCTTGTGATTTCAACTCCTCAGATGTCCTGCACATTTGTAACAGATGAAACATTGGCCAGGATGTGATGACTAATGTGTTCCTATCACATGCCAATCATAATCAATTAATCTAAAACATGAATAGCAGCATGTGATATAAGACAAGTTTTATATCACATTAAAACAAAAGGCTTTAGGAAGATTGAAGAATTTCGTAAACCGCAATTTTTATTTAGTAACCATTTACAAGAGAAATTCTACTTATTCCCAAGGGGCCTCCATCAACTCTCCCGCAGAATATATTATCAAATTATGATGTTATCCCCAACATTTATTCAAAAGGGCATATAAAACATGAAATCCTTGTTCTTCTTTATTATTCTACAGGTCCTTTTGATCAGTTTTAAGTGTTTCACATGATAGGAGTTTGAAATCAACATCAATAACACCTTTAACCCAAGTTAATTGGTAGGAGTTTGAAATAAACAAATAAAAAACTCAAGAGGATCCAAATCTCCCATTTGTCCAGGCTTTTTGTTCTTTTACTTTTATTTTGTTTTCTTTTTTCCTTTCCCCCCTGTGTGGAGGAGGATGCCTGATATTGGAAGTTATAATGATATCTATTTTTTTCTTAGAACGATAACTTCATTAAAAAGCAATAAAGCCCCCTTCTTTTGTGCCTTTGAAGCCTCCACATCCTTCAAACACCTTTCCATACTATCTATCTGAATATAGATCTGAACAAGCATGTGAAAGCATTATATTCCATTAAATATTGTTAATCTTTTAAAAACAAGTTTAAGAAATATAAGTCGGAAAAAGTTTTAGAATCTTTCACCTTGAACAAATTCAGAACTGACAAAGTAATTAGAATAGATATATGCTCTTTTTTTTTTAATCCAAATAAGCGATTAAAGTGATCTTGTTTATATTTTAAAAGGAGTGAAAGCATAAGCGAAATATGGAAGTAGAGAAATAGAGTGCAGTCATTTAAACTGAGTTTCGAATAGGTAATAACAATTAACAAGCAGCTTCTAGGATTGTTTGTGTTTCTAACAACAAAATCATTCATTTAATGAGAGAATTAGAATTTGGCTCAATCAGGACAAACTTCAGGTCTAGTAAAAACTCAAAGTAACATAAGCATTTTAACACCAGAATTCAAGCATTTTCACCCCTTTGTACTATGGCACAACCTATATGGTAATGTAGCCTAATCTAGCATTATTCACTTTTTAAAGAATGACTGTATATGCCAAAAATGAGTCCTACTACTTCATCAGACCTCTAGCAGTCACTTCTCAGCTTTGAACAAGAGTTCTCTGAAGTTATGACTCGTGCAGTCCGTGTTTAACCAACCAAATAGCAGTATATAATAAACCATCCAGCTAGCAGATAAACCATGATTTTGGGAAAGGAAGTGTAAATCTTCCTAGTGCAAATTTGTGATGTTGCAAGAAATGAATTGAAAGCAAAACCTACCTCTCAGCATTGCACGAAGAAGAGCATTTCAGAACACCATGTCCATCTCCTTCCTTCAGTACTTTAGACTCAACAGTGCTCCCACTATAATATTCTTTGTTTTCCAATTTGAGGCCCCTAACCTTTTTTTTCTCCTCTACGCAATCAAAATCTCCAAACATAACAGAAGTTGAGAACAACGGGGAGGGGAATTTTGAGTGGGAAAACCTATCCTTATAGGAAGGAATAAGGCCAACACTATGGTTTTTCACTGATATAGACCCGCACGAAATCAATTGCATCAACAGATTTGAGGCTTTCAGCCTTGCATTGGTTTGCATTCGAATACGTTCCTCTTCCAGAATCCTAAAGCTGTTCATTTTACTCACATCAGCTCTTATCAGGGACTCCAAAGTCTCAGTTTTCCCTCCAGAAGACGATGGAGTTGAGGGAGGAGGAGAAACAGTATCCCTACAGATTTCAGAATTATCTTTCACTTGCGGCACTTGAATTTCACCTATTTCATGGCATTCAGGTTCTAATGACCCAACATCCTCAGTCGATACACCCCTGGTACAAGTTTTCTGGGTTTCGGGTTTGTTAACATTTTCTTCTGTCTGAGTTGAAGCATCTGCCAATCCATCATTCTTGTAGATTTGGTATTCTGTCAATGGTAAGCTAAGAGAATCACTCTTTCCAGCTCTAGACTGTGGAGACACATCAGATGAACCGGTTTGTTGTCTTGGGGAAAGGTCATCATCTTCTGGGGAGTTTCTTGTCTCTTTCTCAGTCATGCTAGAAGAAGTGGAAGCCCCATCGTGGCTCCTACAAGTAACCGGCTCCGGTAACTGCTTCAGGCTCTGTATTTTCTCATTGCTAATGGGGCCAAAACGTTCTGCCAGGCAAAATCCACAACCATCATAAGATTTCACCAGAATCAAAGAAAACACAACATGATGAAGACAAACAACACATAAACATAACATTCCTGACCTGAATTTGATTCGTAAAATAGCTCAGAGCCTTTGAGAACATACTCACTCCCATGTGCAGGTAGAATTAGATCATCTTCACAGAGATCATGCCACACAAATCCGTTCTTGTAGCTTCTGAATAACCAAAAAAAAAAAACTACATATAAAAAATGAACACAAAGCACAAACAATCTGGCCATAGAGTCAAACAAAAAGCTTAACAATCTAGATTGCTTCATCAAACTAAAACTAATAAACATTAACCAGCATTGACTTTTCCGTAAATGCAAAAGCGAAACAAGGGATAAGGACAGATCCTATCAAGTCTCATCATTATTCTTTCTTCATCCTCACTTCCATTGCTCACCACATAAAGAGGAGACAGTAATTAATAAACAAAAGAACTTGCTCACCTCTTACACGACCATGAATACAAAGAAGCCATGCCTCTACCTCTCAAAGCGTTTAGTCTATCAATCGCATCTGCACACAAAGAATCCCTCAAAAAACCACACCCCACAAACAAAAACAAAACAAAAATCACAAAAACTTTTAACTTTTCTACCTCTCAAATACAACCCATCAGGGGATGAAAGTGGAACCTCCATGAAATGAGGGTGCTCTAGCTGCCTGTTCCGGCAAAGATAGTAAAGCACCGGCACCTTCCGGTTCTGATGGTACTTAGGGGACTTTTCCGTCCACACTTTTGCCCTCTCTGGACTCACTTGCCGGTACTTCCTCATCCGAGCTTCCATTCCCACATTCACTAACTTGTCAAAATGCAAACTTTCTCCACAACTTGTTAACTGGGTTTAAATTATTAATTCTCTTCCACCATCACTCACAGCATACCAGGAATCTTATTGAAGATGAAAGATCATTAACAATAACAAAGCAATAATTATTAAACGATAAAAGAAAGACCTTTGTTAAAATGACCAATAAGAAATGTCATACAGGAATCTATGTAGTCTCACGTTGGCTTGTTTGGTTGCAAATTAAGAATGGTTGAGCCTAGAAGAACTATAAGTGTTATAAAATTCCAAATGAATAGGGGGTTAATGAGAGAATGAGAAGAAAATTGAAGAGAGAGAAAGAGGTGTGAAGAATTATGGAAGAGGGAACTGAAAGCCCAGATATAAAGCGTTGGGAAAGAGATTGAAACAGAGACAAGACAAGAAGTGAAGTGAAGTGAAGGTTGCAGCTTAGTTCCTGGTGATCTTTTTTGGCTGATTTGATGGACAGATGCTAGTTATGTTCACTCACTTTCCCTTTTGCCTTTTTCACCACTTTTGAACTATTCTCTAATTAGTACGTAATTACAATTGAAGCTTTATTTTCAAGATTAATTAATGTTAGTTATAAATGACAATTTGTTTATGCACGTTAGTACTGTATCTTAGCGGTTCCATTCAAGTGCGGTAAAATTCACAGGATAAAGAATGGTCTAGCATTTACAATCAATTTAATGCTACAAATTTGGCTACAAATCAATGAAAACTCAACTTATAACTCATCCTTAACATATCAAACATACACGGGTCAATATAAAATTATTAGAGTAAATTATATTTGTAATTTCTTTATTTTTTTTCAAATTTTACTTTATATATTATTTTTTTACCCTATACAAATTTTTTTAATTATTTAATTCATATTATATCCAAATTTTATTCCTCCTAAATATCGTTTAATAATTTAATAGGAAGTAAACATATATTAATCATATGACTTTTAATAAAAATTTATGTCTAAAATATATTCATCTTTTTTCTCAAAATCACATATTGAATTTTATAAACTATTTTCTACAATAATATCTTTTCACTTATCACCACCACTTTCTCCTACTCCTTCCTTTCTCACATCATCATCTTTTTCTCTTCATTGTTGTTCTTGTCCACCAACACGACTACTAGGTGCACTCACTCCTGTCAAAGCAATCATCACCATTGTAATCAGTATTACCACCACTACTGTAATCATCATCGTCACATTCATATCCACCTTCATCACCTCGTTATCTCCTGTCGTAGCTTCGACTACCATCACCACTACATTTGGCTTCTTATGCAATGGTATCGTCGGATAAAAATAATGTATAAAAAAGAGGGATATCGGATGTAATTTGAATAAAAAATATAAAGAGTACGAGTATAATTTACTTTAATGAATAATTTAATTTATTCTATATTTTAATTGACATTAGTTAATAAAATTAACATAAGAAAATAAAAGTAATATATAAAAATAAAGAAATATCATCTGTTGTGAATAAAAAAAAATGCAAAGTATAATTTACTCAATTTATTATATATTTTTTATTTGTTGAAAGGCTCACATGCTAATCATTAAGGTGTGTGGGAGTTATAGTTTAGGTGAACGTAACTTCCATTATTTTTTCAATCCAGAAGTGTTATTATTTCTCCTTTTTATGCATTGAAACGTGCAAATAGGTGTTTGGTGCCTCTGACAACAATCAAAACACACACTCAACCCCCCTATATTTTTTTTGCTAAAAGAGAAAGGAAACGAGACGAATGGAAGTTTTCAAAATATATCCTCTTTCTTTAGTTACTTCTTGAAAAGCAGAGAGAAAAGATAAAATTAAAAAGATAGTAACGGATACGAAATCTTCTACTCAAAACAGAGAGAAATGGAAGAAAGCTGATTCTTATGCACAAATGACTAAAATATTCTTGTTTTGCTTACTTCTATTTTTCAATATAGGATATTTATGTCATTATATATATATAACTTTATTTTCTCTCACTTTTTACTTATTAAACAAACTTAAAAATAATCTCTCACCTTCTACATATTTTCTTCCTGTCTTTTTCTTTATTAAATCAAACAAAGCATTAGGATGTAATTTATATAAGCTATACAACTTTATTTATTATCAATTAGTTTTAAGATAAAATTTAACATAATATCAAAGTTTATAGATTGTTTTTGTGTACCACCTATTTTAGTAGGTATCACCAATTTAACATGGTTAATTTTAATAAATATATAAGTAAAATTTTAAAAAATAAATATTTTTCCCAAGATTCATATGCAGAGGAGTTTTCTTGATTTTTTTTTTTGTCTATAAAAAACTTAAGTGGTAATGAATGTTTAAAATTCTTGGTTAAGTTATTTATTAAGTAAGAAAGACATCTTTTGAGGAAAAAAAATTATACACTAAAAATGTAAAATAATTTAAAATTATTTAACAGTCAATGTATCATTATCATTTTTTTTACCAGTAAACTTGGTTTTCAGGGTAATTTGTCTTATGATAATAATCATAAAGGACTGGATTCGAATCCATAGACAAAAAGTATTATCTAAAGTGTAAAGAAATCATCTTTAATGTTGCTTTTACGCATCAAAGCTAAATTCCAAGATATGTTACAATGTTATTGAAAAAGTTCACTGTTCGGGTGTTGGCATCGATGTCGTTGAATGGATGAGTTTTCTTGTAAAACCCTTCTAAAATATATGCCTAGACAGCCAGGTGACATAAAAATCTTATAAAATCTGTTTGGATATAAGATTAGAAGTGTTTATAAGAGTTTTTCTACTGAAAAAAATTCTATATTTTTAATAAAATAATTCTTAAAAGCATTTATGCCTTATATTCAAACGGATCCATAGTCAATGACTGGTATTGAATTTTGATGTTGTGCTTGCCAAATGCTAAGCATGTGGTTGTGATGGCGAAATATTTTGTGTCACCAAAACAATTGACACATATGGAGGTAAAGGAGGCGCTTGGAAGTGGTGGGCTGTTTGATCTATATTTATAATCAAATTTAAAAAAATCCCAATCATCAATTCAATACACTGAAAATACTAATTTTCTGGTACGAATGAGGTAGAAGTGGAGGCACTGAAGCAAATAGGTGTCACTTGAAATTGATTGGAAGTTAACACATGTTTAAAGGTATTACTTTAGTTATAAAAAAAAATATAGAAATTTTGTTTCGAGCTTTAAAATTATAAGAAATTAATTAAAAAATAAGTAAATTATATGAATTTTGAAAATAATTTAACCTAGGTTTTTTATTAGCTATTTGTGAGGTTAAATATTACTACCATACAAGTATTACTTGTGTGATTATGTTCACTTATGCCAATCAGGCTATTAGATTTGGCTGTATCATCAATTCTTCGGGGTATGGGATTACCACTTGAACCGTTTGCTTGTGTGTATATATAAAAATAAAACATTATTCTTGCATACAGTTGTAGAGTAGTGGTCAAGGTCACCTGAGTTAATTATCAGGTCATAGACCAACTCAAACTGGTTATCCAACCAATTCAATAAATCGTCGATCAAATCAATCAATTTAAATTAGGTTTATAATATTAATTAATACCAACTTCTTTGGAAGTTTTACAAATTCCATTATCTTATTTTTTCATAAAAAATGAAATGTATGTGAATTAGACATGAAAAAAGTAAAATATTTGTAAAATATAAATCTAAAATAATACTAGCATACTAGTATTCTAAAAATTGGGGCCTCATAAACTCAAAAATTACAACAATAACTATCCAAAATGATACCAATACTAGTTAATAATTTGTGTTTTTTAATTAAGTAATTTATGATTTGAATTTATTTATTTTTGAATATGAAATAAAAGGCCCAAGTGGTAGAAATCTGATATAACGAATTCCTTCCATGTCTTTCAGGATAAGCAATCCATATTAATTGTTTAGTTAGCTAAAGAGATGAATCTGAAACTGTGGAAGTTCGCGCTCCCTTTGACGGTGAAGGGTGGCAACATGAATAATTCGAGAATATTGCACAACAAAGTGCAAAACGGCAATTATTATGGGGAAAAAGAGAAAGAGTAAAGAAAAGCAACACTTGTCATGACTTGGTAATGACACTTGTTAATGACTTAAATATGTTCGGTTCCGTTTTTTGACTTAAGGAATATAGTTGGAATATTTTTCTTTCATCTTCTCTCTATGCTTTATTGTTCTTTAATTTATGAGGCTACGCGCTGCTATGTTTAAAGCTGGAAACGAAACTTAGACCAACGAATTTTTATGAATATAATGTGGGCCATCGTATATTTGTATTGCAAGCTTTCACTTTATAGTTTCTCGTTGTGGCAATTGGTTTCACTTCACTCACCAACTACCCTGTTCCCCTCCATAGCTGCACAGGTACTTATTAGTTATTACCATTGAACACCGGCAAATTAATTAAACTGCATGGTTTCACTTGATCATCATAATTCATATGGTTTGAACATCACTTCCCAATGAACGTTAGCCATGAAGCAACCTTAAAAGGCGAAGACTCAAATTCAATCTTAATTAAATAACTTGTTGAATGACCCTAAGAAAACTCAACATTAAAATATATATACATGTACCTTATTTTCCCATCAATTATTTGTTTAGCTGCATCCCCTAATTTTCATCTTCCATATACTGTAACTAGAGTTGGGAAGGAGTAAACAACAAACATGTAATCATATATTACAGGTTGTTGGATAAGATAATGTTTGTCAGTACAACCAGCTTATAAGGGCGTGTGCAAAATGTGAGAGAGATTGCACCAATTGTGCGAAATATGTAAATTATGTATGTGCATAAAACAAATTCTTTAATGTACTTGACTAAAAAAAAAGCTAATTAGACATCATTAGATTAGGGACAGTGTCGTGGCGTCACGAAGGTTCCTTTTTGTTTAACAACTCTGAATCATCCGTTACAAAGAAGCGAGGTGCCAAAGTAAAATTCGTTATGCTTTATCAGCCAATTAATTAATCAGATATTCAAAGTGGTGCAGATCTGAAGTTATAATTACATTACTTTTCGGGGTCTTCAAGAATTTTACAGTAAAAGAGAAGTATATTAAGAGCAGCTCCAGCTGTGGGAGCTTATATGCAGTTATTAGGGATTTTTTTGCGCCCTTTAAGAAACGTTTTTTATATTAGATGTGGAGCTTAAATTCACAGTTTTGCCAGATGGATTACTCCAATGAAGAAGAAAAATAAGAAATCGTTCCTTTCATGGCCAGCTCAGATAAGAAATGCGGAAGATACCACCGTTGGAGCTGCTCTAAAGCACTATGAAGTATGACAAGAATGACGCTGAGCAAGTGTAGTTATGTGTAAACCTAGTGAATTTTCGGAGTTCTATTACAAAATTTATATTACTTATCAAGTTTGGATTATCTTAACCCAAAAAAAATTTTAACAAATGGTTTTAGACATGTAGAAGGAATAAAGGATACTGAGAGATCTCATGGCTTTATTATATTTCAATAGTTAAAATCATGAAAAAGCCAGGTACAATTGTTGTCTCCTAGTCCCTGCAGAAGATACCTCAAATCGTAGGATGGAATATTTATTGTGACAACGAGAATGCCTGCCAAGGAAATTGCTTTATACAGATAAGCATTAGTAACTCATTCTTAATCAACAAATGGAAATTTATCACAAGGTTCTTATTGTAGGTTGTAGCATTGATGGTGATCAAATACAGCATATACTCTCCCATCAATGGTAACTCTTATATTGTAAGGATGAATGAAGGTGTTAATAATGTTTTGTCTCTATGCCACAACAAGGGCAAAGTAGGACTATAAAACAGGATTATAGGTTGTGCATTCTCTTCATTCTTTACTCAATTTTCACTTTTTAACTTTTTAAGTGATATTAGTATATTACTAACAACCAAAGTACAAATAACTGCCACAGCTGGTCCACTGAGCCAAACTCTGCTTCACATTTCCCTGCTTGCATAGCATAGCATTAATTAAATTTGATGTGTCTCTATGCCCAACTCATGAAGGCAGCAGTCTTGAAATGAAGTTATAACAAAACTCTGCTTAACTGAGGACCACAAATCAAATTAGGAAATTATTCCCTTTTAGTAGCCAGCTTTTAAGGAGTGTTCCATGGATATGATTCAGATAGGCTATAGAGATGTTATTAACTATTGATGAGGCTAAAATCCTGCAAATTTCGCGTTTAACATGTTCAGTTCTTGATGCAAAACGGGTATTAAAGATCTCACATTAATTAATGATGAAACCAAAATAATATATATAAGTGAAGGAGAGTCTTTAACTTATAAATCAATTTTATAGAATTAAATTAGTTTCAAATCCATATTCTAACAATTTATATTTATATATTAGAGTTAGGAAACTTGATCTCTTGTTGCATTCAGGGGGCTACTTTTGCTTAGGTGTGAGACATTAAATCCTGGGGTATGTTTTTCCTAAATGTACATATACACCTGCAAATTGAAAGTCATGTAGCCATCATACCAGTTGCCCACGTTGAGGTTTACTAAACCTAACAAGGACCAGTGTGTAAGAGACAGAGATAGGAACCTGATGTCTCGTGACAACAAAGGGGGGGAGGGGGGGCTCTTCCCTTCTACAAGGGTAAACCGATTTATTGCAATACAAGTTTGACTGCATCTCAAGTCTCAACAAACACCAACCTTTTGGCCATCAAAGAAAATTCTATTTGTTCATTATTTATATACAACTTATTTTTACAACTGTTCTAGACCCATCTTTAGAGGATTTAGGCCTAGGATAATAAATCAAGCTATGCCCTAGTTCAGTACCCTCAAACTCAATACCTTATCCACAAGCACCAAATTTAATACAACCGCGAATCAAATCTTATACTTTGTTAGCAGACACCATGAATTTCTTGCGATTCACCTTTGGAAGCATTTTTCACCTATCATCACGTAAGAAATATTACCTTCGATCCTATATATAAATAATAAATTGACTTTTTCTTTGATTCTAATTATAAGAAATAATGACTAATTTTTAAATTTATCAAGGGTTAAATTTCTTTTATCTTTAATTCATAACTAATTTTATTTATCAGGCATTCACTCATTAGACTATAAATATTAATATTAGATGAGAATTTTACTTACAACATTTAAATTTAAGAATACTTTTAGAATAAAATTTAAATTTATGATAATAATAAATGTAATTATCATTTTCTTAATCTTGATGATTTCTCTTATATTTCAGGAGGTAGTATACCAAAGAATATATGCTCCTTCTATTGCTCGTTGATTTTTCTTGTTAGCTTTAGATTCTGTCGACCGGTTGTCCATTTACAAGTGTTGCATATTTCTTTTTCTAATTTTTAATACCTAATTGCATCATGTAAATCATATTAGATTGATAGTGCTTTCTTTTATCTTTGGGCAAGATTACTTGTGATTTAATTTCCTAGTTTGGAAGAGACCATGTGTGTTGGGCCTAAAACTACTTGTGTGGATATTCTTTTCGGTCAAGCTTCGTTATTGGTTTCCCCCTAATGACTATTTAGCCTCCACTACTTTTCTTTCTTCGTTTTTTATTTTAAAGAACCCCACTACTTTTCAGAAACGCATTTTTTTTTTTATAAAACATCCCTAATCTTTAGCACCTCATAACATAAACGAAAATTTATTTTATTATGTTAATTTTTTCAAAATATTTGACACCCCATAACACGATGGAAACTTATTTTCATTATGTGAAATCAAACATTAGAAATTGACACATATCAAGTAAACAAACTAAATTTAAGTCTTGGATTCATATATCACGTCAGACTCATTATAAAATCTTACCAAATCTATTTTCATCCTTAATTTTTGATTTTATTTAATTAGATTTTAAAAAATTAATCTAAAATATTCTATTATTTAAATAATAATAAAAAATATTTAAATGTGAGTGGCAATGATAGACACTATTGTCATTTAAAAGACTAAATGTCAATATATCTATTACTACTCTTATTTAATTAGATTTTATAAAATTTCTCATTTAAAAGACTAAATGTCTGTTCTTTCCCAGATGTTACATAATTTTTTTCTCTTTGTTATTCCTGATGTAGATGTCTACAACTCCATATAACAAGAAGTCTGAATGTGATGTCCCCATAGACTTGAGTCAGAAGAGAAATTGAATATTATGTTCACCATGGAGCGGTGGCTAGGGTCTTTTAGAAGCCAGAGAAAGGGACTGGATTTAAAGGTGAAACTCTGCCTAATGTTTTGGACAATTTGGTATATATAATGGTGCAATTCTTCAAGCCTCCGCGTTCCGTGTAATAATCCAACCTAGACTTCACCCATTTCTTTTCCTCTTCTTTTTTTTTTATAAAATAATTACAACAACTTCCTTTTGAGGATGAATCAATTTACTTTAAGAGTAATGAATGATTAGGAGAAAGAGTAACTTTTAAAGTTACTTTTTTAGAGTAAGGAGTAAGTTGATCCCTTATCTTTTATTTTTTCCAATACTTTTTTATATAATATTTTCTTCTTCAAATGATCATTAATTAAAAATGTCTAATGATACTTACAAAAACACATTATGGTAAAGAAAGAGTATTATAATAATGCTAATAATGAAATTGATGTGACAGTTAACAAATAGTTTTATCTATATAATAAAAAGTTCAATAACAGGTCCAAGTATAGAAAAATATCAGTTAATAGATGTTAATTCTTTAAATAAATTTCAGTATCTTGAAGGCAAATAAGTTAAGCATGCTTAAAACCAGAATTTTGGATATAGTTGCAACGAATTACTCAGACAAGTTAAAACACACTGAATTTTCGTTTCTCCTCGAGGGTAAATTGTTAACCTGGGCCTGCACCGGAAAGAAACCATGAAATTGGGCCTCTGAATGGACCTGGACTTTGTGAACTCAGAACTTTTCTTTGTAACGTCAAATTTAGGTCCAAGTTAGTTGGATATGTCTGGCATCTTAGCCCTGTTGATTGACCAAAGTTGGAATGTTTGTGTTGTTTTGTGATGCATGAGTGGCGCCATTTGCGGCCTATTTCACTGTCCAGAATGTGGCTTAAGCTCGTTTTCCAGGACTTCTTGCTTCCATCACTGGAAATGATGTATCGATGTAATGTTTAAAAGCAGTGCTAGCTAGCTATATGAAACTATGAAAGTAACACATTTTGAGTTAAAAAAAAGACAAAAAAAGAAATCCGAGATTAAAATGTTAACCTTTAGGCTCTTGAATATGAACAAGAAATTATTATATTAGGTCTGTTTGAATATAAGATTTTTTATAAACATTTTTAGAAAAAGAAAGTAATAAAAAAAAAATAAGTTTATCTGTAGATATAATCTCATTTTTTAGAGAAATTATATTTATGAACTTCTAAAAATTAGCTAATAAATAATTTATTTTTACAGAAAAGTACATCTAATTTTTTTTCCTATTTTTTCTTTTAAAAATATTTCTAGAAAAACTTACTCAAACATACTTAATATATAAAGCCGGGTAACGTTTAGAACAATCCACTGTTCATAAGCATAGCCTTACATTCGTTACATCTATCTGTTTCCTCTGTAGAAGACTATCCATGTGACTTTTTCTTCCCTTGCCTTGACCATATATCACCATTGCACATTTTGCAGTGCACAGTAGACATTCAACATCTATCTGTTTTGTATCAGGTGACACGGGAAAAACAATTATGAGTCATTGAATAAAGGATAATGTAAAAGAAAGAAAAATAGATAAAAGTAATCACAACCATTTATTATAAATAAAAAGTCTGTAGAAATACTTATTTGTTCTATTTTTGCAAGCTTTTGTGTGTGAACTGATGCATTTTCATTCTTGTATTGTACAATCAAAACAACCAAGTTGGGACAAAAAAATTATAGTTGCTTTCCTTTTTTTCCTACAACCACCAATATTTAAATACTATATTAGGCACCAGACAGATTCAAGTCCAATACAGTAGTAAAAGTTTTTCCTTTAAATTTACAAGGGAGCTGCAATTTTTAAGACTCAAACCAGAGACTTACTTAATTTATAATAGTTTCTGCCAACTAATCTACGTACTTAATAGTACTTTATGTTTTGATAATTTAATTTTGAAATAATTATCAATTTTAAAAAATAATGTTAAAGATTAATATATTTGAAAGTTATATTTCAAGTGAATCAAATATAATTAATTTTATTTAAATTATAAAATAAAATCATTTTGTATTTTAGTCCTTTCAAAATTGTTATCAAACAAACAAAAGCTACTGTGAGGATCCATTTCATAGGCCGCAACAGTGATTAAGACAAACAGCCCACGCACAGTTCGGTAACAAGGGTTTTCCAATAATGTGGCCAAGACAGTTTATTAACAATAAGAGTATTCTAGAAAGAGCATACAGACTATTCTTGTAAAAATTTCTGCATTATTATTTTTGTCTTCATTTTTTTATCACATATTTTTCTCTCTTTTCCTCAAATTCTTTCTTTTTCATATATAAATTGTTGTACAAAATTTAAAATATAACTGTGATTTCTCTTTTAGTAAAGCGATGTACTAGGAGAGGATGTGGCATAGGAAGAAAGTGAGGGACAAGGAACCTGCTGCTTCATAAAATAAGAAACGTTTTGAGAGACTAGTACATAATTTAACCTTTTCTTTTTCGCAAAATATAATTCAACCCCTTTTTTATACCATAATAATGCAACATGTTACGTTTGTCTGCAGAATCTCTCTTTTTTCGCCCCCAGTTGCCATGCTTTCATTGAACAAGATACTAGTCAACATTTTCTGCTCTTCTAAGTTCTAAGGAAGAAATATATTTGTGAGTTCACATTGAGATTACAGAATCATGTAAGTTAAAAAACGTTTAGTGGGAGCAGATGCCAAACACGGACTTAATTAAAACAAAAGGAAATAGAAACAATTTATGGAAAAGAAAAGCACAAGATTAGACCTGCATAATGATAACATCTCTAACAAAGGCTAACATAATGATACACCACACCAGTAACAGACCTTGTGTTCCTAATATTTGGGTCCACCAAACCCAACAAGCAGAACTCAAAGACCTTCCCTTTGGTCGTTGGTCACACTCATTATCTCCCAATCCACCCATTCCACACCCATTCTCTTAATTGTTGATGTGATCTTTATAGAGATCAATCAAACTCACTTCACAACCACACCTACACACTCAAGCCACATGCTTAATTGTTGGACTACAGTAATATTTAATTGTTACACTTAACATAATAACAATTTAAGAGAAATCAAGGCCCCTAGGAAGCAAAATGTGAAGAGTTGACAAATTCTTCACCAAAATAAAGCCAGAAAGCCTAAAATCAAGCACTTCTTCTTCATCCTCATCTTCTCTCTGACTGAGTTAAATCCGGATAACTTGTGTTGTATCCTAGAACAAGTGAACAACCACTGTACAGAAGCTAGATCAGTTGCATACTAGCTTGTTACTCTTACTTACCCTCTAATAGTAAGAACTTTGAAGATATATAAATAAATTAGAAATTACTAAGTGTGTGGATCCTGACTTGTGGTAATAAGTCAGTGAAGTACAAGCCTTTGGTACTTGGTCTCGGTAGGAGAATCAGAGCCATCACAGAAGAATCTTTTTCTACTGAGTCTTCCACAGTTGGTTGTGGTACTGCTGCTACCGTTAGTGTTGTTAAAAAAAGTGTCTTGGTGGAGTAATTGTGGTGGTGGTGGTGAGGGAATGGTGACAGGTGGAATCTCAAAGGACTCAAGTGGTGGAGGAGGGTGTCTCCATTGAGGAAGAGGTCCTGCAAGGAGAAGGGTCTGAAGGAGAGGACCAGCTTTCATCACTGCTTGCAAAAGCTTACCCTTTTCTGGTAATGGTTTGTCTGGTGTTAGTTCAATCATTGATTGTGGTTGAGGTTGAGGTAAATGGTCAATGACTGGAGAGGAAACGATGCTTTCTTCACAATCTGATGATGAATGACCATTGTTGGAGTCAATTCCTCTTCTTGGCTCATCCTCAATGCTTGAAATTCCAGACACAGGAGCTGCATGTTGTTGCTGCTGTTGGAAAACTAGCTTCTCCAAGAGAAGTCTCTGGCATTTCTCTTGTGCCTCATCTCTCTCTCTTATGGTTTTGCTGAGGAGGTCCTTTAGGTTGAGTAGTTGTTCATCCCTCTTTTTAAGCTCTTCTTGCACTGCAGCCCTTGTTTGTTCTAGCTCCAGAGTCGTGTATATCAGGGACTGCCTCAGCTCCTCCATTGACTGCATGTACCAATTCAATTAAACAACAAACAACAATGAAAAATTAGTGCTCAGATTCCAACCATTATAAGCTCCATTACACTTTTTTTAAGGCTAATTAAAACATATTGCAACAACTAAGGACTATGAAATTATCAATGTGTGTGTTCAATGGAAATGGTTGAAGGGTAAGAGAAAGTACCAACCTTTCCCTGGAAGTAGTAAGCCCAACTTAGAAGAGGGCTACGTTGGTTGTCCATTTTCTCGAGTTTAGTTTCAACTTTCCCAAGATCACAGTTTTATATAACTATATGCTTTTTTCAAAGAGGAAAGGGAAATGGAGGGAAGATAAGGGTGGGAAGCAAGAGAGAGAGAAAGAAAGTAAAAGAGGGATTGTGTTAGGAGTGTTTTGGTGGAGGTGGAAGGTCTTTTAAAGAACTAGTCCAAGTCACTGTTGGCTATTGTGGGAAGAAATGCACATATAAAGAGGCAAATTCCTAGTAGACGAAGTGCATGTTTGAAAATTAAATGTAAAATGATTTTTTAAGTAAAAATTATTTTGTCAAAAAAGCAGGACTCATGTTTTTATTTTATGTTATCATTATTCGTTAAATATGTATTAAAATATGTGTTCCAGGAATTTTAACTATAAATCAAATATGTATTAAATAGTAGTATTTTGATTTTAAATTTGGTGGCACAAAGGGAAAGGGATACCGGTAGTATTGTAGTGATGCTGGGAAGAAAAAAAATCAGCAGTAAAAGCGGGAACAAGAAGTCAGTATCTGAGACACGTCCTCTTCACGTCCATTACTTAGCTTTTCTAGGCACTTGCTTTGCATTGCATACTATTGATTATTGAATGAGATGAATGATCAATAAAAATATATGAAGAAATTCATGAAAGTGACCGTGGAAAACAGTTATCCCCTTCTTCCAACCATAGAATAGAATTTACAATAATAATAGCAAGAATGAAGAGCTGGACTGGACATGACATTTAACATCAGAAGACTAATGATGGAGTACTCAAATCCTTTTTTTTTTTTCTTCCCTTTTAAAAATTGAAAGGGTCTATTGGTAGGATTTTTTCATATCTTCATGAAAACTACATTTATTATATCGTATCTGAAATTTATTACTCAACACCAGTTTGGAGTGAAGCCACACTAGCCAAACATTAAATTTTTGAACGTGTTCATATCTATGCTAAGTCATATTTAGAAAGAAAAAAAAACTTCCTGTAATGTATTTAATTCTCTCAATACTTTTAAATATGTACCACTCTTTAAATTGGGGTAAGTTAATTAACATTTGTTGGTAATTTAGTTTATCTCACATAATAATTTTTTGTTTATATTTCAGTTCAAAGAAATAACAAATAAACATTTAGGTATGGTTTTTCTTCTAATAGGAGGTTGGCAAATTTAGACCTACGAAACCAACAAATAAAAACCTAAACTTGGTACTCACTCCACGAATGTAGGTGCTTTTAAAGGAAGACGATTAAATGTATCTCTGCAGGTTGGGGTTTAACCTTGTTTTTAGAAGATTTTGATTTTATAAAATAAATTTTGATTCAAAGTTAATTTAATTAAAGTAATTTATATTTAAAAACTTCAAACTTAAAAATAAATTTATAGCTCATATTAATATAAAATTTAAAAACCAACAAATAGTATATTATTAAAACTTGCTTCTGATGACTGGTTTGAAAATTAAAGTTTCATTTAAAATATAATGCCAACATAAGATTTTCCACAAATATATTAAATAGAAAAATGGTTCAGCTATCTCACCCCTGTATCCAAACATATACAAACCATTTTGTTGTGCACCAGGCACTTTGTCTTTGACGGTAAGTTTATGTTTTTGGATATAATTAATTAAGTGCTTATGTAACCATTATTGGGCAAGCAAACGTATGTTTTCTGGGTTTTTTTTTCCTCACATGTGGGCTGCGTCGTACAGTATTTCTTATAGTTATTTTGTTTGTACTGCTCAGTTCCAATTGGTTGAACTGACGTGAGAGTTTTTGGTCAAATATATTCTCTTAAGTTTTTAAAAAACTATGACTTTATTTACTACGTATTTAAATTTAGGTTGAATTATTTAGAATCACCTGAAACATTAATTAGGTTGTACTTGATTGACAAGATAAAAAAAAAGAAATTAAAATAGAAAGAATAAAATATAAAAAAAATGTTATTTCTTCTCAACCAAACATGATATTAATGTGATTTTAAGTAAATATTTACATGTTTAATATCATATTAATGAATTAAAAAATTAAAATTAAAATATTTAGCAACTTGATTTTTTTAATTTAATTAAATCAAAATTAAATAAATTTTTAAATAATTAAAAAAATAAAGGTCGTATTTATAAAAACTAAAAGTGTATTAAAATAAAGGTTGTGATAGGATTATTTATTTGAGTTTTGAATCACTTATGTTCTACTTTTTTTGTTAGTCAACGAGGTATTTAATATTTTTAAAGCATCCTTTAGTCAATATGTAAAAAGCTAATGTCTTGAGATATCACTAAAGTAGTAAAATGGAAACTCCTTCTAAATCTATTGAGATATCACGAAATTACATACGTAATGCAGATAATAGAACTCAGATATAATTATTATACGATACAATAGTAGAAAAAAATAAGATAATTTTATAATTATTTTAAATATGAAACTAAAAATATTACAATTCATCAAATAGAAAGATCACAATTTAAATTTTGTAATAATTATAAATCTTAATATATTAATTATATAACTGTACATCTTTGTCTTGCTTGACGATTTCAGCAGTTGAGTGGGGAATAATTGCCAAATATATTGACAAATTTAAGGGGCTATGTGTATGTCCAAACAATACTAACCGGCAGCAGCTGCCTGAAAATGACTAGTCACTGGAGTTAAATTGAAGTTTATCAATAATTTCAAAGTTAAATTGTATAATCACATTAAACAACCATATAAGTTTGCAATTAGGTAGGATTCTTCTAACTTATACTAGAACTTCAAGAGAATTTTTGTTTTCTAGTTTAAATAAAATAACTAATTCGACGTTGATAAAAGGAAAAACCTACTAGGCTACTAGCCTGTTGTCTCTACATTCTCACATATTTCTTTAATCTTTGGAATGACTTTGATTTTTCTATTAAAGTTTACTCTCTTAAACTAGATTAATCCTACTTACTATAATTAAGTAATTCAAAATTATTTATTTATTTTATCAAAAGTCAACATTGCTTAATGCTTAACGTACTTACCATTAAAAAATATCTTAATTAATATAGGTTATGACTTATGAGATATACCCTCATTTTTCCAATTGTGAAAAAAAAATGTACTTAAGAGATGTTTAAGAGTATCTATAATGTATAATTGTTTATCATAATTTTGTGGGTCTTACAATTTCAAATAAATTTAAGTATTTCAAACAAAAATTTATTCTAATACTAAGATTGTTAAAGTAAGTACTTAAATTAATTTAATAAAATTTACGATGTTTGAAAATATGTTATTTATAATATAATATTATAAAACAATAATTGTTTATATAAGCAACTCCGTGTCATATATTTCAATGAAAAAATTAAAAAACATTGGTTAAAATTAAATAACTCATATAATTACCACTATTGAATATGCTTTAAGAAATGTTCTCGATCCCAAAAGACAGGACAAACTAGAGATTATATATAGAGAGGCTTATAACCTAGCTATAGAAACATGTGTTTGCTAACCAACCACCCCTCATATATGTATAATATATAATAACTGATTAGTTAATTTCTTCATAAATACTTAAGAAAAATTGCACATCATTTAATTTTTATTTTTGGATTTTGTTATAGAAAAAATTAAAGAGGGGATGAGAAAAATCAAAGAGTATATATGGCGCTGTCTTAGGCTGAAGTTCTCTGAATTGGACGTTTCCATACTACTTGTTTCCTATATTAGATGTTAGTTACTTAGTATGTTACTGCTACATTTCTTGAATGGTAATCATATATATAATCCCAGTCGTTAAGCGTGCTTGTAATCAATAACCCTTTTCTTGACTTGCATTTTGGTATGTATCATGAGAGTCCTTCGAAAATGATTTTTTATTATAAAAAAAAAAGCAGCTTGATTTTCTTAGCATGTCATTTTTGACAAACCAATTTAGATGAAAGAAAATATGTGCTTATAAAAAAATCTCAATGTACTCATCTTTGACTTGTTAAGTATCCTACATGTGCTTAGAAAAAGGAGCTGGTAACCAAACTTTCCCACCAATATTTATCCAAAGAAAGGTGATGGACCCCTTTGAAACAATAAAGTCCTACGGTAAGGAAAGGAAGGGGCTTCCACTTGACTTAATCAAGACCCTAACCCTGGAATTTGTAGGAACATTAATTAATTATTAAGTTTTGATTTATGTTAGCAGGGTATCCTACTTCTCATTATAAGTTTGTAACATGAAAATATTCTGTAGTATAAGACACGTGTACTTTTTCAACCTTAAAGACAATGACTGATGGCTGTTAAACAAATGATGAGGGTAATTTAGTTAATCCATTGATGTTGCATCACATAGGTCATTTTTTAATTTGCATATTTATAATTTTTCTACTTTGAAAAAAGAGAAGAGTAAATCCAAATCATAATAAAATGCCCAAACCCAAAGGGAATAAAATGGGGCGCCGCATCTTTATGTCCCATCTTGGTTTTGATTTCTGTCTATGCCTAGTTATTTTTACCGAGATTGTTTATGTAATATTAAACTACCATTTGTTTACTATCTCAACCAATATTTATATAACAATTTAAATTTAGATTTATTGTTATACATTTACCTGTATTTTAATTAAAATATGTTAATAAGTTACATTTTTAATGTATTTTAAGATAATTTTTAATTATAATTTATTAGCTTATTCTAATTAAAAAACAAATAAGTATAAATTAACAAATCTTATAAACATTTATTAATATGTGCTCACTTATTTTTAGTTACAGTAATATATTAATAAATTTATATATATATATATTAATACAATTTATTTATAACTTGTTAACATATTTCAACTAAAAGATAAATACGTGTATGCTAAAAATTCTCATTTGAATTTTTTACTTTTTTTTATAAATAAAAAAAATCTTAATTATGCATCATATAAAGATTAATAAAAACCACAATAATCTAGAACCACTTAAAATTTTTTTTATTGTTACCTCTATGAAGATTACCTGCATGCTCAAGGGTGCCAATCAATGTCTAGGAAGCGGCACATTTAAGCATTGGTGCAAGGACAACTTAATTCGCCAATAAGCTTGTTGGGTAGGGAAGATGCCAAACAGGAAGGACCTTGAAACCCTGCTTATGTTTCTAAGCCTTTTGTTAATTGTTATCATATTCATGTATGAATAGTGAGGTTGATTTATCCTCTTATTTTTCTCAATTGAATAATTGAATACAATTTTTAAAATATGGTACAAAGAGATAGCTTTGATATGTTGTCCACTTAAAGGATTAATTAAATACCTTGAGGAGCTTTTGGTCTTTGTGATGTCCACTACTGGTGATCTAATAATTAATTTATGCCGTTGATTGATTAGGGTGTGGCATATGTTATCATACACAATTAGCAAGCGTGCAAGGAGGCCATTTTCCTACTTGTATATAGTATAATTTCGTATCCACCCACAATCAATGTTTCTTATTTCGTAGCCTTCATTTAGTATATACCATAAGAATTTAATGTTAGTTATAGTAGTTAGCATACCGGTTGCTCTAAAAGGTGATATACAAGAGCAACTGCAAGAGGTTGCGTTGCACTATTACAGTTACCGTTGTCAACGACATATAATTGTATGTCTTAGGCATGTTATGAAGCCATAATTTAAAATAGTGATAGACATGGCATGATACTAGCAATTATGATTATTAATCAACCAAATACTAGCGAAAAGGCAAGCCATAATCCATACAATCTTGAGACCTCATCTAGTTAATAAATATTTGAGAAAGACATCATGCACCATTACCTTATCACCTTTAATTACTAAATTAAATAATTACCCACATTACAGTAAGCTGTGAATATTTTAATATGTTAAATTATAAAATTTGCTCCATAATACTACCTTCGTGGGAGTGGGACCAATTCAACGTGGCCCCACGTTATCGTTAATTTATGGTGCCCTCTTCAGTGACCATATACTACTACATTGCATCAAAGGCTATGATCTGGTTGGCAATTTTGAGTGCAGAATTCTAATGCGAGGGTTGAGAATCAATGAGTTTGAACCCTTTGCAAGCCTACAAAGTATTCCAATATGTTATCAACTTAGGGAATCAAAAAAGAAAAATAAGAATCAAAGTCCCCCCATTTAGGTTGCAATTTGAGATAGTACTTTGCCGACCAAAAATGTTAACGTCGATGTTGTTCAAGCATGGATAACAAATTCATTGCAAAGACACAAACACGTGAGAGCCAAGTGATTTATTAATTGTTTTGGCATCAATGTCTTAGGTGTGACATTTACTCCATCTCCATTTCAGTTATTTTAATTTGCTTTTCATAAGGAGAAAAAAAACATAGTTGAGCTTTAGATATACTTTGGGATCTTTTTTATACTTTATTTTTTCATACATGTATCCTTTATACTTCTTTCTTGCTCATAGATAACACAGTATGCACATTTTCAGCATCAAGATTTCTCATCTCAACCTTTTTTCCTTTTAAATACACTAACAGGTGATTTTTAATTCTGATATTTTAGTTAACAATTCAATAAATCTATATTAAAAAAATCCAATATATCTAAGTCTGTGGTAAGGCGTATTGTAGTTTTTTTTTATAATAACCTATGTATAAATTAATAAATATTAAAAGAAGTTAGTGTTTATATTTGAATTAGTGTGTTCATTTAGCGTTAAAAAACTCTTTTAAATTTTTAAATTGATAAAAAAAAAATCTACATCTATAAATATAAATATAAAATTGAATTCTTATCATTGAGCTCA
This sequence comes from Glycine latifolia, assembly GCA_013407115.1. Classification (NCBI taxonomy): domain Eukaryota; kingdom Viridiplantae; phylum Streptophyta; class Magnoliopsida; order Fabales; family Fabaceae; genus Glycine; species Glycine latifolia. The sequence goes on from CM023953.1 coordinate 23,689,025, forward strand.
CACATCGAAAGAGATATAGTGTATGTTTGGTATTGTGTCACGTCCAGCCATAATTACATTAACTTTCCACGTCCAGACATAAGTTACTCGGTGTATCTTTAAGTTTTCACGTAAAAAAAATGAATCCAGAGCTATACGACGTGGAATCAAACATACAGATTGATAATGTAGTTCTTAGACAACCCTCACATTAGAAGTCAATTTTATAAGATTGAATGACTTCTTGAATTACAAATATATATATCCATAATAACGTCGGAGGAATATCATAATCAAATCTGCCTGTGCCCTTGGAATGAATTGTCACCATCCTACATTATGCTGCCAATGATTTTATACGTGTATGCTCCTGCAGTTCAAGAGATATCACTTGTTCACTTTTAATGAAGTTATACTGATTCGAAACAAGTTAATATTCATCAATTCGAATTATAAGATTAGATCATTTCTGATATTGTAGTGGTTGCTATTTTTTCTTCTTCTGTAGATGGAAGATTTAGAGATTTTGGTTTCAGGAATCACAAGTCTGGTTTTATGAAATTTATCTGTACGTAATATTCAAAGGAGGGTTCTCACTGCAGTTTTGATGTTCAAGAAGAGTAATTTTCATTATGTACCAGATGAGGGCGTTGGAGCTGAAGAGGGCAAAACTGGTGTTTGAACTGGTTTGTTATATTTTTTAATTAAAAAGTATTAATGTTTTAGATAAATTGTAATTTTTCGTTACTTTAATAAATAATATATACTATTACTAATAGTGTAAAGGTCCTATATTATCTCATCATAAACTATCAACTATATTGACCTTTATAATACTAGCTAGCTATTCAAACCATAAACCTTTTTTTTCTCGTTTTGTGATAAGAACAGATTTTCGTCCATGCTTAAGTTAAGGATACAAAGGGAATCGCTTTAATAACCTGTATTGATAACAAAAGAAAGGAAAATATGATACTTAACAACGATGGTTGGTAGTCGAAGAATCATTTCGCGGGCTACACATCAAAGTGATCCCAAAAGTTAACTGCAATATGTTCTGCAAGAGAAAACAGTGACTATAGAAAAGAATTAACGAATTTCTTTTGGGGCAGTTATAGAGTCTCTAGTCCGGTATCAAAAAAGTGTGCTTGGATTGGATAAAGGCACATTCTACACTTTTTGACTTGTCCCCTTTTAACTGTCATACATGCATACACTATACCATAGTACATGATACATCTAATTAATTACCTAAAGCTTAGGCCATCGTTGGTCAAGTCTCAAATCTCAATGAAAAATATTGCAAATGGATACTCTAATAACATTGAAGTGAGGCCATCACAGCTTTGCTATAAGCCTGCAAACAAAACTTTGGGTTCATCATACAAGTGTAGTATATTATTTTCGTATTACAATTAGCATATATAAAAACAAAACTTTAGCAATTGATGTTTATATTAACAAGTAGATCGTTAATATTTTGAATAATATAACCTTATTTTAAAAACCGTTTAAAAATCAAATTCAAATAAGAAGTTGGTGTCCACTTCGAAACCTTCTAATTAGATAAACTTTAAAATACCACACGTTACTTTCAGGCATGCATACGTATTAACAATAACAAATTGTAGACATGTGATGAGCTGAACAAATTGCATTTGTAAATTGAATAGTTGTAAATTTAAATTAAATGGAACAAACAAACGATATTTTGAATCAGCTTGAAGAGTTGAAGTTGTACCAAATATGGAATATACTTTTGATTAAGTTAGAAGAGATTAATCCATAAAAGGGGAAGTGCTTAGTCCACCGTGAGTGGGGTCTTAACAGGTAACACATGTCGGAAGGAATCCTAGAGAATCATGGATGCCAACTTTGTTTAAACCGTGTGGGCTCCATTAACTCACAGAATTTATAAGCAGAAAATCAAATTAATTAGAAACTTGGATCACATAGAGGAGCCAACCTTTTTTATATTTATTTTTATTAAAGTCTTTAGGTGGGTCGTCAATTCCATCGCCAATCATATCATGTTTTATAGATCTTTGGAATCCCAAGCGGTGGTTAACATACACGTTGGTGACCCATTTAACTAGTTAATATTCAATTCATTATATTATCTTTTTTATATAGAAAAATTTATTACATTATCATAAATTTTAAATTTGAATTCCGAGCTTAATAATAGAATTCGACTCATTAATACGGTTAATTTAATGTTCACCAAACGTTTTTATACTAAAAGACAAATTGAAATATATAACAGAAATAATTTTTTATTTTTTGTGAAGAAATTCAAAAAAAAATATCACTCCATTTAAGACTAGAAGATACACCATATTTTTATAGTTGAGATGACAATATTTGTAAAACAAAGTTAATAATTACTCATTTAAAATATTTCTCTTAAAATCAAAGTTAAGTAATCATATGATATATATAGTATAATAATAAATAACATTATTTTATCTTTTTATATGTTAAAAATATAATTATTTTGTAGTGTCATGCAATTAAATATTATCATATACTTAGATCCTGTTTTTTAAAAAAAATACACTTATCTCTTTAAGTCTCTTGGTTTTGTTAATTTAAGAATACTATTTATATGATTGGTAAATGAAAATAAGGAAAGTTCATGTAACTTTAAAAAAAGAATTTAAGATGTAAAAATAATATATAAAATAAGTATCATTTTTGAATTAAGAATAGTCTCACTAACTTAAATGAGAACTTAGTATAATTATCTCCTTGCTATGTAATTAAATTTTGACGTAAAGTTTAGAACTAATTACTCGATATTTGAATTGAGTTGATAACGAAATTAACTATATGTTTATTTAAGTTTATTTTAATTTTCTAAAATAATATGTGATTATATTTTTGTTTAATATATTTTATTTCTCCGTAAGAAATCATACGAATTAAAGATAGATAGTGACGAAGATTTACAATCAATACACGCGTTATGCTTAACCAAATGATATAGATCCCTCAGTATGTTTAATCTCACTGAATGTATGTGAAATGTTTCAAAATCAAAAAGATAAAAATCAGAAGTTTAAAAATTTACATTAAAAAAAAAAAAAAAACGTGGGTGGACGCGGTTTTGGGTCTCGAAGAGAAACAAACGACGGCACATTTGTCGCATTGTTCCAACCGGATCCATCGTTTCGCATATGAAGTATTTTGATTGGTATTTGGTAGTGTCATTGTTCCTTAGATATACTATATTGCTACGTGCCCCCATCTTCTCATTTATAAACTAACAACAAACAACAATCCCAATATCTAAAAGGGATGTTTTTTAGTGCATTGGGATCTGTAGGGACGATACGATATGCCATCCTATCCTACTACCCATGCTCACCTCACGAGACTCAATTCTAGTAGTCATTTTAGAAAATGGAACAAAAAAATCAGAAAAAGAAAGATGCATGGAAAATCCAGGTGAAATCTGATTATTATAGATAGCTTTGTCCATCATAAAGATAGGGATTGAGGGCTAAGCAAAAGAATAAGAATCTGTATGAGATTGTACTAATTAGAATGCGCATCATTGTCTAAACAAACACCAAAAGGAAAGGTTTACCACTCTCATTAGGCATCAAAATGGAATAAAGTGCCTCAGAGGAGGCCCCACACGGTTTCTCTACAAGGCATGTTAGTTATCTTAACAACATGAATGGTGTTATTGACTATGAGTCTCGTGTCACATGGTTCCACAATTTGTTTTTGGTCAGTAATCACTTGTCAAGATAAAGTTCACATGGCTTGAAGACCATTATAAGCTGAAAAAAATAGTTGTGTCTATTTCTTAACCTGTCTTTTTCATATTTTTTTTATTAAAAAAAAGGGGTCCAACAACTCCAAAATTTTAATGAGATAACTTTTCTTTGGGAGGGGATCCTCTAGTTTTAAACAAACTTTTACCCTGGCTACTAAGACCAAAAATTGATGGGCATATTTTTTACCCTGGGTACTAAGACCAAAATTTTATGGGCTTAACTCATTAGGAGCAAGGACTATTTGGATTTTGGACCTTCAAGGAATTTTTTTTCTTTCAGTCCGCCAGGGATACGGATTTAGAAGAAAAAACATTAAGAAAGCTTTGACTTAGTAAAAGGCCCATATATCACCTTAACTGGAGTAATCGCAATCCAAATGGCCCATACTAACCTAATCAAGCTCCACACCTGAACTAATTAATGTAGGCCACACCATGAAGCAAGATCTATTAGTTTAATTTTGTACATTACACGAGAATTTTTAATTTTATGTAAACTTTCAAAATTTTAATCAAATGATAAACTGTTTAAGATAATAAATATTTAGAATAATAAAGCATGTATAACAATTTAAAGGAATTTAAATCTGGAATACAAAGGTTAAAAGGTATGTGTCACTCTTTAAGAATAAATATTAAAAAAAAATAAGTCACAATAAAAAGTATATATTCTAATTTAATACATAAAAAATTATTATTAGCAAGCTGATTTTTTTAAGTAATGAAATAAGTTGATAAAAGGTAATCTAGAAATACACATGGTAAATAAATGATAAACTTAAAATATAGGACGAACACTTTGGTTGGAAGAAAAAAAAAGGTGCTACTTGTTTTAGTCAGTTGATTCCATTTGTGTCACCAATTTTTAATGACACAAGTCAATCCGTTCACTCCATTTGACATTGGAGTGTGAACTAACTTTTTATCTTCAAGCTTCTCTTTTTTGCAATGTTTGTGAAAGCAGTACAAGAAGAACCAGTGGCTACACAATTCCATAACTTGGCTATACAAGACAAAGGAAACAAAATGTTAGAAATACTTAAAAGAGCGATGGCCCTAGTAGCCTTTACTTCTACACCTTATGCATCCTCTTCCATTCATACTGTATCGAACAAAGGATATGTTTTTTTGTTTCAAACAAAGTTCATTTTTTTTATCTTTCGAATATGTGTCGAAATAGAATAGTCATACCACATGGTTTCTTGCATAAATAGACATGTTAAATATGTAATGTAAAGTCATTTATGTTTTCTCACCCAGTTTATTATTATTTTAAGATAATTGATTCATGATATAGTGTGTTTGAATTTCAGCTTATATAGAACCTTGAATACATGGTTTGAATAAAAACTTCTACAAGAAATTACCTCTTGTCCAAATCAGAGTTAGAAATTTTTCAACTAAAATTCAAATGCTCATTCTAGAAATGTTGCTAAAATTGGAAGTGACATACGACGTTTAATCTATCAATAAATGAAAATGTTGTTGATTTCCCCCTTTTAAACTAATCTTTGATTGAGCTCAAATAGTTTGACCACTTTTCAAATTAGGATTTTGAAAAACTTCAAAATGATATATCTTAGCTGTGAAATAAAAAATTACCTTTCTTCAACTCCAAAAAGTCATATGAATCAAGAGAATTTAGTTTAATTAATTAAATATAATTAGCGAGTATAATAAATCTCTCTTGATACTTTAGTTTTGTTTTCCAATATTAAATTATTTGAAAGTTTTTGTGATCTGAAGTTACACTAAACATTCAACTACTTCTCCATTTAATCTTCTGCTTGATGTAGATAGTTGTAAATTAATTGCATAATATAAAATATTTATTGTATAATGACTATCATTTTTTGTTATAATAAAGTATGTTAATAATTTTTTGTATTTTTCATTTCTTTACAAGTATTTTAAAGGTATATTGGTTTGTGTTTGTTTAAATAGTTTTTATTTTTATCATATTATAGATGCAATGTATTTACCAACTTTATTGATGAATAATTTTTTAGTGAGATCTCTTCTACCAATAACTTTTATTGTAGCTTTGTATAAATATTTTTGAGTATGCTTTAATTATAAAATTTTACTAATAAAAGAACATGCATGCTTGAGTTCGTCGGTAGATTGGGTATAACTATAAGATGGTACTCATAACACACGTCCTGAAAGCTATAGTAAGAAGAACATAAGCGATGCCCTCTGCATTGTTTTTACAGGTTTTGTTATTTAACGGGCCATTATGTTTGGGCCTTTGTTTTGAATTATGGAATTGGACATCAGCATTGTCTTTTTCTTTCTTTCCCATTTTGTCCCTCTATTCCCATCTCCTACATCGCGCCGTTGCTATCAAGAACCAACGGCGGCGACACCACCGCAACCACCATGGCGACGACATCGAAGGAAACCAATGACAAAGGAAAAACCACCGCAACAACTCTCCCTTCCAAGCCGTTGCAGCGGCAGCGGCAGCGACAACGGCAACGACAACAACGACGACGACGACTCTCCCTTCCAAGCCAATGGAGGCAAACGGCAACCACCGTATCTTTCTCAAATCTTGAAAGCGCAAACCGGTTTCTTTCTCAAATCAGAAAAAAATGCAATCCATTTCTCAGATCTACTAAAAAACGCAATTACCAAAAGCTGAAAAACCAGAAAACCAATCTCCTTAGCGTGTGTGTCAAGGTTCGATTGTCTACATTTGTCTAAGGCTAAAACATTCTTTATTTCCGATCTCCTTCAAACCCACAAACATACAAAAAAAATCTTAAAAAAATTAATTGTGCTATTTGGTTTAATTTTTTTTTATATTTTTTTTACGAAGTGTGCACTAATGATGTGGCTGGTATTAAATAAAAGAAAAACAGAAACGACCATGGGTAGAAAATAATATAAGGAACACTTATTAATAATAACTATTTTCCAATCAAAATTATGTAAGAGAGAAGATGTCTCTCTCTCGTTTTCGTTTGACTGATCAATGATGATACGTCATGCTCGTAGGTTCCATTTTATAAGAAAGTGTCAAAACCACTTAATTTGTATGACCAGTATATATATGCCTAATGATCCCTTTATGGTTATTTTAGTTATCAAACGTAAGTTCGCTAAGATGGGCCAGAATTGTCTTCTTAAAATGTACACAAGTAATGGAGAGGGAATAAATATACTCGTGAAGGCCCCACTCCCTCAAAACCCACATTTTTAAAATCGGTCTCATGAACAAACCGATAATGATAATAATTTAAGATTTTTCTAATTTTTAATACTTTATAATATTTTAAGAAATAAAAATATTTAAACATATAAAAAATTAAGATCTAATTATCAATTAGTATAAATGACTAACTTATATATTTTATTGATAAAAATTAATAATAGTAGACAAAATAATTGATACATATTTCAAATATTTAAATGATGTATTTTTATTTCTTTTAAAAAATTAGATTAAATAAAAATTTAAAAATAAAAATTAAGAATACCGGTTCAATATCGATTTTTATGTTGCTTCAATTTTGATTTTTCCCAATTTTGGATCAATTTAATTGATTCTTTGTCGATTTTAAAATGTTTCAATTTTTAAGAGTGTTCGAATTGGTCATTAAGTCAATTTTCGAATGGATCAGTTAAATGGACCTGTTCGATTTTCAAAACATTGCTCAAAACCCATGCATAGTTAGGACTTGGGAGAAATGAATTGAAGAAAGACACTATTTGCTATACCATTTAATTGGTGGTCTTCAAATTCCATCAATATTCCAATTCAGCTTTGTTGTTCACTGTGCCCTCTCACATATTCGTGTATCCAAAGGTTATTTTTATTTGACCTTTTTCCACTAATAATTTGGATGATTCTATCTTTTATTATGGGGCACCACTCCCTATGTATATATGTGTGAGTCCTATCCTCTACATGTGCTCACAGCTTGGACCGCAGTGTTGTAGGGTCAATGCATAAACAAATGCTGGAACCTTTTCCAGCTCAAACTCCTCTTATAGCAGTCCTTATCGTTGATTCATTGTGAGACTTTTAATCTAATAAATAAAAACCTTTGTTCACTTTGAGGAATAACGGCCATGCACAAACACTAATGGAAGTAATTTAGTGACCATATTGGTCCATCTCCAAGTCCAGTTGCCAAAATTATATAGTAAAGCCATTAAACAGGCAAATGGAATTATCTCTTTTCAAAGGGAAAAAAATGTCCCCACTGAATCGTTCATCTTATAATTCATGAATTTAATTAATGCAATGCTCAATTCATCTCATCTTATTTGAGCTTTCGAAATGCTAGGCCCACAACCTCTTTTGTTCTCAAATTTTATTGCTTTGCTTTCATTTTTTGTGCTTTCACTGCTAAACTTTTATTGCATTTCTAAACAATATTATTATTCCATTCCTTCCAAATTCCGATCTCTTTTCAAACTTTCCAACGATTTGTTTATGCATATATCCAGGCTCATCATGCCATTAGTTTTTGCTAATACAAATTACATAGATAGAAGTAAGTGATTTGAACACATAATAGAAATAATATTTATTTAAATGTTCGTGTAAAAATAAAAATTTATTATTAAGAACTTGTCACAAACATAAATAAAAATAGATTGAAACTTACATGAGTAAATATAATTAAGAAAAAACATAATAAAGTGAGATATAAATTGACTATGATATATCTCAAGAAGAAAGAAAAAAAAATTATAAATTTAATAAAGAGTTAGATTCATTGTTATTTTTATGTTCTAGATGATTTATTTTTAATTTTTTTTTTATTTTTATCTCCAACTTCTTCTTTTTTTTATTCTTTTATTTTATTTTATTTTAATTTTTTTTAACATTCTCATATTTATTATTTACTGTATAATGTTATTATTGATGTTAGATTTGATGCAAACTATAAGTCGTAACCATTATTTAAGCATATCTTATTATCCACCTTTTATTTATTAATTAATAGAACATAAAAAGACCTTCCTTTTTTTTTCCTGCCCCTGTATAATTGCACTGCATGCAAAGCGATCTACGGGTTTGCATTTCAATCACTTAGCTGTACTTTCATCCCGTGAGAACGTGATACTATCATGTTATGCTGATTATAACATGATGACAGATCTTATCTTCTGATATAGAGTAATCAATAATAAAACCACAGCAAGCAAAACCCAAAAGCACATTGGACCAATGATTTCAGACGACAAATACTGAGAGAACCAACAGCAGCATAGAAACTGATGCCTTCGCCGAGCTACATGCTGATCCATCGCCATGTGACATCTGAAACCAAAACTAAACAATCTCTCTCAAACTCTCTTCCAGCTTTTTTTTCATATTAGTTTAATCCTCATTCAATAATTAGGCAAGAATCGGATTTCGGAATTCAAAACCCCATAACCTTAACCAATGCTGCAACGATTTTTTTATTAAATCCCCCACTTGTTCATTTTTAGTGCAAAAACGAAACGCCAACAAACCTCTACCTTCCTTCTCATCATATCACGGTTTGTTACTCCATTTCTTCATTTCTACTTCACAAACCAAAATCAGAAAGACCTCTGTCAACCACTTCTTCAACGTCAGGGTAGGTTAATTGGTTTCTCTCTGTAATCTTTTAAGAGAAAATGTCAGAGCAAAAGAAACCCCCCAAAAGCAAAGTTTTCTATCTTAGAATGAAGCTCTTACACAAACAAGGGAACAAGCCTCAACAAGACAAGAACAACAACTGGTTTCACACGTATTACAAATGGGTTCTCTGGCTTTCTTTCTCCCTCTATTTCTTCACTTCCTATCTCATCACCAGCAACCACAACAACACCAACACACCAACGTCTCATGTTTCAAACTCCGAATCCAACGTTGTCCCTCGTACCCTTGTCGAATCCACTTCCAACACTCTAGGTGACACACAAAAACTGCTCAGCATTTTGAGTTAAAAAATATATTTTTATTTTGACTCATTTTCAGCATTGTAGGGGTGCTGAAGAATATGAAGGTGTTTCTGTACGAGCTTCCTCCAAAGTACAACACCGATTGGCTTGCGAACGAGAGGTGTAGCAATCATTTATTCGCTTCGGAAGTTGCGATTCACAGGGCACTGTTAACAAGCGAAGTTCGCACGCTTGACCCATACGAAGCTGATTTCTTCTTCGTCCCGGTGTACGTGTCTTGCAACTTCAGCGCCGTCAATGGCTTCCCGGCGATTGGCCACGCGCGCACTCTCATATCCTCCGCCGTCTACCTGGTCTCCACCGAATACCCATTCTGGAACCGCAGCAGAGGATCCGACCACATCTTCGTCGCTTCCCACGACTTCGGCGCGTGCTTTCACACCCTGGTAAAAAATCTAAGCCCCAAATCGTTGGAAAGGTAGTGTCTCATAAGTGTTTATAAAGCTTAGTATTTCTAACGTATAGTTATTGTTTTGTGAAGGAGGACGTGGCCATGGCTGATGGAATCCCGAAAATTTTGAAGAACTCGATAGTGTTGCAGACATTCGGCGTCATTCACCCGCATCCGTGTCAAGACGTTGAGAATGTGGTGATACCGCCTTACGTTTCACCGGAAAGTGTACGGAGCACGCTGGAGAAGTTTCCGGTGAACGGACGGCGAGACATTTGGGCGTTTTTCCGAGGGAAAATGGAAGTCCATCCTAAAAATGTCAGCGGACAGTTATACAGCAAGTAATCACTAATGACCCTACTAATCATTAATTAATCTCAATGACTTCAATCAATAATCAACTAAGTAATTGTCATGCGTTTTTTGTGAAGGCGAGTGAGGACGGAGATATGGCGGAAGTTTAACGGTGATCGGAGGTTTTACCTGGAGAGGCATAGGTTTACCGGTTACCAGTTGGAAATTGCACGTTCGGTGTTTTGTTTGTGTCCGTTGGGGTGGGCTCCGTGGAGTCCGAGGTTGGTGGAGTCGGTAGCGTTGGGGTGTGTGCCGGTTGTTATCGCCGATGGGATACGGTTGCCGTTTTCCTCCGCCGTGAGGTGGTCGGAGATATCGTTGACAGTGGCTGAGAGGGACGTGGGGAAGTTGGGGAAGTTTCTTGAGCGCGTGGCGGCGACGAACCTTAGCGTGATTCAGAAGAACCTGTGGAACCCACGGACAAGGCGGGCCCTGCTTTTTAACAACAAGAAGGTTGAGGAAGGGGACGCCACGTGGCAAGTGCTGGTTAGTTTGAGTGAGAAGCTGGGTAGGTCTTACCGAAGGTCTTTGGTTGGTGAGCAATTGAAGAGTGACACGTAATACGTTAAATAGGGTTTAAAGTATGAAGTAAGACAGCGAAAGAACCTGTGTTTACAAGGTGGATTTGGATTATGGTGGGTGTCTTTGTCGCTCTCTCTCTGTTGCATGGGCAACGATTATGGTTATTGACAGCTGCGATTTTGTTTGGCTCCCAGCCGTAAAGGAGTGTTTGGTACAGTCACGGTGGACCGGCGGGAACAGAGACTAGATATTTTGCAGGATTTCGTTCCAGTGACAAGCATTGGTTCGTTTTGTTGCCATATGAGTTTTCATTTTAATCATTCTTTTCTTAAATTATTTTTTATGTAAATAAATCAGAGATTGTACTTACATATGACTATTATTAAATATTAAATTAATGAAGATGGGTGAAGTTAGAAAGAAAGGTTATGCATTAGGACAGCGAATGATTGATTTGTTTGTATGGAGTGGGGGTGTGTCAGATCTTTACAGTGTTTTTTAATGTTAAATTTCGGAAGTAGTGAAGGTGTCAGTGGTCACGAGTATGGTATGCTATGGCCTATGGCTATGGTGTCACCACTTTAATTTTTTTTTATCAATAAATAAATAAATACTGTATACAAAAACATTTATTCATTTGAGATTACTCTTTCTCTTTTCACGTTAGATTTTGATTTTTTGGTGAGCGCATGTAAGATTATTTTGTTAAATTTTTTTGTACGTTTACAAATTAAAGGAAAATGATTTGAATGTGTTTGGTCAAATAATTATCCGATCCATTCAAATTTTACAGTTATTAATTTCTTTTGACAATAGTATTACTTTGTTACTGTTTCAGACAGATGACACTTCAAATAGGTTTTCTTAGTTATTTATTTATTTACATTTGAATATGACCGGATAATGTGTAGTAAATAGATTAATTGGATAGACCAAATATATTAACATGTTAATTTTAACATTTTATACAAATAAATTATAGAATTGAGGTACAAATTTATAAAGGAATTTACTTTCTATTTATAGTAAGTATAAAGTTTTATATTTTTAACTAATAAATAATCATTGTACTACTATTACATAAATATTTAATTAAAGTATTTATAATTTTGCATATAACCTCACATAGTTTCTACTTCATAGCGGAAGCGATCATGTATCGTTGGTGTGGGATCAGAGATAAGTCATCGCTATCGTGTTTGCAGAAGCTACATGAATGAATTGAAATGGTTATGGCAATTGAAAAATGTTCCACTTTTCACCGTTTCTACAGGCACGATTTCTACAGACAAGAATGATAAATATTTCACGTATTATTTGGAGAGAGTAGACTATTATTTTGTAGGATATTGCAAATTAGATAAGTCTTCGAGTATATTCTAATTAATTTGATTATTTCATGTTTATTACAGTATTTACATGTGTTGCGCCCGAAAATTGCAATATAGTAGTGGTGGGGGACATTCTTCAAATGGCTCCTCGTATGCATTGGTTTGGAATAAAGGTGGAATAGCCAGGGCGAATTTTTGGGCTTCTTGGCCCACATTCCCTCTCTGGCCCAAACTGAAAGACAGTGATTCTAACTATAAATAAATAAATGAAAGACTGATGAAAAAAAAAAAATGAACCACTGAACCAGAGTAGACAACTAGTCCTGGACATCATTCATCAGGTCTCTTAGATTAGATTGACTTAAAAAAAAGCTTATAATTGAAATCAAACAAATTAAATTAACATTTTATTTTAATTTGAAATAAATTATAATCAAATTGATTGTCAAAATTATCCTTTCTTAACCTAAATTTGATCACCCTAATAAATATATTTTTATATATTTTTAAATTTATACGTATTTACTTTAGTACTTACTCTATTTTTATCTTCCCCTCAATTAATTTCGACCTTCTTATTTTTACCGTCCAACACCCTTATCATATTTTAAACAAAAATATTAAGGACATACGTAAACTTATTATAATTTAATAATTAGTTTTAAAATATTTCTATTTAGAATTTAGTTATTGCAGAAAATTATTAAATAATAGAGACATTTTTATATCTTGGGTTAAATTTTGTTTACACTCTCATTTATCAAAATTAAACTCTTGATATATAAACCCATAAGTTTCTTAAAAGAATAATAAGAAATGGGGAGGCATGAAGATTGTTGCTTATTTAGTGAAACTGAACTTGCCAACTTGCTAGACAAGATTATAATTTAAAAAATGGTAGTATGTGGCCTTAAAAGTTGAAGAAGAAAGGTAAGAGCCATATACGATTAATCGGAACTATTTTTCGTGTCATCGTTTTCTTTTGTCAATCGCACTCGTATTCTTTATGAACTTATGATATCATTGGACTCTATTGATGGTTAAAATAGGATAAGATATATAGAATGTAAAGATAAGATAAAAATATAATAGGATAAAAATATAATAAATTTTATGTATATCTAATGTTTGGTGCACACTAAATAAATAATAAGATAACGTCAAGGTATAATATGAATTATGTTTAAATGAAAAAGTTATTGCTTCTTTAAAGTTACATATAATTTTTTAAAATTAACTTTTAATTAATTTATTTATAAATTTAAAAAAGATATAAAAATTATAATTCTAACTAAATTATAAAAAATTATATTTTATTCATGTAATTATTTTCTTAAAATTATAAAAAAAATTATATAAGTTTTATAAAATTATAATTATAATTCGAATTTTTTTCTTTAAGAAATATTTAAATAATAGCTATTTAATTTTAATATTTTAATTAATAATATAATTTAAATTTATGTGTCAAGAAACATTATTTGAGCAATAATGCTAGTCATTGCATTGATAGGTGATGGCGTTGTGGGTTAGTTTCTAATAATTTGCAAGATTACAAAATTAAATAGTTATTGGTACATTTCTTGTAATTATTATATTATATATAACCTCAAATTATTTAATAACAATCAAATAGCTAATTGTAGTGTAAATTTTTTTATCATAAAATTGGTGTAAAATATATATCAATTTTATTAATAATTAATCTTTATCAAAATTTTTGAATAATCTCTTTTATTGATGTTTTTTCTTTTAATTATATTATTTTTCATCTAAAAATTTTAAAGTTGAGATTTTACTTTAAAAAAATAACTTAATTTTATTCCAATCAACTACTTATTAGTAAATATATTATAATTTACGTGCAAATATTCGTGAATAACTTTATTCCAATCAAACCAATGGTTGAAAGTTTGAAGTAGGGGGATTGTTTTCACGAATTAATGCATTGCTCTCCCCCTAGATTCTCATTGAAATCCTAAATTCTTTCAATCATCATGTGACATTTGACAATGCCACACCTAGACAAAGATTAGTACGACAAAGTAATGTTTCTGATCAGTCACAAGATCAATTAGAAAGTCAAAGCAAGAGACTGTGCAAGGTACTAAGGTGTGATTAAGATAGTTCACATGATTTGATAGCCTTTATCTAGGGCTAATTGGTGTAAACCATGCATGATTTAAAATAATATCACACACATGACCGATAAGGCATCTTTTATTGGGCCAGGCAGTAGCGTCAATAATCGAGCATCATTGCCCACCATCTATTTGCCTTTCTGGCTCTATTGGTTGTTCCAGTTTAAAGAGCATAATTTATATTAACTCAAAGCACACTTTTTAATTACTCCTAAGCAATAGTTATTATGCTTTTTTTGCAATAAGGATCGCAAGCACACTTTGATTGCGCTGGTTTGTTGTTGTTTGTTGGTGGCTGCAGCTGTTCACGTCTGTGCTTTACAGTATCAATTAAGAATTTGTTTCCGAATTGTTAAAAAAATTATGGTAGTTAAATTTTTTAAACAGATTGGAGAGGATCATCATGATCTTAATTATTTTTCAGAGTTGTGTAGATAAATTGCTAAAACTAAAACAGTAGTACGATTTTTCTTAATATTAGGAACGAAAAGTCTATCCATATTACTAAGTTATCTTCATGGTATCTTCTTAAATTGGGTGGGTCACTATTTGTCTTTATGCATGATTAAGTTTGTCTTTATTTATTATCGGTACTTACTCGTTTATCATTTGTCTCTTAGGTGCCTTTTTCATGTTTAGTTTATCCTTTTAGCATAATGAAACGGCAGACCAGAAATTCATGGACATAATATAAGGATGTACCTTAGTCTCAATATAGTCATTGTAGTTGGCATAAAAATTCCCAAAGTAACATTATATTTGGCGGGACAGAGTTTAGAAAGAAAGAAATCTAAACAAGAGAAAACACCAAAATTGAATTTTATTCTCTCTTTTAGCTAAGCAAAGGGCAAAGGGAAATGGGGAAGAGAAAAAAAAAGTTGTAACAGAACCCATACACGGAAAATAATTTTCTCTATTTTTTATAAAAAAGAAATTGTACAAATATTATGCAATATCTATCTTATCCTTTAAAAATAATGAACAAAAAACTATAATTTCGATGTAAGACAAAAATATTTTATTATATAATATTATTTTCTTGCTTCTCATTTTTTTTCCAATTTCAAATCAAATAAATAGCTAGAACTTATTTTTTTTTTCTTCACTTTTGCTCTGCTTCATACAAACAACTAAAATTTTACCTTTTTATATTTATTTTCTCCTCTCCAATTTCTTTGTAACTGAATTTTTTTCTTTTTCTATTTTTTTCCCGCGTTCAAACAAACCAAAATTGTCCTTGGCACGGGCATTCTACCGACAACAGCAGAATAGAACATTAGCTATTATTTTTTTCATGGACTCACAGATTGAATAATTAGTTTGGTTGTCCAATTCAGCAACAAAAGTTCATAAGAAGGCTCTTTCCAACGGCTTACTTTCAGAGGGACAAAGGTCCCTTTTCTCATTTCTGCTACCTAAATACGAATTAGTAAAGCGTCCCACATCCAAATAGATTGATTTATTTCAACAGGAAAAGGACTAAAGTAATAGTGCAATGACAATTACACAAACAACAAAACATCCCAATCTTTTGTGGGGTACAAACAAACCAACACAATTACATAAACAACGAAAACATCCAATCTATTTTGAGGGGAACTTGGACGCTCACTGTTGTTGCAATTACACTTAGCATTAGCAAACCATCACAAAATCCACCCCCTTAATAAACTGCTTTGGTAATATGTGAAAAATAAAAAATAACTTTGAAACATACCAACTTTTGAACCAAACTAATTAAATGCATGCATGGATTTCAATTGGGAAAGCTCAAAAGTAATTTTATTTTCAAAAGCAACAAATTATTCCTTTTTCATTCTGTATTTGCAATTGTGTATAGAATTTTACAAAAATATATTTTCCCAATTTCAATCCAAATTTAGCTTAAAACCTTAGCATTCTGGAGTAAGTGTATGGTCTCTCCCAGGATCATGGCAATAGTCATAGACCAAGTAGTTGTTTTGGACCCATTGCATTGCAGAAAGTTGCTGAGGGCTTAGGCTGCCATAGCCTGGTGGTGAGGGAGATGGTGGCTGGCATGAGGTTGAAGTTTCAGTGGTACAACCTTGTATTTTAAAGTTTTTGTATATACCAAAGAAGGGTTGGTAATTATAATCAGCTTTGTATTTTCCTCCCTCTGTAGCCCATGAAGATGCATCCCATATTGATCCGTACACATACATTTCTCTTGAGGGGAACGTGGCATCACTCTTCCTAGGATACCTCCTTATTGGGACATCATCCACTAAAAATCTGCATATATTGTAAGATAATTCAACAACTAAAACTAGTAAGTAACATGCAAAATCTAGATATTGTAAGATTTTATAATAATCAACCTACTCCCGTGAAAACTACATTTTCATCCCATAAATAAGCTATGAATGATTGAGTGACGAAAAATAAGCTACATGCACATTTTTTTCTCACTTTGACTAACATGATTAAAGGTTAATAGGTATATTTTAAAGGGGTCGACAGTCCATTATTGTATAGAAATGGTCTTCTCAGTGAAATATTTTAACCAAGTCTTAGTAATTTCCTAATTGGGCTGGATGGTTGTTGATAGTTATTATACAAAATAATTATTCACAAAAAAAATTATGATGATCATGATAGTGCATGAAGATATTACATGATTTCACTGGGTTCCCACAGAATAGCATAGTTGTGAAAATCTTGTGTTGGGTCGAACCAAAGGTGAATCCTCATTTCTCTCCCTATAATATTTCCATCTCCACTTCCTCTGATGTATACGTTTGTCTGCAAGACATATGGCTTATCCGGCGTGGTACCAAGGAACTCAATGTCTATTTCATCATGGTGTCCTGGGTAGTCTTGGTTGTTTGAAAGCTACAATTCCCAAATGAAATAACAAAGATAAAGGATGAAAAACTTACACAGTAAAAAGATACTATTCTATGAGCTAAAGTTATAGACTAATCCTCACGTATAAAGATGTTATCACTCCTGCAGTGTAACCTGGTTGAAGCTTAATCGCAGCACCAAAGTATCCAGACCGATAAGAGTGAAGTGACTTGAATCCACTCCCTGTGTATCAAAAAAGTGCTAGTAAAAATGTAGTAACTAGTAATAGTGAAAGAACAATTTTTAATGAACAAATAAACAAAGAAGCATATGTAGTTGATTTTTTTATTTTATTTGTGAGAATAGAAGTTAATGTCAAAAGTTTACAATAATTCATGCACCATTGTTCAATCAACTAAGCTAGACCCCATCACTGTATAGTTGGATTTAACTATTGAAGTTGGGAGTTTATGTGAGACATTTTTCATACCTGAGTAAGAGTCAAGCCAGATTGTTAATGAGTCTTGGTCTAGTTTCTGATGCTGAGGTCCCCAAAGATTTCTAAATCCCTCACCAAAGCTAACAGGACTAATTTTGGAACTAGGGTAGTAGCCAGGTGAAGGTGGACCCTGAGAAGTACTATAACGAATCATGAGTGAGAACAAAAGAAGAGAGAAGAGAGGAACCATGTTGAACAAAGAGGAAGTTAACAATAGCATTTTAGTGATCAGAGTGGCTCTGCTAAGATGCAGGGTGGGACACAAAATCAAAGAAAGAGGTAGGTAGTTGGTGCTCATGAAGAGTATGAGTACACTGTTAATATATAGAGGGATTTGGAGGCCCCACAGTTCCTAAAACGGCGATAACTTAGTTGAATAAGGAGTTGAGTACACGAGGGACTAAAGTTTATCAGGTTTGTGATGATAAACAAGAGGGGCAAATAGTTCAATCTTTGGTGTGTGCTTTTTTTATTTTCATTTCTTCTAGGGAGGGAACTTCCTTTTCAAGTAAATAAATGTTAGTTATGCTTGGTCAATAGGGAAGGAGAGGGAAACTTGGAGGATGAAAGACACCTTAACGGTTACTTTCGTTACATTATTTGGTGACCTTCGAAAATGTGACAAAGATGGCAGAGAGAGCTTTAGACATGAAGGGTTCACCTTATCAGAAGCTTTAAATGTTATCATACAACATTTGGACAAGGTATATGATAAAGAGAAAAACGTCCGGAACTTATGATTCGGGGGATGAGGGGGATGTGATGGGAATTGGGATAGGATATATCGTTATATATCTTCATAATGACTAATCAATGAGAACTTTCTTGGGGTACTTTCACACTTTCATTCAATATTTTCTCGCAACTGTGCAATAAAGTTGTTCTGCTAATGAAGTGAGTAATAGTATTCTTACAAGTATGAAATTAGTAATATGGTATTCTTACAATTGACTTTTACAATAACTTTATTTTTATCTTTATCTCTAGTTTTTACATCACTCGTTTTATCACAATTTTTCCTCTCTTTCCTTCCTATTATCATCCTTTGAGTATAAATTGTTGTTCTATGGCTCGAGAGAATACCAAGACCTGAAACAATAAATCAATGCATTTACAAACTCTGTTATTTTTTATAAAAATCACATAAATGAACTTTTAATGCGTATTTGCAATAGACTAGTAGAGTATAATGGGTTTAATAATTGGAGGACTTGTTTCTAGTCAACACCTACTGTTACTAGCAACTTAGAGAGGAACTTATAACCACCACGGCCTATTATATTTAGCATGTTTTGACTATTTTGATATTCGGAATATCTACTTGAAGCGTGTTAAATTTTCTTTCATTCTTTAGAGTTTAAATTCTGTGACTTCACAACAGTGTCTGCAGATCAATAACCTCGGAAACCTTCCATGATTCCATCTAAAAGGACAATAAAATTGTAGGTGTTCTTTTCTATTAATTCTGACTGCACTTGGCCTTTTGTTGATCATAGAAATCAACAATATCAAATCTCAACAACTTAGATCTTTAGATAATAGGTGTTATGGTTGGTTTATGAAGTTCAAAAGAAATTTGTCTCATAGTAGTTAGCAAAATGCGGAGGTTAAGTTTCTGTGATTGCATAATTGATCAACTACCGCGTACTAACAAAGAGCGTTGACAAACTTCCGTATATATAGTGCCACTTTTTAATCAGTTTTTTTTTTTCTGATTTTGGCAGACTCTCCAAGTCACAAGTCACAGCAAGTAGTTTTAATTAATTTATTTATTTAACACAGAAAGTTCTTAGTCCATAAAGTAAGGATTGCTCGTACGTTATTATTTTTTTGACAAATAACATCATTTGGGATTGAAAGATTGATGAAATTCTCAAGTATAACAGTAGTAGAGGTGACAAGACTAGACCTCAAGTTGTTTTATTGTGGCAAGAACAAAAGCACACCTTAGTGGATAATGGATAGGATTAGGATACAATTCCAAAAGATTAGAGTACGTAGCAACGATTTGTTTGCTTTCATAGTAAGCTAATGAAAGCAACTGGTGTGTATTTATTTTTATTTTTTATTGACAAATATTAATAGTAGGGGTGTTCGCGGTCTGGATTGGATCGATTTTGAAGAAAAAATCATTCGATCCAATCACTTTGGTTTGTTCATTTGATCATCCATTTGGTTTGAAATTTTTTTCAAATCCGATCCAATTCAATCCAATTTTTTTCGGTTTGGATTGGATCGGTTTTCGATTTTTTAAAAAGTCTAAAAATAAAACTTATAAGACTTATTTTTATCAAAATAAGGAATATCTAGTAGAAATAAACACATTTATTGGACAAAAACAAACATCATTTTCTAATTTTCATTAGACAAACACGTTCATTGGATAAAATAAGAAGCAATGAAACCTTACTGCAAATATATGTATTGAGTTTTTGGTTTTTGGGTTATGATGAGAAATAGCCCCAAGTAGGTAAAGGGTAAGGTAATTGTTATAATTGGATCGATTTTCACCGGTCAAACCGAAAACCGATCCAATCCAGTGAAAATTTTTAATTTTTTTTCGGTTTTCAGTTTTTCAATTTTTGGTTATTGGTTTTTCAGTTCGGTCACCGCGGTTTACATTGGTTTGAATCCGTTGATGAACACTCCTAATTAATAGTTAGTTTTTAGTTGTGTTTGGATGTTAGTAAGAGAATTTGAATATACACCCCTAATGTTGGCGAAAGCAACACTGCTTATTTATGGATTTAGTTAGTTTACAAAAATTGGAAGAAAACAATTTTACTACGCAAGTGGTTTTCCACGTTCTTTCTCATCTACAAAGGAAATAGAAATACATCTCCCATGTGTTTCGAAGCTCTGTTTCCTTCCACGATTTGTGATACAAGATAATCCCCAATCCATTTCCTTTCGTATGGGAAGGTATTATAGTTACGTAAATTCTTATCAAGTTAACATGACTATGCTTATCTAATTTAATAGGGCTTCTTACAAATCATTACATCTTTTCTTCCTCCCCGAATAGCTAGTGGTGGATCTAGGATTGAGTTAGTGGGGACCAAAAAGCTAGTTACTTATTAGCTACTGTTATTATGGAAATAAATTAGTATATTTATCAAATGACATAAATATCCTCAAATAAGAAAAATATATAATAATTTTGTTTTTATATATTGTAATCATGAAGGGTATAATGATATTCTCAATCTTTATTCTTTGTTTTGTAGTTTTTTTTTTCCAAATTAGAAGGAATAGATTTTGGTGTGATATCCATCATTTTTTTTCTTTGCTCCGTTGTTTTCTTCTATATCAATGGACAAATTGTTTTTGATGAGCTTGTATTTCTTTCTATCATTCCCTTCCACTCTTTTACATACATACCAAAAAAATTAAGTGAGTTTGCATTCTATTTTAAATCCACTTTATTTTCATTTTATTAAATATATATCAATTAGTCGGCAACAACTAATTTAAAAAATATATTTGAAATCAATAATATCAATCGTCAATTACTTGTACAAAGTAAGCCCCTTATAGACCACATACATGTTTGTTGGTTGGTGTGCCCTACAACACCATGGCTTTAGTGCGTGTCCTTCTGGTCAGAAAACAAGAATAGCTCTAGCAAAGTTCATGTAGCATGTAGTTCGGAACTATCAAAATTCAAAACCAAACAGTGAGACAATGGGACCTTTAAATCTATGGGATGGAGCATTTCATGTAAATAATTTTAGGGACCATGTGGGGTGCTTTTCAAATCTCTCAACCCACAAACAACGTAGAATTGACCCCCGCATGAGCTTTCTATATGGTGAAGTCAATTACCACCAATGAGCTAGTAACACTTTCTGTTCCTTTTCGTCCTTAATCTTCAATAGCTGAAACTAAAGATTTAATTTACGGAGTCTTTCTCATATATTCACTTCAAGTGAAATTTCATTTCTTTTAAAATATAGACAGCAAAGTTTGAACTTCTAAACACTATCATGCATATTCCGTATAATTATGTCCCAAAACTATATCAATTAGTATACCAATCTTTTAGAGTTGATCGACATAGAGATTTTATTTATTTAAATCATAAGTTTGATTCGTTTGAATGTCTTTCCTGTTCTTTTTTTTTTCTTTTTTGTTTAATATTCTAGTTCTATATCCGCGAATCATATCAAGTCTTATCCTTTAAACCCAGTTTTAAAAATAGATTAGTACAATTATAGACCAATTTATTAAGACGATTAGGTTGCATTAAGCTACCAGAGCTTCAACTTCAACTTGCACAATTGTAGGCTAGCCTATCTTTCATTTCATGAACAGATGCTTTATCCAATGCAGTCGTGCCGCCATAACCTTTTAGCCTTCAAAATTAGGCTTCGGATTTAATTTCCGTAATGACAAAGATGATATCAAAGAGGCGACAAGATAACGATTATATCTTGTAATTATCTTCTTTGTTTTGTTTGTTGTGACACATACATATTAGAGCAAGAAGCAAAGGGTGGGAAACAAACTTACGTTACTATATAGGATTCGTTTTGTTAAGTTTTTTTTATAAAAAATAATTAGTTGCTTGGAAATGCCCTTCACTCATATATCAAGGGTCCGTTTGGGGCCCGGATATCACATGATAACTATTGTGTCGTGTGGTAAAAAGTTGTTTGACAGATCAGGAGGATATGATTCCCTTACTTTACTATTTACCTTATGGAAATGGATCTTTTGTGATCACTTTTGTGACTGTATGAAATTCTGACAATTGAAAACAAATTATATA
This sequence comes from Glycine latifolia, assembly GCA_013407115.1. Lineage (NCBI taxonomy): Eukaryota > Viridiplantae > Streptophyta > Magnoliopsida > Fabales > Fabaceae > Glycine > Glycine latifolia. The sequence goes on from CM023953.1 coordinate 23,711,560, forward strand.
TACTAAATAAAGAAAATATAACTAAAAAAACTTTGGACCATTAGATGTTAACTACTGGTCTAAGCTTATAGTGTATTTCTTATCCTAATATAGAAATCAAGTTAGAAAATATGATAAAATAGTATCTCCCTCTCTCTTTGTTACGGATTTTGTTATTAATGTTGTCACCATCATCCTTATAATCAGTTTTTGAGTACATTAATAAATTAAATTAAAAATTAAAATTAAGAATCATATTTTACATAATAAAAAAATTTAAATTAAATGTTCAATATAAGATATATGACTCATATTTAATGAGAGTGTTGTTAGGAGTGATTTATTAGTGAAAATATTGAAATATAAGAGGCTTTTTTCAACAAGAATGCTTATTGGATTATTTTTTTCTTAACATCTTATCTCTCAATTATCATTTTCATTTTTATATTTCCAAACTTAATTATAATATAATTTGTATATTTAGTAATATTTATTATTATAAATTTTAGTTATATAAAATAAACAATTATCTTTTTTTTTTCTGAATAAGAAACATTATCTTATACATTGCATATAATAAAATACTAATTTATGATGAGTTTTAAATTTAATTGTATAAAAATAAACATTTATTTTATACCATTCACAAACTAATACGTTTACAAACACAAATTGTAAAGAGGACTCGATTAAAAAAGAAACTCAAATCCTAAAGACACAAAAATTAAAGTGTGATTTTCAAACTTAAGGGATTTCATTCGAATATAACTTTCAACCAAAAGGGGGAAAATTCATAAAAATGAAAAAATCCACGATTGTTTAAATGTTTATATAAAACTCAAAGCTTCAAGCAGAGTTGGACCCATTAAACTCCAAAAGTTAGCAATTTTATTAATACAATATAAGAATTAGTTGAAAATTATTCCTCCATGTGCAACTACCCTCTACATATATTAATTTATTCAATTTATTATCTTTTATAACTTTTGGCCTTCATTAATTTTAAAAAAAGTATCTTATGAGGCAATACTTATTGTTATGTGGGGACAAATTTATTTTTTATTGAAAATTTTTAAGTAAAATTTTTTTTACTTGGGGTAATTAATGGCCGGCTATTAGTGCATCCGCCAGTCCACTGTCCCTGTGTCACGCAACAATGAGTATAAAAACAATAGTTCTTCTGTTATACTCTTTCATTCGTTTTTAATTTTTCCACATTGATACTTGCCGCAAAAACTCTTGAACCTCCTTAAAAGTTTATATATATATCATTTTCGTTTCTACAATTTTTTTTCATATTTATTTTATTTTTTAAAAATACTTTAAGAACGAAAATCAAAATAAATACATTTTACAATGATTTAAATGAAAAAAAATACAAATCGAAAATGAAAAAATATTAAATTACACGAACAAAAAATGTATTTATTTATTTTTTTTAAAAAACCTGTTTGTTGAGACTATAAGATCGAACATAAAAGGATTAAAGAAATTATTTTGGGTAATATTAAACGTATAATATAATGTTTTGTTTAAGTGCAGTGTAGCAGAAAAACATACATGAAGCTAGTTGCCCTCTCTGAACACCTTCATCCATTACTGCATTTCGTATAATTCAAGCATATCACAATTAGTTTTAATCAATATTAATTTCCCACCGATATGAATGCATTATTTTAGTTGAACCGTAGGGGTTTTGTTAATTATGTACTGAGTAAGATAAGAATAAAAATAATAATTGCAGAAATTGCAGGGCTATTGGGTATTTGGGTTCTCATGGCCCCATATGCTATTTCAAATTCTAAACCATGGAGATCAGGTATGAATTTTTTTAGCTTACCTAAAATAGCATCTTTATATTTTGTCGACATTTTGTGAATACGGATCGCCATTCTATAGAGAAAGCGACGGATTTGAATCCAATATCACTATATATATTTGTGTGTGTTCAGAATAATGTTTAATTATAAGTTTTGTACGCATCACAAAAAAAAAAAAAAAAAAAGTTTTGAAGGAGGAGATTAGGGTGAATTGGCTCGTTAAGTGTAAAAACTACCAAAATTGAAAATCTAGAAGACTCAAATAACAGGCCTCTATTTATAATCCATACATGTAATAAGTGTAGCTGACCATTGCACGTTATCTTTTAGGTAATTATATTTTGGCATGTTGCATGGGTATCGTAAACTATTTAGTAGTGCTTTGCTGAAGATAAACAAAAGTTGATTTAAATTTTAATATAATTTAATTTACAAAAAAAATGAATTGTGTTCTTTTAGTTTAATATTTAAAAAATTATTTTTAAATAACCATTTTTAAATAAGAAAATAGTTTGACTTTTTCAAATAAATAAAAAATGATCGTAAGCTTTAAGCATAAAATATAATAATAAGTTTTATTAAAAAATTAACTATTAATATTATAATAATATATACATAAAATTTTAAAAAATATTGAAATGCGTCGATAATCTGCATATATATTTTTGTTATCGTTTAATTTAACTTGAAAAAAAAAAGTAATATTTATAGTAATTATTTTAAAAGTCATATATCTAGAGTGATTTCTAATTGGTTTGAGAAAACATTCATACTAACAATATCAAAATTAAACTCAATAATAAATTATGAAATTATTACGAATTTAATTATTGATTTTATGGGTAAGTTACAGTTTTGGTAGATTAAAGGCAGAGACCTTTTTTACTTCTTGAGGTACTAAGTTGTGAAGGTTCCCATGGTCAAGATTAACACCCTTGAGCCAGGACAAATCACATAAACCAATTTAGTAACCTTGATGCCTAGTTAGCATCATATTCTATAAGAATGTGAATTTAATTCTCATTGTCAAAAGAAATAATAGAGAAAATATCACTAATGGATGCATGTATAGGAGGGTGTGGGGGCAATTGCTCCACAAGAATTTTTATTTTATTCTTAATGTGTAGTTCAAATATAAATTGGACCCATAAAAATAGGTATTGCCTCCATAAAATATTTTTTTAAAAATGAATGTAAAAAATATAAGAAATTAAAAAAGGAAAATAAATTGATTATAATTTCACTAATTTACCCTTTTAATTTTTTAGTGTATTGAAAATGAAAAATTACAAAACATTTTTAAAGTATGAAAATGCAGAGAATAACTGGAATTTATAAAAATTTAATTCTTTTTTTTTCTTTTGTCATATAACATTGTATATTTTATAAAAGCTTGTGATAATTTTTTTTTGTAAAAATATTATAAAATATTTTTTTCCACCGTTAAGAATTTTTTTTTTGGATTTACCAATGGAAAATATAAATACTTAAACACAAGCTTCTCTTTGTTCTTCACTCTCTCAGAGAAGACTTTCATCTTATTAATATCCATAGTGAAAAAAATAGCTATTTGTGTTTTTGGGCTCAAACTAATAGCTAATCCAAAATGCACAGAACAGACACATAAGACCAAAGAAAAATGATACATTTTTGGGTATGTGACAAAAATATCAGGCTTATAGAGCATCACGATTACAAAAATGAAGAACTGAGGCCTAAGCTTTATTACATTTTAGAGTTTAGACCACCTTCTGTAAAATGAGCAAGCATTATTAATTAATAATGCTTTGAGAATGGTTTGATTGTGTGCGACGTTTAAAGAATGAAGTCCTGAGCTTTTGCTTCAAATTAAACCACTTTTTTCAAACGTACAGGACCATAATTTGTGAATAGAACATATAATGGTGATATCAACTGACTACATACAAGTATAGAACTGATATAAGTGATGCCAAATCCTTTTACTCTTTGTTCACTATAAATACCATAATATAATGATTATTACTGACATCGAACTAAAACTAAAATTGAATCTTTATCTGTCTATTTTCATGATCTCAGTTTCAACTTTTAATATTTGGGTCTACTGATTAATGATATTACTGACATGACAATAGATTATGAAGACATAGATAGATAGACTAGATTGAAGTTGATAAAGTCTTAATTATTAAAAAAAACTAACAACTAACATGTGATATATAGTAGATGATAAACTCTACTATGTCACAAGATAGATTAAATTATTTTGCTTTATTTTAAATGATTTTATACAAATTATTAACTATTCATGTTATCATTAATGATAACTTTTAAAATAATATTAATTATTCATGTTATTATTAAAATAATCTTGATTATAAATGAATTATTAACGAGTTTTGAAACAACAAAATTTCAAGATAAATAATATTTCAATAAAAATTATGAATGTATAATATTTTTTATTTGTTTAGGGCATACAAATTGATATCAGAATCTACATTTTGAATTATAATATGATGTTTTAAAGAAGTCAATTATTTTCTTTTATATTTATAACTTATCTCTCTTTACATTTTACCATCCAACTGAACATGAATAATTCTTTAGACTCACATTAATATTGTTAAATTATAATATTATATTAAATTTTAATACTTTAATATTATAATATATATATATAGACTAAATAAAAAAAAATTGGTGTTCCTTTAAATATGGGTGCAGTCGCCCACCTTCACCATGTTCAGGACATTGTTAATATGTTAGTATTCCATTTTAAACTTTAGTATTAGTAACCTCTCCATCTTGTGCTGGCAGATTAGTATTCTTGTTGTCATATTTAGATTGCTAATGATAACTAAAATTACTATTGGAAAGATGATATTGGTATAAAGCAGTATCTTAAATTACTTAGAAGATCTCGAAGTAGTTGAGTTTTAAAGTATGTAAGGTTAAGTGTAGAGGTTACTTTTATCCGTATTTGTTCTTTTGTATTTCAGAATGAAGCAAAAATTAGCTTATAATTTCTTTTATCATTCCCTTGGGGAAAAAAGGTAGCTAGAGGGTTTTTTTTTTTCATTTAATTTAAATTAGCCAGCAACTCATGGAACACATGCTCCTAGAATTCGTGAAGTTCAAAACAAGCAATGATAACACAAGGTCAAGCATGTTTAGCAAAATGAAAAGTCCAATTTTAATGGGTACAAACGACTCTCTAGTCAAGATAGATACTTAAGACTCAGGTTTGATTTGTGTTAATATTATGGTTCAGGCTTCATTCTTTTATTTATGCAAGCCAAGTTTGAAATATAAGATTAACTTGTTTGAAAATAAGAAACTTGAGTTTAACTTGTTTATTGGTTTGATTTCTTTAATTAAATTTCTTTTTTTTAAGTTCATTATTATTTAGTAGACATCTCTATGATAAAATATGAAATGAAAATAAAAAAAAATTATATATTCTTAAAGGTAATTATATTTAAGACAATATTAGAATTTTTATGATGAAAATATTTTATTAATTGATGATCACTCATTTAAAATGACTTCTAAAATTCAAGGTTGAATAATGATATGAGATTTTTTTGTAGAAATAATAATTTAATGTATAATTGTATGCTCATAATTCAAATTCAAAACTATTAATCAAACTGAAATAATTATGTGTTAATTGATGTATGCACTCGGTAATTAATATTAAATAAAATAATAATAAAAAATTATAATATTTCTAGAAAATATAATAAATAGAATTATAACTTTCTAAGTCACATAATATATTACATAAAAAAGTAATATAAGTGTACCTGAGTTTATTTTCTGACCATTAATACTAAGTTATAATTAAACTAAGTTGTATTATTCTTCCAACAATTTATGCAATAATATTTGTTTCTTTATATGGCTCTATATCACATAATTATATTTCATACTTATCACTTTTCTCTCCTGTGTTTAAAATATGTTATATAAATTATGATATAAATAACATTTTTCTTATAAGTTTTGCAAAACAAAAATTCTTTCTTAATACACTGACAAAGCAAAACCAACTTGACTAAATATCCTGCCATATTTTGCTCTTCTTGTCAGCAAGAAAACCGTCTTCAGTTGCCTGATGCAAGGATTGGTTCGTGACAACGAGGCATGGTAGGGTACAATGTGACTATAGCCTATAAAGATTAATATCTCTGTAATCGTTATAGTGTGCTGTTCACATGAAAAGTAGTTTCAGCCTGCAGTGTTAGAATGCTTTACACTTACATCAATAAATTCTGGTTAAAACTTCATCCACGTCCACTAATCCACTATTGCTTCACTGTTCTTTGCATTCCAAAAGTTTATTCTGAAATATAATTTGTATTCTAAAATAGGTTTTTTGAAATTTCAGAATAAATTTTCTGAAATGCAATGAAAAGTGTGAGAAACAATAGTGGGATTGCAGGAAGTGACAGCTCCAAATCCTGCAACTGGTGACCCAATAGCCAAATGAGGCCCAAAAGTCTTTATAATAATAGTAGGTCCAAGGGGTGAAAATAAACGTAGCTTACATGGAATAACTCGTTAACTTCTTGCACTCATCTAATAAAAGTTGATGATGAAACTAGCTATATAGTACGTCATAAGAAAATGGAAACCACATCAAAAAGTGGGGATGACTTAGTTAAGACGTTTCTCCAACCCATTATATCAAAATGGCATCTTGCATAAGAGTAAAACATTGTTTAAATTTAGCTAAAGTTTTTCTCTGCCTTTTGTTTTTACAAGGCATATGTTGATAATTCACACACAGGGATGAATATTGAATAGGGTAGTTATACCCCGGTCTATTTTGATTCTAAAGACATTGATAGTCTTGTACGCCACTCAGTTATATTATAGCATCATTCATCAATTCATCAATTGAAAAAATAAAAATAACAAAGTGCGATTCATGAAAGGTTGACTGTTGAGCACACTCTCCGTTTTTTTTTTCTTTCATATTTAGTCAATATTGCGTGTGCATGTATTTAAGTCACCACTGTATCATATCTTACACGCTACACTTTCTGAGCTCCTTTACGAGCTTCACCAATACAGAACAAAGATGAGAAGATTCTTTTTAAACATATAATTAATTGTATCTTACAAGAATTGTGTTGTGGATATTAATCTCCATACTTAGGATGATACTTTTATTTTTTCTAATTGACTATGTTGACATAATGCTGTCACAAATGAGGCACAAGTAGTTTTGGCCCGAAAACCTTGGAATAAAAGGTGTTTTAAGAAACATTGTTGATTTTTTAGCCCCATAACTGTTTATTCCAACAATTATAAAATCCTTGCAAATTAAATAAATGTTTCTTCCAACAATTATAGATTAGACAGAACCCGTTCCATTATTTATCATTATTCCTCATACAAAATGAAAATTGTACTTAAAGAAGGCCACACTTGCAAGACATGTTAACTGGGTCATCAGTCCCTTACTTTTAGGCTTTAGCAATGAAAAAATTGCTATTTATTGATTTGATTCAAGTTAATAATGTGTCTTAAAAGATATCTATAATTCTATATACTTCAAGAACAAGTTTTGATATACTTATTTTATTAAATATGTTTTATGAGCATTAAATTTAATCTAAGTGTATCATATTGAAATTTTAGTTATATAAATATAACTGTTAATAAAGGTATATATTATCATCATGAAAAAACACCAATAATTATCTATATGAAATCTGAAAACATAATATCATTTTACTATCTCAATACTGGATATATATTTCATATTTGAGGGGTAAAGAAATGTCATCTATTTTTGAAAGCATAATTTAAATAATGAAAGTTCATTACAATTAACGAAAAAATATTGTCTTTTTCATAAGGCATTCCCCTGTCTAATAAATAGTGGGGGATTTAAAATTTAAAAATTTATTATATATGATAATTTTGTAACTAAATATTAATACAATTAATTAACCTTTATAATATTAATACATATATTATTTATTCTTAAAAACTTTGTGAACTAGATGTTTCAAGGTTAAAAGACAATTTTTATGTTTTTTTTTTCTTTCCTTTTCTCACCCTAAAGTTAAAACCTCAAGTAGTTATTTGCATGTAGACTTATTTTAAAAAATAGCAACTTGAAAAGTGCAGGAAACCGCTAATCCTCCCATACTCAACTTTTTCCCTAGACTTGTAAGTTGTAACAACCACAGCAGTTTGCATAGGTAGCGAGCACTATAAATTCATAGCCATTGCCACACTTTTTTCAACAACATGGCATCTTCGTCAAGGTTCCTCAAAGTGTCTCCGTCTTTTATGTTGCTCTTCCTCATCTCCATTTCACCTTCTTTCTCCTCTCCAACTGATCACCCCACAAGCAATGACCTTCGTTTTTCTTCAACAGCAGAAAAACTCATAAGAGGGCTTAACCTGTTCCCGAAAGACCCCATTAACACACTCGAGAAAAATGACCCTCTTTTTGTGTCAGGAAGCATTGTGGAGAAGAGGTTCACTTTCCCTACTCTTGCTGCTTCTTCAGAATCATCTGTTGAAGAACTTGGTCACCATGCAGGCTATTATCGCCTTCCTCGTTCCAAAGGTGCAAGGTAATTAATTAAAGATGCAAACTCATGTTCAGAAAATGGTTGTTATCAAAGTCAGAAATATGGTAGCTTGGTAGAGTAGATAATTCTTTTATGTGATTTTAAGGGGTTATTTAGCTTGCGTACTGCTTTATTCGGTTAGGTGGGAAAAGTAAAGTGCCAAGAGGAAGAGGGTTATTTTGGTTAAAAGCAACCAAAGTTAAAATTCTTGTAAGCTATAATTGAAGCCATGCCGTGTGAAGCAAATAATGTGCAGCAAAAGATTGATTAAGGTTAACTTAAATGGTTGTTTGGTTGTTCTACTTCCACCCCTTTATTCAGTTTTAGAAAATCAGTTGCATGCTACTGGAATCTTGGCTAACTCAATTAAAAATTATTTACTTTTTATTTTGAAGCGACTGCAGAGTAATATTGAATGAACATAATAAAAATTGTCCTACATTGTTTTTTGACATCCATCCCTACATCACAGATAGTATAATTTTTATATGTTCTGGTTGGATTTCAATCAGCATAAATTTATCGTCACATAGCTATAGTACTGGTTTAGGTTGGTTAATACTGCAGAGGTCCCTTAGGATGGTTATTAGTAACTGTTTATCTTTTAGTAAATAATTAATTAGGAGCTAAGATGTGGTCCTGCTTTGAATTGAATAATTTTTTCTTTATCATCTGCAGGATGTTCTACTTTTTCTTTGAATCTCGAAGCAGTAAGAACGATCCTGTTGTCATATGGCTGACTGGAGGACCAGGATGCAGCAGTGAACTAGCTTTGTTTTACGAAAATGGTCCTTTTCAGCTTACCAAGAACTTGTCTCTTGTGTGGAATGACTATGGCTGGGACAAGGTACGTAGCTATTAACTCCCCTTGTCTTTTTCTCACTCACATATAACCATCATGTGACAAATCCTATCAATTTTTCTGTGCTGTGCTTATGCTCATTCCATGCACAGTGTCTATCAAGAAACAAACAAACAAACTGATACTATTATGTATATTCCTGTCTACTCTTATACTATAGACTTTAACTAGCTCCAAGAATAAAGTTGATACACTACTTGTTTTCTTGTTGGCATCAATTCGGTGTTTTCTCGTTTTGTAGGCATCAAATATTATATTTGTAGACCAACCCACTGGGACGGGGTTCAGCTATACTTCTGATGAGAGTGACATTCGTCATGATGAAGAGGGTGTTAGCAATGATTTGTATGACTTCTTGCAGGTAATTCTATTTAATAACTGATAAAAGAAAATAATTTCAAATTAAAACTCAATCATAGATGTATGTTATATAATTAATCATATTGAGTGGTTAAACTTGATTCACCTTTCATGAGTTATACATAAATTTAAAATGCAAGATGGTGTAGATACCATCTAAATTTCAAGTTATATGTTAGACTCTGCCATTTTGCATCATAAGATCCACTCAATTTTACAATAATGACAGGCATTTTTCAAGGAGCACCCTCAATTCACTAAGAATGACTTTTATATTACTGGAGAGTCATATGCTGGACATTACATTCCAGCTCTTGCATCCAGGGTTCACCAAGGAAACAAAGCAAAAGAAGGAATTCATATAAATCTAAAGGTCTTCGTACTATCTCATAATTTATAGTAGAACTGTGAAAGGTTAATCAATTGCTTTTTTTCTTCATTGTATTGATTCCTTTAATCCCATATAATGAACAGGGTTTTGCTATTGGTAATGGGTTAACCAATCCTGAAATTCAGTACCAGGCGTATACAGACTACGCATTAGACAGGGGACTAATTAAAAAGGCTGATTATAACAGTATCAACAAGTTGATCCCACCATGCAAGCAGGCCATAGAAGCTTGCGGTATAAACAAGTTCCTGAATTCTTTTCCCTTTTCGCTGGGACATTGCACTAGTCACATATTACTTATGTTCATTGACACACTCTTAATTTGTATTTCATTTGTCAGGAACTGAAGGTGGAGAAACGTGCGTATCTTCATTATATGTTTGCAATAAGATATTCAATCGGATCATGACCATCGCTGATGATGTTAATGTAAGATATAAAAAAAAATTAGTATGACCAAGATGAATGGCAATAATGCAGTTTGAGTTTACTAACACATTCTGTTATTCTAACCGCAGTACTATGACATTAGAAAGAAATGTGTGGGAGATCTGTGTTATGACTTCTCTGTGATGGAGGATTTCTTAAACGAGAAGACCGTGAGAGATGCTTTAGGTGTTGGGGACTTGGACTTCGTTTCATGCAGTAGCACAGTGTATAGTGCTATGATGCAAGACTGGATGAGAAATCTGGAAGTTGGTATTCCCACACTTCTTGAGGAAGGAATCAAGGTGCTTGTGTATGCTGGAGAAGAAGATCTCATATGCAATTGGCTTGGTAAGCATATAGCTCCTCAATTAATTAGGAATTGGAACCAAAATGACCTATGTCAAAGAAGAGAAATTATTACATAGTCCTAGATCATCAAATGGCCATGATCTCAATAATATTCACATGACATATGTTACATGAAGATTGACTGAGACCAATGTAATAATTTTTCGTCGAAGATTGAGAATGAGGAGTCATTTATCATTCTTAATGTGTTTGTGATTGGGCAGGGAATTCAAGGTGGGTTCAAGCAATGGAGTGGTCTGGTCAAAAACAATTTGGGGCGTCTGGTACAGTCCCATTTTTGGTTGATGGTGCTGAAGCAGGAACGCTGAAAAGCCATGGACCTCTCGCTTTCCTCAAGGTGTGTGTTCAAGGGTGTCTATTGCTAATCCTGACATTGTTAATTCACTTTTGGTGACTTTATTTTATGATTAAACAAAACAGGTATACGAGGCTGGTCACATGGTCCCTATGGATCAACCAAAAGCTGCACTTGAGATGCTAAGAAGCTGGATGCAAGGGAAACTGACAATGACAAAGAGTGGAGATAATGTCTCTCCTAAATGATGCAATCAGAGCACAAAAACCAAAACCATCCCTCTGTTGCTGCATAGATATTGATGCCATTTCCTTGTGTATATTGTGAGGGTGTGGAATGTAATTCTTTTTCTTATTATTTTTAACAGTTTCTCTTATTCCTGAAACTGTGCATTGAAAAGATTTGGAACAAATCATCTATCCTTGTCACCAAATCGTGTACAACTTTACACTTAACACTTGTAACCTGATTTTATTCAAGCAAATTTCAATTCTTGAACAAGTATATGCAGCAAGATTAGCGAAAAAACACGACCTTAGAAAAATGAGGTTCCATTACATTAATTACAATAATGAAAAGGGGGAAATATCAATATGGAAACACTAAAAACAAAGTAAACTCATGTGGTGACTGTTCCTGGAGCTAGATTGTGCCTCTTAGAGGAAGGAGACCATCGGTGCACACAGGTTCCCCTGCATTCTTCAAGCCGAAAGACATAACTTTGTAGCGATAGTTGATCCAAATGCTAAAGGCGAAAAGAAATTCATGTTTTCTTCTAAAAACTGGAAAGGTGACCAATTTGACCAATATGGCACAAAATGGTGTGGCTAACATATGCAAAAGCACCTAAAAATGTGAACTTGAACTAACAGAATAAGATGCAGTTTAACTGAGAGATCATAAAGATTTTTCATGCAAGATGTCGAGTCCAATAACAAATAGTATGTAGTTCATAAGCACAAACCTGTAGTAATACTAATAGGAAGTTAATCTATTATAAGCAAGCAGCAACAATAAATTGTTCTTTAGAGAAAAATGACAGAAGAAAGCTTCACAAATAAAGTTGCAGTAGATTTTTTTAGTTCTTTTTCTTCTTCATGGCAACTGTTCTTTTTCTCATCTTCATTTTTCCAGAAAATTTTGTAACTTTTTGTGGAGACTTGACTCTTGAGCTGTCCACAAGGCTGCTTTTTTCTGGCCTTGTAGGTTTGTAAACTTCTGTTTTTGAAGGATCTAAAACATCCTCTGAGCACTGAAGAGTGATGCCCATATCTGTGGCTTCATCCCAAAGCTCTCTTCCCTTTTCAAAATCCCCTCCTCTACAAAGCTTTGGAATGAGCACATCATAAACTGGTCCATAACCTCCCATTGAACTTTTCTTCATTTTCTCAAACAGTTCAAGAGCATAATTTACCCTTTCAACCCCGCAGAGAATACCAATCAAACTGTAGTAGAACTTAGGGTTTGGCACCAAACCTTTTCCAATCATTTGATCCACCATCTCTTTCCCTTTACCAAACCTTCCACTCAGAAACAACACCTTTGCCACAAGATAATAGCTGACCCAATCAGGATCACAACCAGAATTTTTCATTGTTTCAAGTATTTGACGAGATTCCTTAACTCTTCTGGTCTTCCCTAGACAAGAAAGCAGTATGTTGTAACTGATTGAGGTTGGGAAAACATTATAAGACCTCATCTCCATTATGACATTTAAAGCTTCAGGCACAAGTCCTGAAGGATTATGTCTAAGATTCCGTTCACAAAGGCACCTGAGGAATGTGTTGTAGCATAACAAATCTGGGATAACCCCATTTGATTTCATCTCTTTAATAATTCTCCTAGCTTCCTTCACATTCCTCTGCACAGACCACCCATAAAGAAGACTTCTATATATGCAAGGTTTTGTTCCTGCAATCTTGTCTTTGTGATGCAAAACTACCCCTTCAGCCCTCTTAGCATGCCCTTTGGAACAAAGGGCATTAACTATAGCAGTAACTGTAAATTCATGTATAGGACACTTATACTTGTCTAAGTTCTTGAAAATACCCAATGCCTCATCTTCTTTTCCTAGTTTAACCAAATTCTCAGCTACAAGACCAAAAGTTTCTGCATCCATGACTCGACCCTCCTTCTTGAGATCTCCCATCAAAATATCCATTGCCGTGTAGTCTTTCTTTTCAGCAAAAACTTGAAGAGCATGATTATAATCCTTGTCTTCCAAATTTTGACTCAAATTCTTACTAGACCATAAGAAGAACCTGAGCAATCTTCTAGTGTGTGCCTCATGCTTACTAGAATCGATAGCCTGAGCTACAAGAGATGAAGTTAAAGAATCTTTGAACTTACTTAGACTCAACTCCAGCTCATCTAGCCCACCAACAGTGCTCATGACAATGCTGCAGAGCTCTTGCAACTGGGGATGAACAGACATTGGCTGCAATGTGGAATAATGAGAAAATGAAAATATTTGCAAATTCTGGGTACTCATATTTTGACGCCAAAAGCGTTTCCATGCAGGTTTCAACAAGACATGCATCTTGAATTTCATTCGAGAAATTCATCAAACAGATATTTGCAGCGTTGTAACTCTAAATTTTCAGTCACATGGGTTGTGAGAGATGTGATCAACCCCAACTGCACGTTAACGGGAAAGGTAAGATGTTGGCATCCAAAAAATCCAGACTTTAAGGACTGCTGATGAAACTCTTGTGTCTTAAATTTAGGGTTCGAAGCTGAACTTCAGAAGTCGGGGCTGAACTGAACAAATAAATTATCAGGGTTGTCGAGTCAGATCGATTGAAAGAGGGAATAAAATATCAACACGAGTTTAGAAGAATATTAAAATGTTTTTTTAATGTACAACAAAAAGTTCAAATATACAAAAAAAAATAGTGAAATTTAATTATTATTTAAATTATAATACATCATAGATTTTTAGTTAAATATGTTTTTATCTCTAATAAATATACTTGTTCCTAATAAATTTTTATTTTACATTGAATATCTAATAAAATAATACATTGGGTGATGTTATAATTTTAATTTCATTTTAAAAAACGGAAATAAAATTATTAAACAAAATAAAAGAGAGGAAAATGATTAAAAAAAATTACCGGTTTGAGACTTTGAGGAGATTTTTGCGGCTTGAGGAAGTGCGAAAGCGAGTGATGCGCGGTTTCGCTCTTGCGTGAAGCTTGATTTCTCTCGTTTCCTTCAGAACTGGTTCCAGCAAAAAAGCGTCATCACAAATCAATCGATTTTTTTTTTTAAGTTAAGGAATTATGAAACAAAGGTGACAGCTTGGCTCTTCTTTTCCTTTTTGATTTCTTCCAGTTATTATGTTGAATTGAAAATCTAGCATCCATTCATCATGCAATCAGTAAAAAGAAGCACTGATGCATACCTTTGGGACTCCGGACGACGGCGCCGCGAGAGGAAGGAACCTAGCCGCGAGAGAAGCAAGAACGAGGAACGACGGACGACGGCGAGAGGAAGGAAGAAGCTGCGACTGCGAGAGAAGACGATGGATATGGATTTCTAAAAAACCTAGACATCAAACGACGCCGTTTTCGCACTCCTGCAGCAGAGAAAAAACCGACCCGGATCGGGTCAGAGGTTCGACCACCGACCCGTCCGGGTTGCTCCGGGTTGATGATATACCCGATCCATGGGTCGGTCCGGGTTTTAAAACTATGGGAAAAACTCATCGGCGGAGCTGCCGAGCCTGGCAACCTCCTCGAAGCAGACGACAGTGAGAACCTGTGTGCCTGTGGCAACCAACATCTAGAGAAGAAACAAAACAACGTTGTTATTAACGAGGAAAGAAAAGAGCATACGAGGATGCGAAACGGCGCAGACTCTGTAAAACATATCAGTGTGGTCTATGGATAAAATCGAGCACGTTACTCTTCGTGTTCTTCCTTCTTCTCCAAAATTCGCGGGAAGGATCATACCTTGCCTATTTTTTCCCTCTGTTTTCTCCTTCTATTCACTTGTTTAGGTTAATTTTTCTTTACCTCAAGCCTTTTTTTTTTTCTTCTTTTGAAACAAGTAGAGGTTATAATTTCATTAGCAACAATTTGCTGATGATCCTGGTGATACTACTCGGTCCCCCTAATTGTAAGGAGAGAACCTCGTTAAAGATAATTAAGTTTTTCAACTAAAATTTTATGTTTTTTATTTTTATTTTTATTTTTTGGGATAAATATCTTCATAATTTCTATATCACTAAATCATAATAATAAAGAGGTTTTAGTTTTTACAGTCTTTATTTTTGGATTTATCACTAAACAAGTAAAAAAAAAAAAGTTCCCACCCTTTTCCAGATCTTTAAGTATTTGATGCTTTATTTTTTATGCAATCACAACAAAATGCCCAAATCACCACCTAACTACTACTACAACACTCTTAATGAAGAACTTGGAGGAAATTAAGTTAACCACCCATTTGCCATATATTAAGGTTTTGTAAAGAAATGAATTAAGATATAAAAAAAATTATTAAATTCAATGATAATTTTAAATTCTGCACTTCATAATTTTTTAGCATTCTCCTTATAAAAGAAGGTTAAGAATACACTTCTGATCACGCTTCTAAAACGCTAATGCTGAGTGAAATGTATGTGAAACCTATTAAATGATAAATGAAACTCATTGACTAAAAGATTGGACCCATATCAATTTGGGAATTTCACATTAATTTCACTCAATAATAATAAGTGTATTAGAAAATACATTGCAACATTATATTTCTCAGTATTATTTGTATGTCTACACAGGAAAGAGGAGAAAGAGGGGGGAGGGGGGGAGTGCAAAAGAAGATACAAATTCATAGAGATCAAGATCTTCTGCTTATCTCAACATTTCATGAATTACAAAGGAACTAAGAAAATTGAACGTATATTTTGCATGTAAAATGTTTTCAAATATTACAATTACAAACAGTTTACATTGTAGCACTTGGGTAACTGTTGTTTGTAGTGGTTTGAAGAACTTGACTTCCATTGAAACAGGCTCCTGATTTTTTATCAGATAGGTCGCTCAAAATGGTAACAGGATCCATGTAAATTCCAAAGTAAGATATCAATGGGTCTGCACGCGACTTGTCCACAACTAGCTTCAAATACTGAGACTTCAGTTTTGGAAACAGCAACAGCCTCTGATATCCAATGGTGGTGCCATTTACAACTCTCATCCACACACCATCTTGGCTCAAAGCCTCAAGGTGAAACTCAATCACCCTCTGTCCCATGTTAATAGGCTCTTGTAATTGCAAAATATTGAAGGATACTAGTTCTTGGAGATCTATGTACAATATCCACTTCGATTGGTTCTCCCAGGGAGCCCAATATGCGTATATACCTTCTTCAAGAACATTGTAGGGACTAAAGTGAGTCTCTTGAATTCCCCCTCTTACGCTGCTGGCATTAATAACAGCATTTATAGCCAGATTGTGAGAAAATATGGACCTCCTAAGTTCAGCGAACTCTTGAAGAACTTGTATATCCTCGTCTGAAATCAGACCTGAAGAGTTTGGTGGCACATTCAATAACAGCTGACAGTTTCTTCCAACTGATTTATAGTATATCTCAAGTAAACTCCTCGCAGACTTTGGTTGTTCTGAAGCGTGCCAAAACCAACCGGGCCTTATAGAGACATCACATGTAGCAGGTATCCAATCAGGACCAAATTGGTCTCCCTCCTTATTGTATCTGTTAGATGACCAAAAAATTGGTGAATAGTGCATTTTTGACATGCCACTTTGAGAGCATTTCTAGTCATGTTCATACATGATCCTCCAGACTTTCAAGCCTTTCCAAGGATACATGCGACAAAGAACTAATGACTGAAATTTACATTCTCCAACTTCATTTAAAACCAATGAATCAAAGTAAGATCAATCCTCTGAATACCATGTATTAATAATAGAAAAGCCCAATTCCATGACTTTCAAAATTGCTCTAAAAGCTTAGGGCAGCTCACACACCATGCAATTAGCAGTAATAATAATCTATGTGATGCTGAGTGACAATAAAATAAACATTTAAACCAAACATCATTCAAAAGGGAAACTATAGTAGGAGTGTTAGTACAAAATAGAACTTACTGGCTATCAACATGACCAATTTCATAGCCTGTCTTGTTGTATAGGGACCAACAAGTGGAGCCAGCAGCACCATATTCATTACCAGCCCACCTAGTGTCAGGACCCAAATCAGAAAAAATAATGGCTCCTGGTTGGAGCTGGTGAATCAGAGAAAACCAGCTATCAAAGAGATAATTCATTTCCACGTCTTCCTTTGCACCGTCCAGAAAAATGTCCTTTACCTCTCCATACCTGGTTTGAATGCTAATTATTAAATTAAAAAAGAAATGTATATTGGCAACAAATTGCCAAACTAAAAAAATATTCAAAACCTTAATAAATATCAAACTCTTGATAGTAAAAAAACAAATGATCAAGTTGTTTTTCTTAAGAAAAAAAAGGCTCTGCTGAAGTGTGGTTCAAAAGATAGCAAGGATGTAATCCAACCTTAAAACACTCGACAAGTTAACAGTATGATATTAAAGATTATAGCATAGATTAAATTATGGGTGGATACTGGATACACCCTAAACTTCATACTGTAGAGAAACAACAGAAATGGATCTTCTGCAGTTTTCCAAAAAACTGCATGAGATCTCAGGTACGATCAAGAATTGCACCCACCTCTGCAGTTTATTTTGAAGCTGCAGAGGATCCTAATCCCCTTTGGATACAACCTTACTTTACAGGAGTTGTGTTTGTTTCCTATATAAACCAAGCAATTACAAGTTTGCAATATAAAATATAAATATATAAAACAAATTTTAGTTGTAAGATCAACAGCTAACCAATCACAGGTGCATTGCATAACAAACTACATAGTAGATAATTAACAAACCGAACTATGGATATAAGGTGGAAGCTTCGAACTCATGAAAGAAAATAAGATTCAGTAACTGCAACAATCAGAGAAGACCCATTTCAAATTCTTATTTAACATAGAAAGATGAATCACAAAGCCATAAGTATACGGATATGTTTGGAAGGGCTTATTTAAACTATTTTATACACTTGAGTAAACGTTTGAAAAAGCTTATGAAAATACTAGCTTATAAGCTGTTCAGTCCAGCATAATTAGGATATGTACAAAAACAATTTAACATATCAATAAGTAGTGCACGTACTAACAATGTGAATGCATTTTACACTGTTAGTTGATCAAAGTGACATCGTAGGTTAAATTTGTTGACTTTTATAATAATAATTATAAGATAGTTTCCGCTAAATACAAATTAAACTCTTAACATATTTCCCCTTACATTAATAAAACAACAACTTATAAGTAAATACTAGAATAATAGTCACTTAATTTAGTTACCTAGTGAGTAGCTCAGTCATTTGGGCCAAGTAGAACTCGTTATACTGCAACGTGTCACCATAGCATGCCTCGTGGCGATCCCACGGCGAGAGGTAAAACCCGAGTCCAACGCCGGCGTCCTTGGCGGCGGCGGCGAGCTCGGCGGCGACGTCGCCGTTCCCGTTCCTCCAGTTGCTGGAACGCACCGTATAATTGGTGTAATGAGAGGGCCACAAGCAGAACCCATCGTGGTGTTTCACAGTGAGGATCACTCGCGAAAAGCCCGAATCTTTGGCAACCCTTATCCACTGCGATGCGTTGAGCTTAGTGGGATTGAAGACGGTGGGGTTGGCGTGGCCGGTGCCCCATTCCGAGTCTGTGAAGGTGTTGGTGCCGAAGTGGAAGAAGAGTGCCATGCCGCCAAGTTGCCATTGGAGCTGGAACGTCGTTGGGAGGGGCAAAATTGGAAGAGGTGGGGGCTTCCGGGAACAAGATGCAGGGACCAAGAAATAACAGAGACCCAGAAGGAGAACTCGAATTGGGAAATTGGGTCGTGTGCGAGTTGAGATTTTGATCCCGGGATTGTGGGATTTGCAAGACAATCTCAAACTCTTGCTGTTCAGCTTCATGTTGGTTGGTTGACTCAACTCAAAGTGTTGTAACACTTCGGAGTGTTTAGTTGGTTTTGTTTTGTGGTTGGACTACGCAAATTAAGTTGTTGACTGGACCAAATAACACGGACCAGGAAACACAATTGGGTTTTCCTTTTCAGTGTTTTGAACAAGAACAAATAGCAGTCTGCAGATCAAGGGTTATTGGATTGGGCCCCTAAAGAAACTGCTCTTGATAAATTCTTGCCCGAAAACTTGAATTTTACTATGATTTGATTAATAGAGAATTGCGAGCTCTACTTAGACTCTATTTTAATAAACTTTTACATAAATATTTATAAGAGAAAAAAATAAATTAAAATTTTCTTAGAAGTTAAGATCAATTTATGTATCTCAATACTTATATTCTGTTTGGTAGCATGATTTAGCACAGAAGAGAAAGGAAGGACCAAGAACAATGGAGAAATACTCAAATTTAAACGATTTGGTAGTACTGTACTTTCTTATTTTCTTCTCTTATAATGGAAATATTTGTACAAATAGAGTTTTAATCATTTAACTCATGCGATCTAATATTTGTGTTGGTGTATTGAGTAACACTTTTTTTCATATCTAAATTATCTTAATCAATTATTTCAATATCTCTTTGAATAAAATCATTTTATTGTTATTCTTTTATGTTGTGTAGTCACACATCTATTTTAATATTCTTTTTTTTTGTTATTTGTTATTCCCGTCCTTTCTCTTGATGTCCCATTAAAGCTCAATATTTACTAACAGAGTATAATTAGACATATGATATAACAACATGATAAAATTTTCGTTTGAGTTTGATAGATACTTTATAATCACAGATAATTTTGTCTTTCTCCATTCTAATCTCTCCATCTGTATAATATAATATGTGTAATATCTTCAATTATTTTAGTCATTTTGCAATATAAATCTTATTATTTTAAGCTTAGAAATTTATCATACGGTGTCTTATTCTATCTTTACCTTCAAGTCATCTTTCTGTTACTAAAATTGTGATGCATATAGTTCATCTTATTCTTAATCAAATAAAAATACTTGGGCAGATGCTTTGGCTAATGCATCATATGATATGGAGTTAGAATTATTGATGTATTAGTGACTTCTTACTCTTGTAAGTCAGTTGCTACTTTCTAATTCTTGAGGGGTTTTGTTCCCCCATTTAATTTCTCTGTAGTTTTCTTTTGAGTTTAGCCCCGTTGAGTTCCAAATAAAAAGAGTTGTCTATTTCCAAAGTCCATCTTCAAAACTCAAATTTAGAGTTAACTAATTTCTTATTTCTTCAATTAAAATCATATGATGTATAAAAAATAAGTAACTTTAAAGTAAGTCCTTAGTAAGTCTAACTTCAATCATAAATTGTTATGATAAATTTATTGAGAGATATGGAATTGTTGAATGTGTCAAAGTAGAAGATAAATGACGTCAAGTCACAAGAACAACGAGAAAGCGAACAAAAAGTTGATTTGATAACCACGAAATTGCTAGACAAATATAATTATTACGTTGTTGTGACTAACTATTGTGTGTGTTTGTTAGCAAGAGTGCTTATTAAATTAATTAACCAATTAATCCATCACTTATGCTTAACCATCGGGTAGCTCACTAGCTAGTTTCAAATTCAAAGTTGCATAACCCATCTTTACCAATCTCATCAAACAAATGGACATTTATAATGAAGCAGTAAATTGTATGGTAGCTTAATTTGTTAATTTAACTTAAATCTATCTATCACAAGTTATAATAATATAAGTAGGTCAAAAGAGAAACTAGTAGCGACATATATCATTAGAGTAGATAATGAAGTTTGAAATTATGGTAGCAATTTGCAATGTGTTAGATATGCATGATGTGATTAATTGATTGATTGGTCATATTTTTCTTTATCTACATGACTATTGGGATAGAAAAACGGGTCTAGTTCAATTAGCCAACCCATTTAGTCCATTAAAAAAATGAAACAAATTAGTATTGTTAACTTACTTTACAAATTGAGTCAACTTAGTTCATTCTATTTTTTTTTTATGAATTAAGATCAATTCAACATTTTTTTATGGGCTGACTTACTTTACCATCCTTAATGATCACAACCAATAATCACATGGACTTCACAAAACTACTAGCTATTTCCCAGTTCAAGTTCTCTTCTTCTTTTATCTCAATTCTTAACTAATGATCAACCTACCAATCAATCCCTTTCCTTATCTATCAATCTTTATGCATGTCATATATATATATATATATATATATATATATATGTGTGTGTGTGTGTGTGAAATATTAGTTATTTAAAAGATAAAAATAAAACAAATCAAGCAAGAAAATTGAACTGAAATTTGAAAGAGAAGCAAAGCAATGCTAGCTAGCTTCACCTTGAAAGGTGTACGTAGATATATAGAAGCCATGAGACACACACATGTTTGAGTGTTTGACCAACACATAAATATTAACTTTTTTAACATGGCCATTGCTCATTACTCGTAAACTAGCCAAAGACAAACGTTCCAACAATCATACACATATATTATGACATGCCATTGCCATACACTACAGTCTCAACCATTCTATTATTTTACTATTGATTGCTCTGGCACATTGATGTTTTGAGAGCGTGAATGCACG
Organism: Glycine latifolia; assembly: GCA_013407115.1. Lineage (NCBI taxonomy): Eukaryota > Viridiplantae > Streptophyta > Magnoliopsida > Fabales > Fabaceae > Glycine > Glycine latifolia. The sequence continues at coordinate 23,733,296 of CM023953.1, forward strand.
TGGAGGGAAGTGTCATATTGTGGGGATCACAACCTCAGGAGTCAGGACTATGGCCACGTTTCGAGCGACCAGTAAAATTACGAGCCTTGAAACTTTGAACCAAAAACTGAAAGTAAGATAGATAGATACGTTCATTAATTTTTCTTTTATTAATATCGTCACGGGCCAACAAGGATATATATATATATATATATGTGTGTGTCCATCAATCTTTAGTTTAGTTTAATTTAGGAGAACTTGCCTTGACATTTCTCTTCTATCTTTTTCTTTATTTGGCAAACCCTTCTATTCTATCCCTTTCAATCATTCAACACATTTTTAAGCCGAATTTAATTTAGGTTTTAACTTGTGAATTTTTTTAATTATAAAATTCTATTGTTAAATCTTTTTCTTTTTTAAAATTAGGACAAAAATGTCGAGAGGTTCTGAAAAGCCTTCTTAAGATTATAGATTTTTAGGTATTTGTTAAAATTATACGGGAGAAAAACACTATCATTAATAAATTAATTTCAACTACAATAATTTAATTTATTTGTTGAAAACTCTATCCTTGACCTTTGTATTTGTTTGTTTACTTTCATCAGTTTTATAAATAATTATTTTCTTAACTCCCACGCTTTTGACGTAAAAGAATCACACTTTTTTAATTTGTTATTTCAGATTATAAAAGATAAATTAAAATCATTTACAATTTTTACTTTATGTTTTTATCTCTCTTATTTATTATTTTGACATTTCATATACTTTTATTTTTTTATAAGGTTATAGTTAAAAATTAATAATTAATGACATAATAAAATTTTAAAATAACAAATAAATAGAAGCAAAAGTTTCGCCGCTAAGATGCAAATCCTGCCTGCACTATTCAGTGCACCTCCGAGAAATTGCTATTTAATGAATTTTATAATTAGATCACATGTTTAACTATTGTTCGCTCAACTTTATGTAATTAATGTAACATCAATCGGCGTTGAATTTTAAATTAAAGCTACACAACAAGATACAAGTGAATGAAAAGTTTTTTTTTTTTAAGGCTAGTAAAAAGCTATACAACTTGATTTCATTTTCATTATTAATGATTTTAGTTGAGAACAAATTATGTATGCAAAATATATTAGAAACTTTTGATATCATTTCTAATTAAGACTTTTAATGTCAGTTTCGTATGGACTAAGAAAGATTCTAACATCGTAAAAAAAATATAGTTTTTATTGAAGGGTCATATATATATATATATATATATATATATATATATATATAATATGTTATACTTAAATTGTAGACATTATTACTCAGTATTAAGTAATATATTAAATTAGTTTTTTAGTTCTTGAATTGTTTTTTTAGATTTAATTGGATCTTCTAATTTTATTCAGGTTGAATTTGATTTTTTAATTTTTCATCGTTGAATCTTGTAAAAAATACACTTTGTGATGGTTCAAAATTGTAGAAAAATTACTATATCAATTAAATTAGAAAAATAAATTAAATCTAACTAATAAATCACAGAAAAAAAAAATACTAATTTAACCTTAATTAATATCACTATATCAATGCTTAGGCGATCATAGGCTGTGAATCCTTTTCCCAGCTTAGTTTGCCAACCATTGAGAAAATTGATCTGCGTCTGCTATTTGAGAGTCAATGACTACTATAGATATGACACCAGTCCCTTTAATTATTCAAACTATTAGCTTGAATTTTTTTTATCATTATGGTTAATTGATCATTAATGATTTCGGCCGATCATGACCCATTGTGTTTTTCAAATTGAAAGTGGGAAATAAAAGAATACAAATGACATTTTCAAATTGAGTTAGTAAAATACTAACATGATAATACAATTAATTAATACCCTAATAAATCGCGGAATTTAGTTAGGTTGTGTGCACATGCAAATAATGCAATATACAAAAAGATAACTATTATTACAAAATAACTATCATTTACCAATGATTTGAAATTTAATTAGTCTACGTTAGTCTAGTCTTTCTTAAACGAAACATGAACTATTAATATAATTAATTTCGAATTTATAATAAAAATACAGTGTGTTACACTGATAAATAATTCTGTTAGCTAGCGCAAACTATTGATACACATACTATAATATATTAAATGATAGTACATTATATATGGAGTTTACTATCAGTATAGACGTCCTTCGAAATTTTTAGTAACCGTTTAACTTTTGTTGGATAAAGATATATTACTGAAAGTAATCCTAACACTTTAACTTTTATATACTAGCTTTAAATGATGTTTTTTTAAGATCGAGTACAATGATATTAATTAGACACCATCAATATTTATAGGCTGAGAGTTTTGTCGTAATTACAAACCTTAAAGTATTGGCGGTCATTTGCAACCATAATTAGTTTAAAATATAAGAACTAGTAAGATGTATGATATTACTATATTCCAAGATTAATCACTCTGATTGATTTTATCATCTTCTTAAAATACCAATACTTGGTATGATATGGCACAGCAAGATGTGATGGGTAAAATAAAATGCTTAGAAATTTCTCAGAAGAAATCACGTACTTTTTAAAGTCAGTTAAATTGTTCTCATAATGTTTGTTTACGTGAGACTTAATTATTTGTCGAACCAAAGTGAAAGTTGAGAATATATACAACCTCGGTCTATGATAGGCTATAGGCTAGATCTTAATGACTTTAGCGACACGAAAGTTCTCTGACGAAATCAAATGTTATTAGAGCATGTCGGATCAATAACCTATTAACCTAAGGGATTGAGTCTGTACAAAGGTCCAATCCGGAATATTAATGCACGATGAAGTTTATCATTACATTGGATTGTTCAAGTAAATTAATCGCTTGCATTTGCATGTCTAAGGGTAACTTCAAAAGGAGAAAGTATGTGAAAGAATAGTTTAGAATACCACGTCAACAAAACATGTTCGACTTTAAAAATGCAGTGTTTAATTATGACAGGTTTTCTCCTTCTATTTACCTAATTAATGCTAAGCTATATATCGGTTGCCTTAGAAAACCTTCCATTCACAATCTTGGATTCTGATCATTAATTCATTTGAAAATATTATACAATCTTTGAAACTTGAGTTAATATTTGACTTTACAAGTACAATTATCAACTTTATAATATGACTATCTTGGCTTTTCGTCACATCATCTTATGCATTCAAACGTTCTGAAGCTACATTATTCAAGAACTAATATTATTCTATATACAATCTACTCTGTCTCATATCCTGCCACCGGATTGATGCTGCTGCTTTTCGAACTGCTTGTCACAACTTTATACAGCATCACCATCACATTATATCACAGGACTACTGAAATATTTTGGGTATACAAGCAAGAGATTTAGTCGGATTCATATTCATATAGCCCCCTAAATCTCATAGACATAGCTATACATATGTTTTCCTAATCAATAAGTCTCAATTATTATGTATATATATCACCCTCATTCTTAACATTTTCATTTTAAAAATTGGATAACTTTTTTTAGCGGGCAAAAGTAAATAGTTAAACAAAAGTAGTGAAAGAGAAAAAAGGTTGAGTGTGCTCGAGCATGGAGTGACTGGATTTTGTATATGTTGATTATTTGGATGGTGGAACGTTTCTTTCATATGGAGAGAATGGTCAAAGATTAGTGTTACTCTTTTAAGCACTATATACAGTGGTACATACATACATATATATATATATATATATATATATATATATATATAGTCAGAAAGTAAGAACATAGATGCAGGTATTATGTATAGCTAACAAATTACAAAAAGCGTGGACTATAAACTAAAGCCAACGTATCTTCCTAGATCCCTGCCTACCGACGAAGATAAGTTCCCTTTAATCAATACAACTAAATTATAAATTTACTTTATTGCTGCCACGACACATATTCGTCTTTTACACGAAGATGACTTTCGTTGTCTCCATTCATTGATTCAACTAAAACAACTTTACACAAGGGGACAACGTAAACCCACGTATGAAGAAACAATATACTATATATCAACATTGCTTAAAGTGTTAATAATTGAAAAATCTTGTTTTGTCAATGTGATAAAATTAATTAAAATAACAAAAAAAATCTTCTGCACATACACTGTAAAAAACTGTGAATTTGATCATCATGAAAGGGGGAGAGAACTCAAATATATATGATTTTTAATTAGTTGAAATTGGTCTTTACGAAGGTCAAGTCTCATTTTGTCACCAAGCAGTCTGTGACAACAAGGTCAAGAACAAAAAGTCGCACACATGTATCTGGACAGTATTTAAAGAATAAGCCTTTTTTTTTTACAGTTAAAGAATAATCCTTAAAAACTCATTTTATTTAGTTATATATTGTACAGCTCTATTTACCTTACTGAGAGAGATACAAAACACGAGTGAGAAATTTATAAAAAAAAATGCGATAAGTAATATGATGATAATAGAAGAAGAAAAAAAATAAGAGGACATAAATAGTTGTAAAAGAAGAAAGGTACATAAATCATTATGATTATTTATTTATAGGACCACATTGAATACTTAAACACGTGCATCACCTATTAAAATTACCATAAGGACTAAAGGAGTGATAAGAACCCCATACAGTATAGTTAGCTGGCAGCAAAGGCATGCATATATGCGTTAGCAATGACACAACTACTCAGTTCATTAAATATATAAATCAAAGTATGTAGCAGCATACATATGATGAAATCCATTTGCATATATAATAAAACTTCCCTCATATTAAATTTAAGGAGTAAGATTTAATTTCGCATATTAATTACGACAATGAAAATCTTAATTTCAAATATTAAGTAGAGCCGGGGGCGAATTCTAAAGCCATTGAATAGCTTACTTCCTCCCTTTTATAGTACATATATAGGGATGTTTCATCTACGATATAGAAGAGAAAGATATCTTGAAGAAGTAATAAATAAAAGGAAAAGAACCAAGAGTACTACGTAGACTATAGGAATATCATCATGTATGATCTACGAAATCGAATAGGGCCTTTGCAGAGAGACCCAGGTCTCTTCTCCATTCTTATATGTCGTCAAGCAACACAAGACTCATCCCTATCGTAGGAATATTATTATAGTGTGACAGTACAGATTCCTGAGAATTATTTTGCCTATTTTTCACTATGCTGCCTGCCGGTAACACGCTATATATACAAGTGCAGTGATTTAATTAGTCAATCTAAACACATGCAACACCTGACCTGATGAATTTAAGGGCAACGAATCTGATCCATAGGACTTATGAAACATATTCATCATCCTCATCACTCACCATTATAGATAATTTTGAGTAGTGGATAAGAAAAGGACTACCAACATACTATTTAATTAACACACTATTATTAATAAAAATTTATTAGAAACAACAAAATCAAGAAAAAGACTTATTAAATAAGAAATGGAATTGACAGAATATGTAATTAATTTCAAATAATTTTCAATCAGAGATAATTAAAAGTGTGGAAAAAGTGTATTGCTAACATTTTTTATAAGGGATATACCATATGCTAGCTAGTTCCTCAATAGTTAACGTGCATGCAATCGCCTGAACACCAATGTTTGTTAGCTAGGGAAAGAGTGTAAGCAGAGACAACTATTTATGCATCACAAAGTTATGTAATTTAGCATCTACAAATGAACATCCAGCTATATATATTTCATTTTTTTGGTTCTTTTAACGACGTGGTCGTGTGCAGTTCCAAAAGATACACCTACTACTACACAATGATTTTCTGACAACATAAATACTACTACTATATAATTAAGTCCATTAATACTATCTTGAATATTCAGGTGCTCCGCCCTTATCACACATGTCCGCCAGTCGTTAGATGTAGATTTAATTAAATTACTACTATAATGCAAAGTATTTTAATAAATTGCGTGCACCTTTTCAAGTTTTTCTTCCTGTCTTTTGTACTCGTAATGTTTTACTTTTGGAGAGTGTCAATGCATTAATTAAGAAATAATTATTAAATATTAAGCTACCGCACTATGACGAAGAAAACCAGGCCAATTAATTCCCCATTTTGATACTTTTTGTTTGGATAGAGTCACAAATCTGATAGCTGTAACCATCACTTACAAATAAGCCTGTTGGGTTATGTTTCTTTCTGTGACGATGTCTAGCGTGCCAAAGTTACAAAAGTGTTATACCGTGCAACAGTTTATATGAACCAGCAGATATAATTATTTAACTTTAATGGTTGAAACTTTTTTTTTTTATTTTCTGAATATATAACTTTATGGTATTTAATTAGATATTACATGTGGAAATAGGAAAACATTAAGTAACAGACTAAAAATAACACCCTTGTGGAGGAGTCCGTTTCCCTTTTGGTTGCATTGTAGTTGAATCCTCCCGCTGTTGACGATGGTTTTGTTGAGCTTCGATTCCAACCTCCTATTTGCATAATAGAGTGGATACAACCGTGACAGTGGTTGATACAGTGTTCAATCATCGGGAAGGTGGATACAATCGTGGTGGTGGAGGTTATAGTGACGTCAACTATGGTGGTGACAAAGACCGTGATTACAGTGATGGCGAATCTTGTTGCTATCGTGAAGGTGATAGTGTGGATGGTGGTTGGAGAAATTAGGGTTTATGATAATACTTAGTAATTGGTAATTATAGCTGTTGTGGTTTGAGTTTTGGCATGTCTGTCATGGTTTCGTGTTCATGTGGTTCTTGTTTTTGGACCACTATATTTGGTTATTTGTAGTCGATTAAATGAAATGATAATAAGAAATTGGTGTCTAAAAATAGTTAGATTTTGTTATTGAAATGCTTTAGGTATGTAAGTTCTATTTGGATATTTTTTCAAATTGTGCATAGTCGATTAAATGAAATGCTGACGAAGGTGATATTCTTTTTTACTGGGTCGAAGAAAATTACAGAGATGAAGAAACACGATTTGGAAGGGGGGTGATTAAGGAACCACCTACCATGAGAGGATTTCAGGATAATGGGAACAAAAGGGACAAGGGTTCCTCAACGAGAGTGTTTTTTTTAGGTTCTTGAGAATGTTATTTTAATAGGGTAGTGTTTTTTCTTTTTCACTTGTAATATTATGTAGATAATTTAATCCTATACCATAATATATCCCAAAAAAAATAAAAAGTTCCCACCTTTGAATTTTTAATGTTATATTTAGACGAATCATAAATTTTGGCACGTTACCACATTTTCTTAATTGGGGCACGGTAGCCAGCGTCTTCTTTGTGTATGACAAACTTTGGATACTTTTGTTTTATGAATTGTGATTAATTATTATAGAAGAAAAATGAAGAAATTAAATCAGTGAGCGGTGTAGTGTGTGTTATATGGCCTTGCCTCAGAAATCAGAATGAGTCCTCATTAGAATAATATGGTAATAAATTAAAATAATTCGTACATATCAACGTCCTATCCATGCTTTTTCATTTCAGTTTTGTTTCTCTCTGATATACAATAAAAAAAGAAAAATTCTACTGTTGAAAAGCTAGGTCTCTTGTTATAATAAGGCACAAGCAGTCCCCACCAAAGTTTTTCATTAGAAAAGTGAGGGTTAAGAAGTTTCATTCGGATCGTGAGAGAGAGGTTAAGAAGTATTCTAGCTAGAGTTGTTGTTAGATAGAGAGAGAGAGAAAATGGGAAGAGCTCCTTGTTGTGACAAGGCAAATGTGAAGAGAGGACCATGGTCACCAGAAGAAGACTCAAAGCTGAAGGATTACATAGAGAAGCATGGAACTGGAGGGAATTGGATTGCTCTTCCTCAGAAAGCTGGTAAGAAATATATTCACATATCTTCATTCCTCACATTAACGTAAGAAGATACCATGTTATGAAAAATGCTAGTAGAAATTTTATACTTTAAACCTAGGCTTCCTTTCATACATATGCATGTACTCTTCTCTCTCCTCTCTCTCTCTATGCTCTGACTCTTGATATATGATTATAGGTCTAAAGAGATGTGGAAAAAGTTGCAGATTGAGATGGCTTAACTATCTTAGGCCTAACATTAAGCACGGGGAATTCTCCGATGAGGAAGACAGAATCATTTGCAGCCTTTATGCTAATATTGGAAGCAGGTACTAGTTATCGCTACCCATTTTTGTGCACTATATATGCATTGATAACTAGACACACTAGACTGTACCCTTAAAAAATCTAAAATTATTTATTTTCTTCCAGATCCAGAATATTGAGATATGGACATTCTTTTTTTGCCTTCTTTTTACTTCAATCACAAAATACACGCTCTTGTGAAATGTCTATAGTCTGTCCATTTATCTAAAAGGCGTAAAAAAGAAAAAGTAAAATAGGAAAACATACACACACAAAACTAGGGATTGGACCCTTTGAGAAAACTCTGTAGTCATCTAGAATCTGTCAAGATTTGGGAAGCTGCTCTTCAACATGGATGCCAAGTTTATATCTAGCCACAACATGCAGTACTCATAGATGTTGTTGGGTAAATGAAGGCATTGATTTATAAATCATTTTTGGTCCTTTTTTTTCATGACATTGTAGGTGGTCAATTATAGCTGCTCAGTTGCCAGGGAGGACTGACAATGATATCAAGAACTATTGGAACACCAAGCTTAAGAAAAAACTCATGGGGTTGCTTCCTGCATCTCATCAAAGAATAGCACCCTATCAACAATCCTCACCTCAAAACCCTTCTTCATTTCCTTCTCACTCTCACTCATCATCACTATCCTCTTCAATCTATAGGGACTACTACTACAACAACAACTCTCATCATTATTACATCCCAGCACCAACCTCGTCTTTCACATGCCTTGAACCAATTTCTGTTCCTTCAAGTAATTACACAAACACAAGAACAGCCTCCACCTTGAACCCTTTTTACCAAAACCAAGAGCCCTTGGCTAGTATTATTAGTCCCATGCAGTATTACCCCATCAAAGACAGTTCCATGCTTGTGTTTGGAAGTGAAACAAGTTGCAGTTCCTCCGATGGAAGCTGCAGTCAGGTTAGCTTTGGAAGAGAGGTCAAACAAGAAGACCTGGGGTTTCAGAATTTCATGTTTGGAGACCATCAGAACATGAACAACATTAATCATGATGGAGGTGAAGAATATGTGGACCAATGGACACAGAAGCCAAACGGGTACATTTTTCAGACTCAACAAACAGCAATGGATTATGATCTTGAGGTTATTAGGAACCTGATAAGTAGTAATAGTAATAATGAGTACTTGAGTGTTGATGAAAACAAGACGGAGGAGAAGTGTGTGTACTACAACTACTGAACTGAACTGAGTGCAAGTGATGCATGAACTGACTACTACTGGAAGTGAAATCAGAGAGATATGATCAGTGAGAGGCATGGGATTGGGAAGATTCAGAAAAGACTTTGAGGCTGTGTGGAGTTCTGTGTTCTTTAATGAAATGAGATAATTCTTATTTTGACAGTACATGGTCAAAGCTTCTTTATATTTTTGTGTGTATCGGCTACTAGGAAGTGATGATTTGATGACGATGATGTTAGATTTTTGTAAGTATTCTCTCCGTGCAAGTGCAATCCTCTCCAATCAGACATCAATGTTATCAACACCAGAAAACAAGGCTTTTTTAAATTCAAAAAGAACTTTCTTCAAAACTATTGAATATTTTTTATTTTTAAAACAATTAAATGCTTAATTTTTATTTGAATTCGTATTGAAACTTTTTTTTTTCTTTTACAATTCGTATTGAAACTCTACGTTTACATCTTAACAAAGAACTGAATAAATACAATAATAAGGAACCAATCCAGGGGCTACTTTTGCTTCTATTTATTTGTTATTTTAAAATTTTATTGCCAAAAGGTGTGGCTTTATATGAACGCTCCGACGTTTTAAATGGATTTGTTCAGAAGGATTAGTAGTTGTCAACAAACAAGGAGGACTTGGCAACATAATAATAGTGTACACAGACTTGAAAAAATTTGTATGGAAGCATAGGTGGGCATGACATAAATTTCTACGCCACTTTCATACCACTGATACCAGCCAACACAATATCAATATGTTAAATATACTTTTGCAAACTTCATCTTTTGCATTATTAAATGAACTAATCCTTTACTATACCAAAAAAATGAATAATCCTTCTCGGACGCCATAACTTTTATACTAAGTACAAGGTGTATTTTTTTTAGAAAGTTTTCACTTTTCAGCAGGCAATATTTCTTCACAAAAACAACTTTGTTTCAATAAAAGTCAGCTCGATATTTTTCTTTTAAAGAGCTAATAAATAAAAATAGACCAGTTAACAACATATATATTGAATAATGTCAATTTGGGAGAAAATAAAGCACTACAAAACTCGTTATCATTCCATCTAACTAATCGAACTCCTCTAACAACTTTGTCTAAATATTAACAAAAGAAAACTATCGGAGAGACACATTAATTATCTTTATTGATCATCTTCTAATTTAAAATTTCGAGTCTTAAATATAAAACCACTTTTACATCAAAATGAAGTAGGAACCAAAATCACCACTAATTTTCTGTTGTTTTTATGTAGTTTATTTTTTATATATAAAAAAATCTAACTCAGCAAGCTAGTAATTGGCCCTCCATTCTGACTTGTTCGTTGCAAGCCTTTTTTTAGCTAGTTAAAAACTTAAAATGTGATGAGCCGAATGAATTAGTCAGTTTAATAAAGCGTAGTCCCCTATTGGGCCAAACTAATCATTTTTCCACCTATACGTAAGAATGTTGTGCTTCTTCCAATAACAAGGTCTACCCATATCAACTTTTAAAGATTATATTCTTGAGTTGAGTTGAGGACTCATAGAGTTGAGCGAGCAAAGAGAGTAATAATTGTTAGAGATATTGCATTCGCTGCAAGAAAAATTGCAGTACAACAACTACAGTTACCATCATCACCTCATCACGATTAGGATTACAATAAACAGTTAGGAGTTTAGATTTTATTTTATTTATATATTGTAATTTTTTAATATTATTTTAGTTACATTGTTATTTACATATATGATTCGCTATTTGATTGTTACTCTTACTATTTATTTAAATCTAGGTTATTTTATTTATTTTAATATGATACTTTTAATCTTAGAATTTATTTATTTAAAATGGCAACTAATAATAATTTAAAATATTATTCAAATTAATTTATTTCATTTGATAATTAACGAAAAAAGCAACAATTATCAACGGATAGAGCCCAATATAATTAGGATTTTGCCATGAAATATATAAATATTATTAATTACTTCTTTTGTTTCTAAATGGACTGACATCTTAAGAATCTATTCTATGTTAATATAATTAGGATTTTGCCATGAAATATATAAATATTATTAATTACTTCTTCTGTTTCTGAATTTGACCATTATTGTCTGCGACCCATGGAATAGTCATCATCATGTGGTTAATTATTCTATTCATTAGATTGTTTCTTTAATATTGCTCGTGGAAAACTTTCACTTATATTAAATTGATTAACGATATAAATTGAAAATTAAAAAAAAGAAGTTTGAGCATAAAGTAAACAAAAGCATTAAGTATTTTGATTCTCAAAAGTTGATTACATTCACACGCAAACGTGAAAAAGCTAGCCACAGCCCACAGCAATTTCACTTTCACAGTTCACTAATTAATAATCTTTTTATTTATTGATTCATTTTACTGTGAAAGTTTTATTGCCGACAGGTTAGATCACATTACTATGCTTGTGCAGATTTGATTTGCCCACATATTGCCGGCAGAAACTTCTTCGTCAGCTTAAATAAATATACCAATTTGCATAAAAATAGATTAATTATAAAAAAATGAAATCCATTATATCAGGGTTAATTTATCAATTAGACAGATATAAGACATTGAAAAGAAGTATAGTTTTATGTAGTACATCTCTCGTATTTGGAAGTCTGTAACAACATTAAATTTCTTACATTAATTTAAAAATATGTTGTAAAATTAAAATTTAAGTGTATAAAAATAAAAATAAAATCCCTACAAATTGTATAACATTAGATCTTGTTAATTAATGACTTTGGGATACTGATTAAGAATTTATTAAATAATTTTTATTAAAAAATAATTTTGGATGCACTCGCATTTAAAAATCACAGTGAAGTGTCTCAATAATAATTTATAATAATAAATTACTGTTAATTTCTTAATTAGTAATATCGATTAACATTGATGAATATATAATTAAGTGTATAAAAGTATAAAAAATGTGTATAATATATGTACGTAACATTATTCTTTTTAGGTTGTCACAAGTATTTGAGCAATTGACTATTAACAAGTAGCTTAGTAAAATAATTGAGTTTTTAAAGTATATTATTAGAGGTTTGATTTTTAGTAACGTATAAAGAAAAAAAAATGTTGAAAAAGACAATTTATTTTAATAAACTCTATCTAAAATATAATTATCAGTTAAAAAATATCATCAATGCAAATATAAATTAATAAAACTACGAGCATTTAATTTTTGGTCAAGCTCCTGTTGGATTGACTTTGATTCTGCACTGAGAGCAAAAGGTTCCTTTTGATTTTCAACTTGTCACCTCTCATAATTATTTTTCTCGGGACTGGTATTGCACATCACAAAACCTTGACTATTTGTTGTTGCTGTTGTTGAATGAAAACCTTGACGTACTCGTTTGATTAACATGCAGGAGAGAAGACACATATTCGATCTGCCCTGAGCCTGTAGGTTTATAATATCTTGGGGAGCAAGGGCAAAATGTCTAACATTAATGTTTAACTTTAATTTTTGAAGTATAAGGGGCTAACTCGAGTCAAGGATTAACTCGTAAGTAAATTTAATCACAATACCTTCAAGCTCCAAGGAAAACATTTTTACGGAGATAGGAGTTTTTTCTCACTTTGAACAAAAAATACATGTTAAGACTTAAGACTGCAAAAACCTAGAAATAGATCATCACTGTCTCATTTTAGTTTAAAATGATCTAGCAGACAATGTTTCAAAAACATTTGAGTGAAACTAAATAAAGACGTTATGAATAACATGCCTATAGCACGTAATAAATAAAATCATTTAATGAATTCAAATTTTAAAAAAAAAAATTCTCACTTGATGCACACTTTATAAGTGATTTCTTAATAAACTTTTTTCATAATATAAAAAATACAGTAAGCCAACATAATAAGTAATAAAATAAAGCAATTATAATTTCTCAATATCCCAAATAACTCATTAAAGCAAGATAATATAATTATTGTATTCTATCTTAACCTCCAAACAACAGAAAACGAATGATAGGGGTGTTGTTTTATTAATTACCATTTAGAGATTGGTGTTAAATTATTATCTAAAAAGAGATAAGCTGCAATATTGATTACTACTTTTGACTTGAATATTTTATGATTTTAATTTTTAATTTTTTAAAATTTAAAGTCGTAGGAATTTTTTTTATTAAAGTTTGTAGAATATTTTATGATTTTTAATTAATTTTTTAAAATTTAAAGTTGTAGGAATTTTTTAAAAATTGAAATTGTAAAATATTTTATGACTTTAGTTTTTTTTTTTTTAATTTATGACTTTAGAGTCATGAATTTTTTTATGATTTTAAAGTTGTAAAGTTTTTTTTTTGTTTGTTTATGACTTCATAATAGTAATTTTTTTTATGATTCAAGGTCATAAAGTTTTTTTTTATTATTTAAATAGATTATAATTTTTATAATAAATAAATGTATTTTTAGTTTTATTTAATATTTTTATATGATTTTATTTAATATATTTTTTATATTTAATATTTTTTACTAATGTTAAAGATTATTATTTGTTTTATAAATTAAAAGAATAATGTTAAAGACTTAATTTTGAAAAGACTGATGTCGTAATTGCCTTTTGACTTTTTTGCTCACATTATAACATGTATTTTTCTAATTTAAATTACGATGACTTTATTAATCTTGTATACAAATTGAAAAGTATTTACAAAGTTTATTGTAATCACTTTTATTCTCTTAGCAAAAAGATAAATGACCTCTATATTTAGGTCCATATTTTATTTTTGATCCTTCAAAATAACAATAGACATTGAGAAGGTCCATCACTCCTCATTGACACAGCTAATATTATTTATATTTTTATGCTTCTATTTAATTTATATTATCATTTTATAATAATGTATTGTGTTTTATTACTAAATTATAATTAGTTGTTAATATTAAAATAAGTTTTAAGATAAATTAATTAATATTACTATATCAAATTATTAATTTCCTTAATGATAATTGTAAAAAAAATTAATATTATTTTATAAGTTATAAGTTAATATTAATAACAAAATATTTTAATATTTTTATTTCTTTTACATTTTTTAAAATTTACAAAACAAATAAGAATCCTATCATTAGTAAAAGAAATATAGAAAATATATTAAATATAAAAAGTATTAAATAAATTAATATAAAAAAATTTAAAAATATTAAATAACACCATATACGAAATATATTAAATAAAAATATATTAAAAAAAGTAAAAATACATTTATTTATTGATTAAATAATTAAATAAAAAATTATTTATATTTTAAAAAAAATTATAGCCTTTTTTTTATAAAAAAACAAACTATACAACTTTGAATCGTAAAAAAAAAATAAAACATTGAAGTTTTGACAAAAAAAGTTTACAACGAAGTCCTAAAAAAATTTAAACTGTAAAATATTTTACAAATTTATTTAAAGAAATAAAATTAGAAATTGTAATATGACTTTTAATTCAAAATTGATTTATCACTTTTTTGATAATAATTGAAAACCGATAAACAACACCCAAAACATATTTGATATCTCAGCTTGTCGGTTAAAAGTCATGTAAATATTTTACTTTAAGAATCTCAGTGGAATGTTTACACGACTTCTTAACTGTTATTGTGAGCCTGGTTCATTTTTTTTATTTTGTCTTTCTTTCTTTGAACAACCATTCCAGTGACTTTTAAACTTTCCATCTAAGATAGTGACTTTAATGTTATAATTGTTATGGATCTTGTTTCTGGCCTTTTTTTTGTTAAGTTTCAGACCTGTCAATAATCGATATTTATTTCCTGCACTATATAATTGCATCGGCCACTGTCCACTTGCATTCCAATGAACTTTTTAAAATGTAATAAAAAATGCATGATGTAATAAAAAATGCTCCGGGGCAAGTTATTCTTAATTTTTAGATGTATTAATATTTTTTTTATTTAATTATTTTTATTTTAAATATTAATAAAAATAGTTAAATGGATAAAAAATAATGAATAAATCATTTTATAATAATAATTAATTAATTAATTAATATATTTAATGTAATTATTTTAATTAATTAATTTTTAAGAAACATAAATTAATTGAAAAAATATTATAAATAAAAACAAAGAAAATACTTTTAATTAATATTATAATAATTTTACTCAAAAATTATTTTTATCTTGTTTATATGGATGTTTGTTCCGCGTTCAATCACGCACAAAAAAAAACTCAAAAAATAAAAGCTATTTAGTAGAGCTTCTTCTTTGATATAGAGTTTTGAAAAGATATGACATGAAGTCAAACATTATACAATTAAAAGAATAATAAATTTCAAATAATGTCATTAATGAATATTTAAATTCGTACATCATTCATTAGTTATTAACTTATTATACATATATTTATTTATTAAATTTATGAATTTTAATTTTTAAACATAAAGTATTATATTAGAATCACCTAACAAAAATATGCGTTTTTCAGAGTAGAGACCAACTCTCATGTTGACATTATGCCTTTGTTAATAGACATCACAATAAAAAAAGTGATTTAAAAATAATAAAGAGATATAATATATACATATAACAATTCTTATAAAAATTTATATAATATTATTTTATGTGTTTATTATAAGATTGATTAAAAAATTATATAACTCATTATTCATAAATTTCACGCTAAACATAAATTAGGAGAAAAGAATATTGTAAACAATTTAATCTTTACATATATATATAAATAAGTAGATTTCTAAATTTGAATTCATGACCAATAAATCATCAAAACACATAACTTTACTTTACTATTGTATCGGGTTAAGTCTCTATTATAAAATTGATTATAAAAATATAATTTTTCTAACACAAAAGTAAATAAAATATCTTACTAATTAATGTTTTTAAAATATTAATTAAGAAGTGAAAAAGAATAAACATTTAGTAAAATTATGTAACACAATTTTACACGTCACAACAAATATTCAACATAATTTTACATATCTTAATAATTTTTTTTTTGTTTTAGTCTAAGGGGACGGCTAATTTTGAAAAATAATACAAATTAAATAAATAATTAGCAAAATGGGGTAATTTTAAAATTATTTAGCAAAATGGGGCAATCATTCACGCCCATTTGGGGCGTGTTTAAACACGCCCAAATGGGGCGTGTTTGCTCCCAGG
>CM023953.1:23749823-23817611 GCA_013407115.1 Glycine latifolia
CACAATTTTGAGGCACTTAGAGGCCTCTTTTGAGAAAAAATTTTGGGAAACTCCCTTTGGTAGTTGCCAAGGGCTTCTCCTCTCAATTACGATCATTTTAACATATCATACGCCTCAATCGGACGTCCCAGTCAAAAGTTATCACCTTCCGTAATTTTACGAAAACACCGCGAAAACCCTGCACCCCCATTTTCTGTGCCACATGTCACCCTGGGAGCAAACACGCCCCAAATGGGCGTGAATGATTGCCCCATTTTGCTAAATAATTTTAAAATTACCCCATTTTGCTAATTATTTATTTAATTTGTATTATTTTTCAAAATCAGCCCTAAGGGGACGGATCAATAAAAACAAAAAATTAGTTAAGCAGGAGAAGTCATCCTCATACCATTTGGCCATTTGGGAGAATAAAGTAAAACCATGATTTATTGCGCCTTAGTCCGTAATGTATCGATGTTGTGTCCCCATCACAAATTGATTGTGAGAATAAAAAAATAAAATATATCCAACATTGGAAGAAAGAAATAACTGAATCATCGTTATCTGTTTTAGTATCTGTTATCATTTTTCTGTTTTCCGTGAGATCGGTGTGTGGATTGTATATTCCGATTCCAATGCAGAGATCCGGTTATGGGTCCGACGGAATATACAGGTCACTCAGACCTTCCATCGTTTTACCCAAAAACCCAAACCTCTCACTCGTTTCCCATCTTTTCAACAGAGTCGCAGCGTTTCCATCAAAACCAGCTCTTATCGATGCAGACTCTTCAGAAACACTTTCATTCGCGGACCTCAAATCGCTCACAGTTAGAGTCGCTCACGGCCTCCTTCGTCTCGGAGTCACCAAAAACGACGTCGTTCTCTTCCTCGCTCCCAACGACATCCGCTACATCGTCTGCTTCCTCGCCGTCGCCTCTCTCGGCGCCGCCGTCACAACCGTCAACCCCGCCTACACCGCCGCCGAAGTCGCCAAACAGGCCAACGACTCCAAACCCAAACTTGTGGTAACCGTCGCCGAATTGTGGGACAAACTTGAACACCTCAAACTCCCCGCGGTCTTCCTACGTTGTTCCAACGTTCCCCACGCGCCATCCAGCGCGACTAGCTTCGACGCTCTGGTTCAACTCGCCGGGTCGGTGACCGAGTTTCCCGAAATTAAAATTAAACAGAGTGACACTGCGGCGCTGTTGTATTCTTCGGGTACCACCGGCTTGAGCAAGGGCGTGGTTCTCACGCACGGGAACTTCGTCGCGGCGTCGTTGATGATTGGCTTCGACGATGATTTGGCAGGGGTGTTGCATAGCGTGTTCCTCTGCGTTTTGCCTATGTTTCATGTTTTTGGTTTGACGGTGATTTCGTACGGACAGCTTCAGAGGGGTAGTGCGGTTGTGTCTCTCAAGAAGTTTGAGTTTGAATTGGTTCTGAAGACCATTGAGAAGTTTAAGGTTACGCATTTGTGGGTTGTGCCTCCGATTATTCTTGCTCTCGCGAAACACGGTTTGGTTGATAAGTATGATCTTTCGTCGCTCAAGCATATTGGTTCTGGCGCTGCTCCTCTTGGGAAAGAGTTGATGAAGGAGTGTGCTAAACGTTTTCCTCATGCCGTTGTTTCTCAGGTATTAGACAATGTTTGTGGTTGGTTAGTGAGGTTTTGATTGTAGCTATTAGGTAAGGCCTAAGGACTTGTTTGGATAAACTTAAGTGTAATTACTTGTAGGAAAAGAAAATAACAAGCTAAAATGCATTGAGTTCTTATGAAGTTTATTTTACCTAACTGAAGAAGCTCAATTTATTTTATCATGAACAAGTTTATTCAATCAGGGCCTAATTCTTTCAAGTTGAACTATGATTTGTGTGTTGGTTGTTGTGGTTTCAGGGATATGGTATGACTGAAACTTGTGGAATTGTTTCTGTGGAGAATACAAGGATGGGAATTCGGAATAGTGGCTCTGCGGGAATGCTTGTCGCCGGAGTGGAGGCTCAAGTAGTTAGTGTGGATACTCTGAAGCCTCTCCCTCCTGGACAGCTGGGGGAGATATGGGTACGGGGCCCTAATATGATGCAAGGTACACTGCACATGCACTGCACTGTAGTGTTTTTTTATTATATTGTATGATTCCCGTGGTAGTAAGTGATTAAGAAAAGATGTATGTTGTCTGATGTGGAGGGAGAGGTTGTGGTAACCCTTCATTGAATGAAAATTCAGTGGCCAGTGTAATGGTTTCTCATTTTATTGCATTTGAAGGTTAGACCATTAGTAGTGGAACTTATTACCTAGGCTGGACATGTTATGTACATCTGGTTTAATACTGTGCTTGGATCTGCATGTTCTGCTTTTAGGTGATTCAGCTTGACTAGGTTTAGTCTCAGCGGTATGTATACAACTATACATATCCCTGGCTCTTTCTTGTCTATAAAACACTGATTTGTTTTAAGTTTGGCGGCACTTGATATTGGCTTGTAGGGATAAATTTGGAAGCAGCACAGATTAGAACAAAATTAGCTCTGTCATGACCTTAAACATGTTAGTTCTATATGATAACAGAAAAAAGGACATTGTCTGGATTCTAATATGTACATTAAGCTGTTTGCCAACAGACTACCATCATGTTAGTGTTCTTGTTTGGCTGCTTTATGCATAGAAGAAATGGACTTGCGGTTATTAGAAGATGCATCAAACACTGGCCATGTCCCACTCCAAGCCTTCTAATCAATACTTCACGAACATATCTTTTACTTTCTCTTTCAAAGCAACTGGTCCACCTAGAGATAGTAATTGAGTTGGAGCTCCATTCTCCAAAAGATACTCCCTGCTTCATGCATGGAAAATAATTTTTTCTGATTTCAAATTGCATCTGATCACTAATTTGTACGAGTAATTCTAAACTGTGGTGTGAGCATCATTCTGGTTTGAGTCTTGAAGTTTTTTTCTGACTTTCTAACTGGGATTGTACTTCAGACTCTTTGTTTCACCCAGTGTTTTTCTATTGGATGTGGATGGTGAATAAATTTTATGCATGATATTAGATAATTCATTATTGATAATGACAGATTTGTGCTGAATTACAAGTGTGAACTGTTTCATAGAATGTTGCCAATAGAAACTGTTTTCTTTGGGTGAAAAGTTAGGAATTTTATTGGCAAAAATCAATTGAGCCCCAGAGAATTGGAAAATAGTTCTGCTTAGTACTTTGGCTGCTTCCTTCACTACTTTTCTGATGCTTCCATGTTCTTGTCTTGAAAAAGTGCTGATATATGTGCTTATATTCAGCACCGGATGTACTCATTAATTGAGTGATTCTTTTCTTGGAGTATTTGGTTATTGCCATAGTAGAGCCGGTATACAGAGCATACAAAGGGCCATGAATTTAATGAAGTTTGAAAAGGATAAAAGCTAACTTATTACTTGAAGGAGATTTCTGCTGTGATGTCTAGAAATGTGGGCCAATGGTTTTATACATGTCTTTGTTTGTGATACTGTGCATAGGGTCTTAGTTTAATTCGTATGCAGTTTGGCTTTAAATTTTATTCCATAGGGTCTTTTCCTATATGCAACTTAATAGAAGTTATTACATAAATTTTCAGGTTATCACAACAATCCACAAGCCACAAGATTGACTATAGATAAAAAAGGGTGGGTACATACAGGAGATCTTGGATATTTTGATGAGGATGGGCAACTTTTTGTTGTTGACCGAATCAAAGAACTGATCAAGTATAAAGGTTTTCAGGTATGAAATCCAACTGCCATTTCAAGGGTGAATGTACAATTTGTCGGGCATGTCATAAATGCATGCATGGTCACATGTCCAAATTCTCAATCAAATTTTAGAAAGATAATCTGGTACTTTGGTAGTTTGGTGCATTAAACATATCTTAAACCCCAAATTGTATTAGAAAGTTAAGTTTATTTCCTTTGGTGCATAATGCTTTTGCTTCTCTGCATTGGTTATTTACGTGTTTATAACCTTCCGGTTATTCTTGGTGATGAACATTTTTTGGCGAAGGATTTTCACCGTACTGAATTATTTGCTGTTTCCCTCATTGTTCCAACTAGGTTGCGCCAGCAGAACTTGAAGGGCTTCTGGTTTCTCACACTGAAATACTTGATGCTGTTGTCATCCCGTAAGTTTCACATACATGATCATCGTTATTTAATATGGGTACAGAAGAAATACTTATACAACTCATGTTATTAGTAATTGAAATTCATAGTTGACTTCAATTCTTTAGATATCCTGATGCTGAAGCTGGTGAGGTTCCAGTTGCCTATATCGTTCGTTCACCCAATAGTTCACTTACAGAGGAAGATGTTCTAAAATTTATTGCTAAGCAGGTAAGAGAAAAATAAACAATGAGCTTGGTCTCTGACTTGCATTCTTGAAATTATAAGATCTTTGGCTTGTGAAGAAACGAAGCAAACTAAATGGGGTTCTAAAAATAAAGTTTAGACATTAAAAAAATGCATGTTTTCACTGCAGGTCCATTGATCACATTTAAACGACTTTTTGTGTCGTTTTTGTTGACACTCATTTTTTGCATTTGTTTGCAGGTAGCGCCTTTCAAAAGAATAAGAAGAGTGACATTCATCAATGCTGTTCCTAAGACAGCATCAGGAAAAATTCTCCGAAGACAGCTTATTGAGAAAGTAAGATCCAAAATATGATGATATCATGATGTAATTTTATTGTTTGTTTTCAAAACCATGTGGGGGTTTAAATTCTGAAGTAGAATGCAAGTCCAGAGTGAATCCGGAAAAGGTTTGACGGTTGCCATAGTGGATCAAATATGTATCTGGCTGGGAACAGTACTTACTGAAAACACTTGTGTACTAGCCAATACTTGATTAGGGATACTCAATTTTACTCAGAAAATACATCAAGTCGTGTAAAATTATTCATTTGCTATTTAATTAAATAAAATAAACATTTACTTCACCTCCCATTCTCTATTATTATTACTGTTGTTAGTTATCTTATCCAATAATCTTATTGTGTATATATATCCAACTATGTTCTTGTTATTTTTTCACTACAAACCTAAATCCTAAATAAATTAATAATGTAAATATGATTGAGAATATTCCGTCCTCTTTGAGGCCCAATTCCTTTAGTGGATCCGGCCTATAGCTGTCAAAAAGGGCCGGTTTGAACCATTGGGTCCTGCCTATTTCAACTCATCTTATAAATGGGTAAATTTAATCTGGCTCACTTAAGATTAAATCTTTAAAAAATTGGTCTGGATCGACCTACTATGGATTGGTGAGATAAACAAATTGACCCCTTAGTGATCTAAAATAAAAAAAAAATTATTTTTTTTCTTAAAAAAAATAAACAAAAAATAATTTATTTAGAAAATAAAATTTTGAATAAATTAAAAAATATTAATTAAATTAAATCTTCCACTATTTATACATTTCCGTACAAGAAACTAGAATTATAATAACAAATTTAGAAAATGAAAAGAATTTTATGTTGACAAAATAGTCTAGAATAAAATAGTTTTAAACAAGACATTAAATAAATAAAATTTAACTCTAAAACTTTGAAGTCTTAAAATAATATTATAAAATATTAAGTATAATTTGTAGATGGATTGGGTGGTCAACTCTTTCCATCATGGGTTCAATGAGCCGAATCAAGTTCTCCAACCAATTGTAAAGCATCTATTTTTTATGAGTTGGACTTGACTCAAACCTATAATGGATCAGGTTAATATGTGGATTTGGATCTGTTTTGACGCTCATACCTGATTCACAGAATGCGTTTTGCTCTATCCGGATACGACATAGTATTATAGTATACTAGTTAGGTCTCTAACGAAGAGATTAAAAAATTTCATTAGTTGGAATTGTGCGAGTTTAGTTAGAAAATAATTGCGAAGGTATAGAAATCTGCATAGGAAACCCTTTTATCAAATAAAGAAGGATATACAATTTAACAACATGCATTCTCCAGTGCTGTGCTGACATTGGTTCAGATTTGAAGCATCATATCCGGCCATATCCTATATAAAGTTTAGTTACATTGCCTTCTCTGTATGGCGGTTTGATTTTTCAGATTGTGTGCATTTTGTGCTATAGTGCGCTAAATAGTACTAGTAGTTATTATAGTTGCTAGCTTGTAGGCGTAACTTTTAGAAAGTTTTATAGAAATTGTGCAGAATTCTAGATAAGAGATATATATGGAAGCATGTTACTGGGGTCTAGGTCCACAACCCCACCCTAACTGAAGCTTTACTGCAGTTGCTTTATATAAATGCTATGAGTGTTCTTAGATCGTCAAGCCAAGAGAATTAGGCAATATAGTCTTGTTTCATGCGTAAGCCTGTTCAAATTAATAGCGTGTTTGTTTGTGAAAATCACATCCAATTTTCACTTTAAGGCCAAAGTTACTTTGTATTGTTTCAGATTTTCACATTTTGGATCCTCGTTTTTGGGTTTGGACACAGATCTAAACGTACACCTACTAATACATGTAAATTGGATTCTCGTATCATATCAGTCTGAATTATTATCACTGACAGGCACTAGGGCATAATTAATATACTCCGATCCCTCACAAGTTTATCTCTTTTATCGGTCTTTTAGCTAGGGAGAGGGAATTGGGTGGGAGAAAATGGGGGTTGAGGAGAAGACAAAAGAATAGATTCCAAAACTGGAATAATCTCTCGGAGATGAGATAGAACTTGATCAAGTTAATTGACCACATGTGGGTTTAAAATCATCGGCTGAAAAGCATACTGAGGCCGGGTTCCATCATTTTTCTTTCCTGAATATATCCAATGGAGTACTGGTACCACTCGATCTCTTCATAAAGTATAGCAAACAAGTGGTTATAAGAATTAATTAACTTGTGTCCTTTACATAACTATAATACGATTAGATCAATCAGGAAAAAAAAAGAATGGGAATAACGGGGAAGGGGGGATGAACTTTCAAGTCCTCTCCATGACTTTCTGCAGATGAATTTCAGAGTATCATTCAGAAAAAAGGCCCCTAATCGGTACAAGTGTACAACGGTTCTCAGCCTCCTCGGCATGCAGTTCCCTATATACTCATTTTGGATGATAAAATCGAAATGCATATATAAAAAATTATGTATCCCATTCCACAATATGTGCAGATAAGGAGAAGAAATATTGTAAATAATTTTACCATACATATGTAAAGAAACTGTTTAAAAGGGGAGAGATATTATAAACAATCTTACCATATATATGCAAAGAGGTTGTTTCCTGACTTGAATTCATAACCAATAAATCAAAATACATATAACATAATAAAATTAAATATAATTTCATTGTTAATTTTTTAATTGATAGTAATTCTAATGCATTATTTTTTTATAGTGCAGTTCTTCACCTTAACAAAGTCAAATCCAAATAGTATATAGTATAAGGGAGATAGGAGGTCAAGCCGTCAAGAAGTAAAAGACCGTGTATATCCAAAGAGCCAATGATCTTATGGCATTTAGGATTTACCAGATGCTGCACAACGTGCTTGGTTCCTTTATATAATATTTCTCCTCATCCTCACCTGCAGAGAAAGTCTGGAAAAATCTGATATTGGGCATATATAATTTTCTTTAGGTTTAAACTGATATTAGATTAGGAAAGTAGGTGGAAATTGGCATTCAGCTCCCACTTCATATATATATAAGCTGTCATACATATCCATATCTTTGTTAAGAAAATACACGCATCCATTCTTCCTTCTTCCCACTCCCACCTTTGAATTTGCAGTGTTGAAATTTCAATGGAATTCCCAGTTTGAACTAATTAAAGGAACGAAAGCTGTAAACAAATACATAAACAGGCATATACACATTTGTAGCTCGTCGCAACCAAAGAAAACATATAACACAATTAAGTAAAGTTCAGCAAATTTCTATATAGAGTAGTTAATTATGTACTGGCTAGCACTTGTAAAAACAAATAACGTTTATATATTGTTGTATAAATGATTTTTTGCCGGAAAAATTAAGACTCTACAATCAAAATAAGGAATTTCGTCGTACTTATTCAATGAGAATAACAAGGAATACTCAATTATCTAAAGTCCACGGTCCCCGTTGAAAACTTCGAGATTGAGCAATGTATAGTATTGAGATTCATGTCATCTTTTTCATGTGTTTTCATCAGTTCCAATTGTCTTCAACTTGAATACCAATATCACAGAAGATATTCAAGTCAACCGAGGCAGCTTCAGCATGTGTAATTGTCTGCAAACCCTGCTATGATTAGAAAGAAATAATTATTTAGTACAATCTTAAGGCGAGTCTTAATTGCAATGATATGGAAATCTAGAGAAGTAACTCTTTTATTAGATAAAGAAAGAAAGAAGGATATATAATTATGTGACAATATATCTATAATTCAGTGCTGACTACTTTTGATTGGTTCAGATTTGAAGCATCACAATTCACAGCTTATCATAAAGTTTAGTTATACTGTCTTCTGTACAAAGGCGGTTTGATTCTAGACTTTTCTGCCCCCCTTCCTTTCTTGAATGTGCTGTACTGCGCCGCTAACTATATAATAGTTGTTAGCTTTACTTATAAATACTAATAGTAATAGATGTATAACTTCCACACCGTAACTTTCAGATTCTTCTAGCTAGAAATTGTGCTGAATCCTGAACAAGATATATATGATGTGGAAGCATTTTACTGGGGTCAGTGTTTGTAGGAGTTGCATTCCAACCATACCCCAAAGAAACTATATATTCCTATACAATATACCCAACTGAAGCGATGTGCATGAATATTGGTCCTATAAGATCGTCAACAAGCCAAGAGATCGAATTGACCAATATCATTTAATTTTTTTTACTGATCAAATTACTACTACATGTAATTAAATTGGATTCTCATATGATATCAGTCTGTTTTACCACTGACTGTATCTAGGGCATAAAATGCTCTCTCACATGTTTTCTCTCCTTTTATCAATCTTTTGTTTATATTTTTCCAATTGCGTCGGAGTAAATGGGGAAGAATTAATTTAGCAAACAAGTGGTCATAAGAATTAATTAAGTTGTGTAATTTTAGTAAGTACGTATAAATACACTTACAAAGGGAAGGATAAAAAGAGCTGGAGATGGATTAATTTTGGAGAATCACAAATCTATAACAGTACTTCTTAACCTCCTGAGCACGTAGCACACTCATACTCATTTTGGATGGCTGGAACCCCATCATGACCCTGTGTTAAAATTAAAATAATTAATACTGAGCAGGTACTTTAATTAGACTTCTTTTTCGAATGTTTTAGGAAAATTTGGAGCAAACACTTGATAGTAGGGTAAAGGAAGTAGCTAGGTTAATAACAAGACATACATTTTATGTAAAAACAAGACTTAAATTTGTTTTGTATATAAATTCAGTTTACAAACTTAAGTTTTCAAGTGCATGTTTCGATTAATTTGGGTTAAATTTAAGTTTGTAAAATGAGTTTGCTAAATTAACTTCATTTTTATTTTTTCAAAATTTAAGTTTTTAATGTGAAAACGTACTTTTAGAGGTAACCCAACGTATTACAAATTTACTTTTCAAACTGAGCTTGAAGCTTTCCAAACAAAAAATAAAAAATAACCTAAATTTTAAAGTTAGGGATTCGAATCACCTACGTATGTAGATCTAGATCTGCACAAGAACTGTGTTTGTGTGGGTGTGTGAATATATATATGTCACAATAAACAGTATATGATCGAGAATACATTAAGAGGAAAATAGAAGAGCAAGAAGCACAATTAAGGACCGTGTGTATATTCAAAGAAGAGGCAATGATATATATCTTTCCCTTTATAATAAAAATCTTGGAAGCACAAGCAGCAACCACACTAGCTACAGACTATACATACAAACAGCATCACTAAAGTTAAATCATAGCCAATAATCCAATATGGCATTCAGCTGCAGATGCACCTGCACCTTGTGCTTGGTCACTCGACTCCCACATATATAATTACACACTTCTCATGAGAAACCAAGCAAAGCGCAGGTGCAAATGCTGATAAAAGGCAACATATTGGCGCATCAAGATGCACAATGGTCTGCTGTATAACAATTTAAGAAGTTTTATGCTCACTGCCGACTGTATATGAAGTCCCTATTGAGTGAGAGAGAGAGAGAGAGAATGGTGAGAGTGATACACTCAAATCATCAAAGATTTAAATAAGAAATTAAAGGACTAAAAAATAATAAAAGCTAAATTTAAATAAGAAATTATCATTAAACTTAGATTTATGAATGGATAAGGATGGTCAATTGTTTTTTGTTTGTTCTGATATGATATCTAAGGCTAGATAGAAGGAGATATCTAAGGAAGGCAGTAACGTCAACACAGAGTCCAACAACTACAAGAACGGGACTTCGGAGCTGTGAAGTGTTCGATAGTTATTTGCGTGCCACGACTTCTTTAACAAAACAAAAGAATGGTCCCTAAGATTATAGGTAGGTTTGGATAGAAGTTATAAATTATAGGTATGTTTAGACATATGTTACAAGTGTTTTTTAGAATTTTTTTTTAAATATCCAAAAATATTTCTAATTTTATATCGAAACAAATTCTAAGAAATACTATAAATGAACATATTAGGTAATACACTCTTTTATTATTATTATTATTATTATTATTTAAATTAATGAAATGAAAACTTATAAGTTTTGATAAATTTTACTTCTAATATAAAAGAGAATAAAAGAAAATATCACTATTATTTTTCAACAATTATTACCACTACACTAAAAGTTAACCTATTACTTTTGTTGCAAAAACTATTTATGCTACTATATATAAAGCACTAACTGATATCCAACCAGCAACATTTATTTCCTGTTAGATAGTGAAAAGAAAAATAAGATAGATAAAAATAAAAAGGGTAAATGAAATTAGATAATAAATAAAGTAGAAATTAAAGGTGTTTAATTCAAGAGAAATATATATAAAAAAAGTTAGAAAAAAATGAGTAGAAATAAATAAATAAAAATATTATTATTAATTTCACTATTCGAGACTCTTTTGCCAATATATTTTACAATAATTAGACATGGATACTCTTGAGGAATTTTTTTCTTTCTAACTAATGATACATAAATTGTTTTTTATTTTAAATATTTTATGAATATTTTTTTATTTCTTTATTTTTGTTATATTATATTTTTTTCTCTTTTTTCTCTCTTACTAAGTATTGAATAATATATTGGATGTCTATTAATTTTTTGTTCTTTTAATCAGAAAAAAGGTGAAAACATAGAGTACCAATAAGAGCAGGATACAAACAACTTGCCTCCAAATGTAAGGAATGTAATGTAATATTGGAAGGAAAAAAGCCAAATGGTATAAAATAATATTGCACAAACATGCTACGACAACTACTGATTTGTTTTTGTTTTTAAATTATTTAATTGTTGTTTCAATCAATAAAAAGCAGAACCGTAAATTCGTATGCTTGCGTACTTTTTTAGATTGTATCCTTTTCTACGTAAGTTTTTTATTTTTTTTAAGCGTAAACTTTTCCTGCTAAACAGAATTGCTCGTGTAGTAATATACGGAGCATTTTTTGGATATGTCAAATACATACTTAATAAAAAGTAATAAATTGATTTTTCTATTTTGAAATTAACACGGGAACACTTTCAATTCATAAATGGTAATTCATTAAGTGGTTAAGTTTTTCTCTAACTCAAATTGATGTTTAAAAAATTCGAACCATAACATTACGCTATTTTGAATCATACTATTGTTATTTTTGTTAAAACAAACTAAAAGACTAATTAAAAATTGAAAAGTAGTTAAAAATATAAAATGACATAAAATAATAATATCATGATTTATTTAAAAAATATTAATAAATTAATAAATATATTGAGGATAAAAATAAAAAAAATATAAAAAAAATTAGAAGATAGAAACCATCATTTAAAAAATATTATTTCAAGTAATATTTAAAAATGTTAAAAAATTACTAAAAAAAGTTTATTTACTAAATAATTTAATAATTTTTTTAACTAATAAAAAAATTAAAAATTAATTAAAATATCTTGTCCAACATAATCAATATTACTAAAAGGGACAAAAAATACTATATTGCTACAACCAATCACTATTTTTATATGATAATTAATTGATTTGATGTTATAGATTTGATTGAGGCACTAAACAGATTTTACCATACCAATATTTAGATGTTCAAATTATTAGTTCAGTAGGCAAAGTATATATGTGCTTGATTTACTCAACTATTTTAAGTATAAAAAAATTGTATCGTAAGATTAAAATGAAACATAATCTAAAAATATTTTTTTTATCAAACTTCACATGTGTTAATAAAAGGGAAAATTTTAATAATATAATGTGATATAGTTCACAAATAACTTTATCTCTTCAATATATAATTAAAGATTTAATGTTAGTTCATGTGTGTAGATATTTGTTGAGAAAAGTTAACATTTAAATGGATCTTAGAAATTAAGGGTAAGTTTTTAATTTCTATCTGGGATAATCCAAAAAAAAAAGAAGGAAAAAACTATAATAGTGTCTGTGCTTAATTATGGTATCATGGGAATGATGTGTCTAATTTCCACTGGTATTGTTACATAAAGTTAACGTACTCTATATATAAAATTGTTTGTTTTGAGTTAAGAGTAATTTGCATTCTTATGTGTTCTGGACAGGGTATGAAGCCCAATTCTATATTTATTATTTGAAATTTATTTTGTTTTACTTGTAGAAAAAACCCTATAAAATTTTCACCATTTAATTTTTTTAGATTTAATATTCAAAAAAATTATTTTAATGTATAGCATTTTAAATTTACTTAAAAGTTAACTTTCTCTCTCTAAATTTATTCATATATTGTGGATGATAAACATGTCTAGCTCAATTGTTAGACAGAATATAAGAGTTGCTTATTATACTTGTTTTTTTATTTTTATGAATAAATTAAGAAAATATGTGTGTGAATGATGAATACTTCCTTCCTCTCTATATATAAAAACAAATGTCTAAAATTATTATATTATTTATTGTGTTATTCTTGCCTATTTCTTACAACTTAATTCAATTAGAAGAAAACTCATTAGTAGGCAAGTGCGAGCAAGTTAGGAATAGAATTATGCATAAAATTTAAGTAGGCAAGAATCTGATTTCGGACAAAATTTTCTTTTAAGTTTAAGCTTAGATATTGAGTGAATTTGTTTATGTTCATTTTTTAAAAAAAGTATCTGTTTTAATAAAAAATAAATTTTATATTTTTATGATGTGCTTTTTTAAAAAAAAAAATATTTAAAAAAGCAAATTTTGACTTATTTCAAAGAACAAATTTTATCTGGTTGTAGAAAATATTTTTTTTAAAACTACTTATTTAAAATTTTAGACAAATTTACCTATTAAATGATCAAAGCAGGAGAAAATTGTCCATCAACTCTCCCTTATTTCTCATATAATTAATTATCTGTCATACATATCCTGATATCCATATATATCAAATCTTTTTCGAAAAACTATCAAAAGAGAAAAGACATGTACCAATTTTAAAGACTTCTCATCACTTCTTCCTTCTTCTCCTTTCCACTTTTGAATTCCCTGTGTTAAACTTTCAACGGAATTCCAATTTTGAACTAAGAAATTAAAGTTGTAAACCAACATATAAACTGGCAACACAGTAATACGGATTTTGAATTTTTTAATTGTGAGAATAATACTCACATATATAAATTAGTTGGGACAAAACTCATATTAAAATTTAATTTTTTAATTTTTTAATATATTTTAACTTTTAGAAATAATTTATAACTACAAATTAATATATATTGTGTAAAAAAAATCTAGTGGGGATAGTTGGCCCCAATCTCTATAAAATAGATCCCTCCCTGGTACACACAATCGTGTATAAGTTCGTCACAACTTAAGTAAACGAAAATGGACATTGACAACATTACGTGAAGTTCAGCAACTGATCATGTGCAACATTCTATACAGAGTATGATCTGGCTAGCCCAGGTAAAATCAAAACCACGTTCATGCATTAATTGTTCAATTCATAATGATGATTTGCCATATATATTGAGATTCTTGCTATGTTTTCATGTCTGGAATAGCAACATCTCAAAGGTATCAATGTCAATAAATAAGAGAGCTTCAAAAGAAATAATTATGAAGTTCTGATTAATTTAATTAGCCGACTAGTGTAACGAAATCTTAATAGCGAAGATAGAAAAAATAATTAAGTATATACAATTATTAATTTAACAATGCATACCTCAAGAACTCACATTGGTTCAGATTTGAAGCATCATATCAGGCTTTATCTTATCTTATATATAAAATATAAGTTTAATTACACTTAATAGTCTAATTAGACTTATTTCATTTTTGGACCAGTTACATATTTGATCATGATTGATCAGGTCTGACTTGATCAGATCATGATTGGACTGGTTCAATCCAAACATTTTTTTAATGAAAAATAATAATAATTTAAAAAAATTTGTTTTTTTTAATTTAAATTTTAAAGTATGAATAGACTTTTTTTACTCATATAATATTATTTATATGTTTATATAAAATAAATACATATATAATTTTAAATTTTTAATATATATCAAATCAAATCAAATTAATTACTAATTTATTGATTTAACCATTCATTAATTATTTAATTATTTCAATCGAATCAATGATTGGATCAAATTTCACAACTATGATTACACGGCCTCAGTATGCCACTTTGGTAGATCTTAACTTTTCTACCCTCCTGATTTTCTAGATTCTGCTAAATAGTAGTTATTAGTTGCAGTTAAGCTTATAGGAGTAACTTTTCCAGAAATTGTGCAGACGAGATATATATTGAAGCATGTTACTCGGATCAGCGTATGCAGTAGGTTCAATTTCAACCGTACCCCAAAAGAAGCTTTATCCAACTGAAAGGTATGTGTATACCACTTTTTATCTGTAATATATATATATATATATATATATATAGGGAGCGCGCGCAGAGATACCAAGATCCAAATTCCATGAAAGGAAACTGAGTTAAAGGTTGGGGCCCAATATTAGGCAGTATTTATGACCCAACACGGGGAATAAATAAGCACTAACCAAAGAATAACAAGCCAACGTGAAATTGAGAATAATTTCTCGATCATTCAATACACATATACCCCATAATTTATATAAGAAGATAAAACCAAAGATTCCAATATTCACCACACTACCCGATCGAGCTGCAAACTTTGACCCAGCATATGTCATTCTCCCAACTTTGATGCGCAGATAAAATCTCCTTAAGATATCGACCATTGGTTGAAAGCTCAATTTTCTATGTGTATACGACTTGTGCATATCCAACTGAAGCTTTACTGCAGTTACTTTATTGTTATAAATGGATTTGACTGTTCTTAGATCGTCATCAAGCCAAAAGAATTAGGCAATATCACCTTGATTCATGCGTAAGACTGTTCAAATTAATTACTTCATGTGAATTGGATTCTTATATCATATCAGTCTGATTTATCACTAGCTAGGGCATAATTAATATGCTTCCTCACAAGTTTTTATCTCTTCTTATCAATCTTTTGTGTATAGATTCCAAAGCTGGGAATTGGGTGGGAGTAATTGGGATGGAGAAGAAGACAAAAGTGTAGATTCCAAAGCAGGAATAATTTCAAAGATGAGATAAAACTTGATCAAGTTAATTGACCAGATGTCCATTCAAGCAATTCAAAATTATCGGCTGAAAAACAATTGAGGGTTCCATAATTTAATTTCTCTTTCCTGGATATATCCAAGGGTGTAAAAGTACCACTTTTCATAAAGTATAGAAAAAATTAACTCGTGTCATTTTCATACCGCTTAATTAGAATGGGAAGGAAAATGGGGACGGGGGGTGAACTCTCAAGTCCTCCCTATATGACTTTCTGCAGATGAATTTCAGAGAATCACTTAGAAAAAGGACCCTAAATTAGTAACGCTTCTTAGCCTCCTTCAGATGAACCCTTTGATTAAATTAACAATAATATAGAGCAGGTACTTTTTTTTTAATCAGCATAGAGCAGGTACTTTAATTTGATACTTCTTCCAATTTATTCTAAATTTGAGTGTATTTTGTTTTTTGGTGAAAGGGAAAACAAAGTATGGTAGTCACGGCTTCATTGCAATCATTGAGATTACAGGAAATTATGGATAAATATAGCTGATAAAAAAAGGAAATTATGGATAAATATAGCTTATGCTATTATATATAATTGGGATGATACACATCATGGCAAGCTAAAAAAAACTTTGGTGCTGCAACTGAAATAACTCCTTATTACCGTCTATGGGCTGTGCTAACTGAGTTATTAGAAACTCATTCTGTACCCTTGTCTAAATTTAAAAGTTACGGATTCGGCTCCATGCATCCACCTCCAAGCTCTGCATAAGTACTGTGTTTAAGTATGTGCATATGTGTATACACTACAATGAATTTGGCTAGAAGATGTACTTTAATTAAAAGAAAATAAAATGCACTCCCAATGTTTATTAGAAAATTAACAATGGTTATTTGTGATAAAATGAAATATATGTGACAAAATTTAAAATTAATTATATTTTAATCATTGGTTTTTGATTTTCTAAATAGTAATTGTTATTGTACTTTACTTTTGTAAAGTATACTTTCCTTACTTTAGTAAGGTGAAATCCAAATGATATCAGTTGCAATACATTAAAATGGTGACAGAAGGTAAAGAAGCAAAAGGGACCGTGTATATCCAAAGAGACAATGATCATAACCTTCTAAACTTGAAAGCACAAGCAGCTTCAACTAGCTTGAGTAAAGATAAATCAAAACCAATATGGCATTTATGATTCACCAGCACACAGATGCAGATGCACCTACACCAGGTGCCAATTTGTCCCTCTACTATTTTATAAAAAATAAAAAAATAAAAATTGGTCCATCTACTCCCAAAATAAAATTGGGAATTATTTTATTAAACATGATTCTGCTCTTCCTCACCTGCAGAAACCAAGAGCAGGTGCAAAAGCAAGTACAGGCACATATCGGCATTAACAAGTATAATAGCCAGCTTATTAGAAGGTTAAGAAGTTTTATATATGCTCAGGGCGCTTTAATTCCCTATAAAATTCCTACCATTTAAAAAAAAATCTAATTAAGTCATTTTCATGTATGGTGTTTTAAATTCATTTAAAATTTGGATTAATTTCACTTCCAAACACAAATAAATTCTTAAAATTATCATGCGGCCGGCTTCAAGTTATTTGGTTTAATTAAATTTTGGATTATGAAAATTCACTAAAAACTAACAAACCATATTCATACTACCGTGCATGTGTGTTTATGAAGAATAATTCCTTCCTCCTAATATATATAAATATTTCTCTAAAAGTGTTGCATTACTGATTTGTTGTATTTTTCTTGGCTATTTCTAATTACTTTGACTCAAATCAACCTAGAAAATTCTCGTATTAGTTTTTTATGCATAAAATTTAAGTCTGCAGCAATCTGATTTCGGGCATATTTTCAGCTCCCACTTATTTCACATCTAACCCTGTCATACATCTCTATATCTTTCGGTAAGCTAAAAAAAATTACACGCATAATTTTTTTTTCAGATTTTTTTTCATCCCGTTTACCCAATACCATGCATTTGTGAATTTGAAGTGTTAAAATTTTATCGGAAATCAAAGTTTGAACTAAGAAAAGTTGTAAACAACTACATAAACAGGCAGACACATTGTGTAGAAGATCGTCGCAATCAAATTAAGTAAACATAAATTGACGACTGCATAAAAAACAAAATTAAGTTCAGAAACAGACCATGTGCAATTTTTTATATAGAGTAGTTAATTGAGAACTGCCTGGCCATTGTAAAAAAATAAAAAACGATTATGTACGTACTGTCGGGTTCAATATATAATATTGATCGTTTGCTGGGAAAATCAAGACTCTACCATCAAAATAAGCAATTTGTTATTCAGTGAGAATAACAAATCAATCCTCGATTATCTCAATTCATGATCCCCATTGAAGACTTCGAAACTGGGGCATATTTATTGAAATTCATGCCATCTTTTCATGTGTTTTCATCAGTTTCATTTGTCTCGAACTAGAATACCAACATTGCAAAGAAGGTATTCAAGTCAACAAAGGCAGCTTCAGCACGTATAATTGTCTGCAATGTTGAAGCTGATGAAGGAAGAATAACAAGACAATAAAGATGACAATGTCGACAAGAAACAACCAAAGAAGAAAGATGATGGATAAAAATTACAAAATAAAATAAAAGATCGAAGAAAAGCAAAAGTCAAATTCAATTTTTTTTGAAAATTAAAGGAGTATGCAGCTCCAACCTATTTTCTAGCTTTTAGAAGTTTAATTTTAAATTTATATTTCAAATATTAGGAGATATCAGGAGTTATGATTCTACATCCAAATTTAAAATTATGTTATGCAGCTCCAACCTATGTTATGTCATGATATATCAATTATGCTTTGTGCTCTTGATATAAACTGCTTCAATAAAATAATAGATTTTTTTTGCAGATATTTTTTTTCCTCTTTAACTCCAAATACAACAAAATCTGGAGTTGTAACCCTCTTATTAGATAAAGAAGGATATTTAATTAAGTGAAAGTGCATACTTCAGTGCTGACTACTTTGATTGGTTAAGATTTGAAGCATAATATATCTGCTCTTATCTTAAAGTTGAGTTACACCACCTTTGTTACTAAAGCGGTTTGGTTCTAGACTTTTCTAGATTGTGCTATATATTATACTGCGCTGACTGCTAAAAATACTATAGTTGCTAGCTTACCTTGTAAATAGTTCCAGAAGTGTTACTTTCACACCGTAGCTTCTAGGTAACATTCAGAGTCTTCTAGATATTGTGCACAATTCTAAGCAAAATACATATGTTAATATATGTGGAATCATTTAACTGGGGTCAGTGTATCAGTGTATGCGGATTCAATTTCAACCATACCCCAAGAGAAGCTATATATACGACTGTTCTAATTAGATAGTCAATAAGCAAAGAGAATTGGCCTATATCACCTTGTTTCTTGCGTATTACTGATCAAAATTACTAAATTGGATTCTCATTCTCATATGATATCAGTTTGTTTACCACTGACTGACTCTAGGACTCTAGGGCATAATATGCTCTCTCACAATTCACAAGTTAACTCTTCGATCTTTCTATCAATCTTTTATATATATTCTTTCATTTGGGAGTGGGAATTGGGTGGGAGTTAACGGGGTTGTGAAGAAAAGATCAGTACAGATTCCAAAGCTGTTTAATTAAATGATCATGTTAATTGATCATATGTCCATTCAAGCAAAAACCATAGGCTGAAAAACAAGTGAGGGTTCCGTCATTTCTCATTCCTTAATATATATATACATATATATATATATATATATATATATATATATATATATATATATATCCAAGGGAGTGCTAGTACCACTTTTTCAAAAAGCATCGCAAACCAGGGATTTTAAGAATTAATGAAATGTGTCATTTTCATAAGTATAATAAGCTTAGAATGGGAAGGAAAAAGGGCACCTCTAATTAAATCAGTAACAGTTCTTAGCCTCCTGGACGCGTAGTATCCTCATTCCTCATACTCATTTTGGATGCCTGGAACCCCTTCAGAACCACTGATTAATTAGACTCCTTTTCCTAATTTATTCTTGGAAATTTTGGAGCGCAAACACTTCATAGGTTGGTTAACAAAACATACACTTCATTCACACCTCAATACCAACTAAGGGCTGTGCCAGCTGAGTTAGAAACTCATTCTACTCCCTATTCTAAATTTTAAAAAGTTAGGGATTCGACTCCACCTCCGTATGTCGATCTAGATCTGCATAAGAACTGTGTTTGTGTGTGTGTGTGTGTGCGCCTTTGCCACAATAAATAGTATATCGATCTTGCAGTACATTAATAGAGACATACAAGGTAAAAAAAAAAAGAAAAGAGACCGTGTATATCTAAAGCTCCAATGATCTTATTACCCTTAATGTAATCCCAACCCTGATACTTGAAAAGAAAAGAAAAGAAAAAGCAGCTGCAACCACACTAGCTTCTAAGTAATAACCACGTACAAACAGCTTCATCTTCATTAGTAAAGTTAAATCAAATCCAATATGGCATTCATCTGCAGAGGCACCTGCACCTTGTCCTTGTTCTTGGTCACCTTATTCCCACATATAATATTTCTTCTCGTCCTCACTTTATTTTGTTTATGTTACAGAGAAACCAAGCAAGTTAAAGTGCAGGTGCAAATGCAGATAAAGGTAACATATTGGTGCATCAACATGTAAAATGGCCTGCTCTCATAATTATGTATAATAATTTTAGAGAAAATTTTAAAGTATTATTTATGCTAAATCTGTTAATTTTTATAAAATTATTTTAAAAATTTTATTAACCGTAATTTATAATTAGATGATTACATCATTAATGCATCATTACTAACTCATACTTTTATTTATTTTTTCTCTTTATTTTAATTCATCATCTTACATCATATTTTTTATCACAATTTATTTTCTCTTTCATTTTTTATTGAGTAATAATATATAAACATTTATTTATTTTAAACACTTTACCAACACATCTCATCTTTCTATCTCTCTTTTCCTACTACATCATAAACTTTATCATATTTATTTATTTTTTTTCTATCAAACATTTTTTTTATTATACAAATATGATGGTACAGTCATCACTCTCCTAAAAGCAAATGAGGAGGGGAAATCTATACAAATTTTAATATAAAAAAATATAAATAGAGATATAGGTTTGTGAGCGGATAAGGATAGACATATCTTCATTATTTATGTTATAAATATAAACAGTAC
The DNA here is from genome assembly GCA_013407115.1 of Glycine latifolia. Classification (NCBI taxonomy): domain Eukaryota; kingdom Viridiplantae; phylum Streptophyta; class Magnoliopsida; order Fabales; family Fabaceae; genus Glycine; species Glycine latifolia. The sequence continues at coordinate 23,770,699 of CM023953.1, forward strand.
AGTTTTTTTTTTCTTTTTATCTCACTTTCACTTCATTATTTTTTTATCCCATTATTTATCTTTTTTTTTTCTTATTTCATTTCCTTCCATTTCCGATACACCCCAAATATTAGTTGTACAGTTGTACTCTAGTTTCTCCCATTTATGTTTTAGTTCTGATATCTTTTTTGGTGACAAGTTTTTTTATCTTTGTTCTGATGCCTAAAGCTAGCTACTAGGCCATTCCCAAAGGAAAGAAAATGAGGGAAAAAAAGGGCCAGCTAGATAAAGGGTATAAGGACCTAAGTAAAACACAGCCCGATATGCACACAAGCATAATCGAACCCAATTGCTGTTGGTTTTAAAAGTAAAAATCACCACTACACCAAAATGGTCCTATAATTTTCATGTGTCTTCAGTTCTTTCCTTGTAGAATACCAACATCTCAATTTAAAAAAGGTAGGCAGATTCAATATATGTAAATTGAAAATGTCGGCAAACCCTGTTTAGAGTAAAAAGAAATAATTATTTAGGGGTGATTAGTCGGCTAGTGTAGCAAAATCTTTTCTTTTTATCAGCAAACAAAGATTATTTTAAGGCCACAGAGACCACAATACTGCATAACCCCAGTACATCAATAAGCAAAGGCATGTAAATTATCTGTAAAGCTAAATATACATCTTAATAACAAAGTTATGGAAATCTGGATTTTGTAGTTTTATATTATTATAAAGGCTATACAATTATTTGGCAATATGCATACTTCAGTGCTGAACTGACCACTTTGATTGGTTAGGATTTGCAGTATCGTATCCGCTTTATCCTAAAGTTGAGTTACACCGCGCGCCTTCAATTCTTTCTGCATAGAGATTTGATTCTAGACCTTTCTACTCTATTTAGAAATAAGTTGTAAGAGTAGTTATGATTTTGTAAACAAAAGTCATAAATTTTTATTTACAAAGTCATAATCATTTTTATGATCTATCCCTAAATAAAAATTAATTTAAGAAGCACTTCCGTCTAACAATTTTGAAAAAATTACTCTCAATTAAAAAGCCTAACAAAATCTTTGTAAAACTTATAGCAACAAGATCACGTTTTCTAAAACGGAAATGGTATAAAAAAAATGCTACGTGTAAATTAATTTTAATTCAACCATACCCCAAAAGAAGGTATTCCACTGAAGCTATGTACGTATAACTGTTCTTAGATCGTCAAGCTAAAAGAAGAAGCCAATACCACCTTGTTTCATTCGTAAGCCTGTTCAAATTACTACATGTAAATTGTATTCTCATATGATATCAGTTTGTTTTATCACTAACTGGCACTAGGGCATAATACGCTCTCTCACGAGTTTTCTCTCATTTTATCAATCTTTTATATATTATACCATATGGGAGAGGGAGTAAATGGGCTTTAGAAGAGGTGAAAAGTATAGATTCCGAAGCTGGAATAATCTCGAAGATGAGACAGAACTTGACCAAGTTAATTTATCACATGTGCATTCAAGAGATTTGATGAAAATCATCGGCTGAAAAGCAACCGAGGGTTCCATCATTTCCATTTCATGAAAATATCCAAATAAAGCATAGCAAACAAGAATGGGAAGGAAAAAGGGGATGAACTCTCAACTCTCAAGTCCTCTCCATGACTTTCCACAGATAAATTTTGCAGAATCATTCAGACAATCAGACAAAATCAGTAACGATTCTTAGCCTGCCTCCAGGACACGTTATAATTGTTATAACTTTTGTGGTCAAATTTTGGATAAAATAACACCTTTAATTGACGAATTTATTATAGTTAATTAATTCTTGGTAAATCTGGAAACAGTTGATAGGGGAAACGAAGCAAGTAGGTTTACAGAACATAATTAGCATCATTCAAACATTAATTCTGACTAATGGTGCTGTGCCAGCTAGCTAGCGGAGTTAGAAACTCATTCTACCTTTGTCAAAATTTGAACGTTAATTACGGATTCGACTCCACCCTCCGTACGTACATGGATCTAGATCTGCATAGGACCTGTGTGGCTGTGTCTGTGTGCGTGTGTATCTATATACCACAAAAAATAGCACATCTTGTAGTACATTAAGAAGCAGATATAGATCATTTATTAAAGAACTCAAAGAGCAAAATGGACCGTACATGTATATTCAAATTCAAAGAAGAGGCAATGATATGTCTTACCCTTTATAATAAAAAACTTGGAAGCACAAGCAGCTGCAACAACACAAGCTAGCCACTGAACACAAACAAATAGCTTGAGTATATAAAGTTTAAACATAGCCAATAATCCAATATGGCATTCACCTGCAGATGCACCTGCACCTCGTTCTCTGTCCCTCCATTCCCATATTATATAATAATATATTGATCTCATTCGTCCTCAACTGACATAGTATATTATTTATGTCACAGAGAAACCGAGTAATTAAAGTGCAGGTGCAAATGCAGATAAAGGCACAATATCGGCATCAACGTATATAATAATGACCAGCTGCTATATAATATAGCAAGTTAAGTATATAGTAAGAAGGTTGCTCGCAGCCAACACTTTTATAATAGGAAATTCCTGTTGAAAGGGATTATGAGAGAGAGGGAGAGAGGGAGAGAGGGCTGAGAGTGATTCACTCAAAGATTTTGGACCAATTCTTGTAGAGACATAATCTATCTAGATAAATGGCATATGTCCTTCCTCCTATAAAATAATGATAATATTCACACCAGAAGCTTGTGCTTATTTTATCTTCTTTTTTTTCGCATTATGTTTTGAGTGTATTTTAGTCATTTTGGTAAAACCAAATGTGAGGCACAAAGAATAGAAATTTTATAAGCTTATCAACATGAAATGTAATAATGTGTTAAATTCTTATTGGTTGATAGATAAAGTTTTTAACCGAAAAATATCCGATTTAAAAAAAATATAAGCTTGATAAGGGGTAGTTTATGGGTGGATAAGGACGCGCAGAACTTGATCGAAATCCATTATTATTTATGGTTTTGTTCTTGCTGATATCTAAAAGTAGCTAGCTAGAAAGAGGTGTGCGCATGTCTGCCACACAACAAGCTGGTCTAAGCCCACGTGACGCAAACCATCACTAGCACGTGGGATTTGACCTCCCCACAAATGGGAGACTGCCACGTAAGATATTGGAAAGACTCTTCACTTGCCTCCTTGTGGGTATTCTGTTTTCTGTAACGAGAAAAGTGAAACACTAACTGACAAAATATAGATACAGTATGATCGTTCGCTTTATGTATTATTTTTTAATTAATATAGAATTGAATCATTAGTGTTAATTAATCTATGGGTCTCGTCTTTTTTTTTTCTTTTAAATTAATAAAACTTAAGATAGTATAAAATATTGTTTTATAAAATGTAAAATGTTAATAAGTTCAAAATACTTATAAGTGTGTAAAAAATAAAACAAAATTTACTATAGTAATTAGATAATATGATTGTTTAATTATAAATCAATGTGTGTGCAGATATTCAAATTAATGATTCTATATGAACCTTCTACACTAAAAAAATTATACAAATCCCTCATTTGATGGTTATTTCATCAATAAAATAAGTGTACGTGTTTTTAGATTAGTTAATTATCATAAGAATATTTTTTCAAAATTAATATAGCATGCTTGGATTATAGTTAAGAATTTCCAAATAATAAGTTAAGCAAAAGTTGAATTTTTTTATTCAAATAACGATTTAAATTTTCCCAATAAATATCCAAATTAAGACACAGTAAACAATTATGAAACACATGCTTAATACATATTAAAAAAACAAAAGTGTACATTGTTGACAAATTTGCACACTCAAAAAGTGAATTGCATATATATTTCTATTTCTAGCCTGTAAATGGGCCAAACCTAATCTTTTTCCTTTCCTTCCCTTCGCTCTCATTAGACACTCACTTGTGGAAATCAATTGGCAACTCAGTTGCCAACAGCTCATGCGGTACTTCAATTCTTTCTAAAATAGTAAAATTGTTGGGGTTGGGCAAAAATAAAAAATGAGGCTCATGTTGAGACACTGGTATTGCACTGTTGGCACCAGCTTCAGAAACGCTACGCCTACTTGTACGTCATTCAGATTTCAGAGAATTGTTGCTTTCAGGCTTTTGTTTTGTATCATTAATCATTATTGTTGCTGTTGTTTTGGTACTATTGATAATCCATTGTACCACTAATACAAATTGCTAATGGTTATATTAAAATGTTAATTTTATTAAAAAATTATGCAAATAAGGACAATTCTAACATATTTTTGATTATTTTTTAAAAGATAAATAAACAACAAAAACAATATTTTAATATTTTTTTACAGATAATTAGTTATTATTCATACGTTTTTGTGTTTGATAATTAAGTTTTCATTAGAAATATTAATTTGTTTCATACTAACCGAAAATGAAATTAAATAACAATGACAGAAAAGTATTATGTACATATGCTTTATTATTGTAAAATAATTGTGTGAGGCATAAGAGAATTAGAATTATATTAATTATAAATAAAGAAAGAAATTTAATGATAGTATATCAATACTGAAAAATTATTTTATAATTGTAATTAGATGATAATTTTAAAAAAATTACAGTTTCAATGTATCGTTTATTTTCTCTAAATAATTTTTTTTAATTATCATTCACGTCACGTAGTATATATTTTTTAAATGTAAAATTTATATTAATTGCAAAAAAAAAATTAGAGCAAAGAGAAAACTAAAAGAATAAAATCACATGACATCCTTAAACGAGATATGTGGTGCGGCATAAGGAGGAAAGTGGAGCATGTCATGTTATTGAATGCGACCAACGAGCCGGCCTTAAAGGGCGGCTTGTCTGAACACAAAACACCGTGGTACAGGACCACCGATAGTGATCGATGCGTTTTCAAAATGAACCGCATATCATCATCTTGCTCCATTTTTTTTTTCCTTTTCGATCTTTTTCACCACATACCTATGGTGCATTATAATGATTATATAACATGAGTCTAAGTATTAAATAAATATTTAGAGGAAGAATTTTATTTTGTTCATAATTATTATATCTTACTTAAGTAAATTGTTTCCAATAAAAACATATATTTAACCTATAAAAAACATTATTTTTAATCTTATATAAAACTGGTTATATTTTTAAGTATTTATAATAATTTTATGACACGAACATTTTTTTCTGAAACGGTAGGTGTACTTGGACCACAGCTTGCTTGTTTTAAAAACTTGAATAATATGACATGACGTTTCTCTGGAAAAAATATCTAGATTTAGAATCTAGTTTATGTATAGCAGAGGAGTTTTTTTTTTTTATCTTTTATAAAAACATTTTTTAGTATTGAATGGTGTCTCAATTAACTTTGATCTTGTTCAGGTTAAATATTTTGAGTAAAAAAAATACTTGCAAGCATTTTGTTATTAAGAAAAAATTTAGATTAATTGATTCTCAAAAACTTAATAAGATCAATGTAAATTTCACACAGTTTAATGTGCATTGGCAAGAAGCTAAGTAAACTTTTGTTAAAAATTATTTTTGTCAAAAGATCAAATTTAAATAATTTATTTCAAACAATTCAATCTTAACTTTAACACATTAATTACTTATACCAATTACTTAGTTATAATTTGTTTCAAATAATTCAATCTTAATTTCAACATATTAATTACTTATACCTATTACTTAGTTATGAAACATTAATTTGTTTTTTTATTCAATTAACCAACCTTTATTCGCAAAGGCTTACAAGCGTTGACATGACAGGAGGAGTGCTTAATTTTTCTAATGATCGTGGAGCACTATGGTTGTTCGAGAACACGGTGAATAGCCACCTACAAAGTATTCAGAGGTATGCGCTTAAAGATGACAATGTAAATGCTTTAAGAAGAGAGTCTATCTTTGAAAAAATATCTATTGATAATATATACTGGTTTAATTTGGAGGTAAAGTGCAAAAGTGATTAACTTGCAGTGTTATAAAAATCGATTTAGTCCTGTGATCCATTTAATCAAATTTTGGTGATTTAATTAGGTTAATTTTGTTATTAGACTATTTATGTATATAACTTTGGATGACGTGACAAAATCCAACCAATTTTAAGGGATTAATGACCTAGTCAATTTTACAAATATGGATTATACACACACAAAAATGAACCACCTATAAAATGTTGATTTGATATCTCATTATTATCAAGTATCAATAAAAAAAAATTCAGTATATTTGAAATATGAATTAATTTTTCTTAATAAAATAATGTTAATTATATATTTATATATAATTAATATATATATATATATATATAATTTTTATTTTTTTAATATATATCAAATCAAATTAATTATTGATCTATCAATTATATGAGTGACTCAATACCATTTATCTTGATAAGATCAATCAAGACATTTATTTTCATAACATTGCTTTGAAGGGTGAAGGTGTCTTTACACCACTAAAAAAATATTGGTTTTTGTTCAATTGTAGACTAGGAGTGCTTGAGAGAGAAAAAATGGTGTTTCTAGATGCACCTCAAGAATATATTTGTTTTTAAAATCATTTCTCATTTAATTACTTTAAATTTCATTAATTAATTATTTTACTCGTTTACAATAAGAGATAAAATGGAAAAGTCATTATATATATAAAAAGAAGAAACAAGAAACTCGTTTTGAATGAGAAACAAAAATAACATGATGAAAAAAAAGTAACAAGAGTCTGGTAGGAAGGAGAATTATTTAACAAAATAAAATATATTTTATGGATTAAGCTGAAAAAAAGTTAAAAATCAATTAAAAAATAACAATTGTTTAAATAATTATAAATATTATTTAGCCAAAGGCGCGTGATTATTTTAGAAAATTGTCACAAAATTTGATTTAAATTTTTTGAATAAAATTAAACGATCAATATTGTTTTCTTTACAATTAAATAAATCCAACTCTCTTTCGGGGACATGTGCATGGTTTTTTTTTAGAAGTATCTAATTGTTTTGCTGTACTGTAGCTAATTTTATTTGGATTGGTTCCTTTGTAAATTTTTACAAGCTTACAACTACAGGCATCCATATTCCACCCTTTCTTATCAAAGGAACATGCAACCAGCTGAAGGGAAATATATAATTTTACACATATTTAAAGTTGTTCGAGCCCAGCCCATATCTGGACGATGTTTCTCCACGATCGACACGTTGTGTACATGACACCCAAATAGAATTAGGGATACTAGCTAAGCCAATGCCCGTCGCATTCCAAAACACTTGAAAAGAAGGAGAAGAAATACACCATTTGACAACATTAACAAATTTACCTGGGAATCCAATGTCCCTCAGGGTATCAATCACAAAATCCCATTTCAATCTGTCATAGACCTTTTCTACGTCAACCTTGATTGCCATCCACCTAACTTGACCTTGTTTATTTTTCATAGAATGGATCACTTCCTGAGCAATAATAATGCTATCCCCACTCTGCCTGTTAGGGATAAAGCTACATTGGCAAGGACCAACTAACTCTTCCATTACCCTTCCGTGCCTTGCAGAGAGAATCTTTGTCATTGTTTTGTAAGAGACATTGCTCAAACTAATGGGTCGAAAATGCTTCATATTCACCACATGATCAATCTTCGGAATAAGAGCAATGAGAGTATCATTTAGACCTGCAATCTGGGGGGGTCATAAAAAATACTCCTTAAGCTTGCAGAAGGATTCTCCAACAACTTGCCACTGACTCTTATAAAACACTGCCTAAAATCCATCCACTCCAGGTATTTTGTAATTTCCCATAGAGAAGATGGCCTTCCTTATCTCCACATTAACCACACTTTCTCTAAATATATCCATTTTACAGTCTAGAATTTTAGGGAAGCTTCCTCTTACACATAAAAGGAGAATAGGGACTATCATCATAGAAAAGGTTTGAAAAATAATCAGTATCTAAATATTTTGTATCAGCAATCCAGTTACCATCATGATCTTGAATGGCCTCATAAATATTTTGATGCCATGAAGATAGCGGGTATTACAGTCCCCAAAAGAAATCCATTTAGCTCTAGATCTCTGGAACCATAGAATTTCTTCTTGCCTCAACACTTCCTTGTACTCTTGCCAAATAGCTTTTTGTTTGTTCAATAACCAAGAACTCCCCCTATCACCAATTTGAGAATATATTTTATCCAGACACTTAAGAAGATTCCTCTTTCGAACAAAGATATTACCAAAAATATCTTTAGTCCATTTACGGAGGGCTTCTTGGAGAGCTTGGACTCGAGCATTCCAATCGACATCATCTTCCCAAAAATCTTTAATAAAAGAATCAAAGTTTTCGTGCATCATCCAGGAGGCAATAAATATGAACGGTCTTCTTCTTTTATTCTCAGTTCTCCTTGTTGTCATTTTAATGAGAACTAGTCTATGGTCAGATTTGAAAAAGGAAGGTGAAGAATTAGAGCATTCTGGAAACGAATTCTCCAATCCAAATTCACCAGAACCCGACAAAGACGCTCCAAAAGGTTGTTTCTCCTCCACGTGAAAGATGGACCTTGAAACCCGGCATTAATAAGATCAGTTTCTGTAATCATCCCCTGAAAATCTAGGGCAGCCCTCCATGAAGGATTACTAGTGCCCCCACTATGATCATGAGCATTGAGAATGGTGTTGAAATTCCCAATCACTGACCAAGGCCCCTGAATACTATCTGCCAAAGCGGCCAAAGATTCCCACAAAGATTTGCAATATTGGTATTTAGGACTTCCATATACCACAGTGAGAAACCAATCTGATTGCCTATTCCAAGCAACCTTCATATGAACAAACTGATGATCATTTTGTAGGCCATCAACCTTCCATAAATCAGACTTCCAAAGACTCCGAATCCCACTAGCTTGACCTCTCCATCCTGGATGAAATGTCTATCAAAACCTAGCCTTGGAATGATTCGGTTTACGGATTCCTCAGAAGCATGAGTCTCCAATATGAAAATTAAAGAAGTCTCATATTCCTTAGAAATATCCTTTATCAGTGAAGCAAATCCACAAGAACAAGTCTCACAACAATTCCAAGCTAAAATATTCATAACAACAATTATGAAGAGGTGGCCTTCAAAAGGCCAGTATCAACACTATTATAATTGACCACCAACGGATCACATGCATGGTCATCAGCTTGCGAGACATCCCTACTCCCCTCATTTTTCTTTATTTCATGCAAAATCTGCATAGCTAAAGCCTCAGGTTATTATTATTATTTAAAAAATAAAATAAAAAAGAAGAAATTAGAACGTGGCATATTTCACAATTATTAAGCACTTAACCTCACCTTCTCCCCTACCACTACAAAACTTCATTAGCGTCGGTTATTGTTACGTTGAGTGTCATTTTTCATAATTAGTAATGGGTCAGGTTGAACTTCAACTCCTTTGTTTCTCATCTTTTTCCCGCATTGATAAATGTATATTGTTAATTAGTGCTAATCACTCCTTTTTAATTGCAGAAGCAGACGAAGAAGATTGATTGTGGGCACAAGAAGGACAAGGACAAAGACAAAGGAAAGAAGAAAGAGAAAACACCATCGTCAAACCCAATGTTGGTGTTGAAGCTGGACATGCATTGCGAAAGATGAGCTTCCAGAATCGCTAAATGCGTTAGCCGTTTCGAAGGTTTTTCCATCACTCTAAAACTTAAAACATACATATATATTTCTAAGATTTTAATTCCTTTATAAGTTATTTTTGTTATGTATTTATTTACTGTTTTGTTTTGATTTGATTTAACTGAAGCGTTGAAATTAAACCTTCTTGTTGAAGGCGTGGAGAGTTCGAAGCCGGAGATTGAGACCGGCAAGTTGACCGTCACCGGAAACGTTGACCCCGCCAAACTGAGGGACAAGCTCTCTCGTAAGATGAAAAGGAATGTCGACATTGTCTCTTCCCTTCCCAACAAAGAAAAGGAAAACAACAAGTCCAAAAACAACGACAAAAAACCCAAAGACAAAGAGTTGGTTCTATTTTTATTTAATTAAAGCGGTGTTTGTGCTTTTTTATTTTGGCCTGATTTTTTGGGTTTGATTTTTGGGACAGGCTCCAGTAACAACGGCGGTGCTGAAGGTTACGGCGCTTTGCCCATGCAAGGGTTGCAACAATAGGATTCGCAGGGCGGTGTCGAAGAATAAAGGTGTCATTTTTATCTATTTATTGATTTGGCATTTATTTTTTGTTTGTGTTTTTTTATTGACGTGTGTTGAAATGGTGTGGCGTAGGAGTTAATGACGTGCGTATAGATAGAGAGAAGGGGATGGTGGACGTGGCAGCTTTGGCAAAGAAGTTGTCGGAGAAGTTTAAGAGGAAAATTGAGGTTGTCCCTCCCAAGAAGGAGAAGGAGAGAGAGAAGGGGAAGGAAAAGGAATGAGAGAGAGGGTGATGGCAAAGGGGAGAAAGAGAAGGGGAAGGAAAAGGAAAGTGAGAGAGGGTGGTGACAAAGGAGAGAATGGCTCTACCAAAAAGAAGAAAAAGGATGACAATGGTAGTGACCGCTATGGACACAATGATATGGATAATGAAGGTGGTGATGGTAATGGTCAGAGGAAAACGGAGCAGAACATTGTCTACTATATGGTACCTGCATATGGTTATGGTTATGGTCAATACTCTAATAACTACATGGGGTAATATTATCCTGTGTCGCAGATGTTCAGTGACGAAAATCCTTATGCTTGTCACATTATGTGAGGCTTTGGGTTTGTGATCATTTGATGATACTCGGCAATAAAGGATTTGATTTGGTTATGCCTTGTCGTACAATAGAGTCGTTAATTTTTCTTCCAGGTTATAGTGAAAAAGATAAAAAAAAAAAAATTCTAGGTGTGGAAAAAGCTATAGAAAAATTTGCACTTAATAGGAAGGTCTTTAATTTACATGATTAAACAATTATGTTCATGTTATAGACTTTGTTATGGTTAGTATATGATGCAAATGGAATAATATTTTGTCCCACTTTGGCTACTTTGTGTGTTTTTTTTTACACAAACTGTATCAACTAATTTCATTCATGATCAAAAAGTAAATACATGCCACCCTAACTAAAGAGTGAGCAACAACTCTTTACAAACTTCACATTATAGTTTTGATATTGGGAGAAAATATATTTACATTGAAGAATTAAGGCACCCAATTCAGAAACATCTAAACCCGTTCCATTGACCTTATCACCTATAATCTTGCAGTTCACTTGGAAAATAACATGGGAATAACCTGATTCAGCCATCCATTGGCTACTTTGTGTTGAAGAACCAATTTGCTTAGTTAGCTCTTTAGTACTCCTGGTAATTTTATGAAAGGGTTGGGACGGAATGAAAATAAGAATGGTATTAATATTTTAAGGAAGAAGAGGTTGTGTCTGTCCTTTCTAGCTTCCTGTATAATTTGTCTTATTTCCTTGGTGCCAGATTTGTTACTGGAGTTTGAACCTGGCATGAGTAATTAAGGATGTTGGACAGTCAGTGGGGTCACTCTATTGCTCTTTTTCCACCTATGCTGCCAATTTGGCTCCTTCCTAGTTTACTATTTACGGTTGTGCTCTATTGCTCGCTCTCCCTTTTCGCTCTGCCGAATTAATACAATTGGTAACTGGGGTTGGATAATTTTAACTCGAATTATATTAATGAGAACCACTTTAAAACATCGAGAAATTGGGCTATAGTACCGCCACTCACTTGTTCCTTGGCATTGTTTGTCTACATATAATAAACCTCGGACACAGCAGGGCAACATAAACAGACTGTGGCACCAAAAAATAATAGGTGTTTTATGCAAAATAATTAATCAATTACATTGGATGTTCTTCTTTGCTTCATGATTTTCAAAATGGAGCAAGTAAAATCCATCTCTAGCTACAAAATATGTATGTATTGTTAGGATTTTCATATTTAAAGTAATGTCGACTCAGATGTTTCATGGATTGTCACAAATTTATTTTTATAAAAAACTGTTTAGTGGATTAAGATAATAAAGTGTTTTTAAACTATGCGTGACCTTGACTATTAAACGACATGTGTTCTCATTTGAGGTTATCTTAATAAATTTAAATGTATTAAAATAATAATGTTCAACAATACAAAATACAATTAAAATATCATTTAATTATATTTCATGCACTACTTAATTACCAATAAAATAGTTTAATATATATTGTGATATCTTTATTATATATAATAGATATACACAAGACCAGATTTTTCCCCAAAAAATTTGAAATTATCTTAGTAGTTTTAAATGTATTAAAGCAATAATGTTCAATAATCTTTATTATATAAAATAATATACACAAGTCCAGATTTTCCTCCAAAAATTTGAGATAATCTTAGTAATTTTAAATGCATTAAAAAATAATGTTCAATAATTAATGATGCAATTAAAATATTGCCAAATTATATTTCATGCACTATTTAATTATAAATAATATAATTTAAAATATCTTTATTATATAAAGTAATATCCGATTTCCCCAAAAGTTGAATAATACTCACTGCATTTTGTTGGTCGTGACATCTGTTACATTTCAATAAACCCATAGCAAAAGGAATGCAATTGAATTTTTTACATCTTGATTGCTTAATTGATAGTATAGAGGCTTAAAGTTACAAAATCCTACCGTTGCTTTTATTGGCTCGGGCTATTTTTAAGGACTTTTATTCTAATGAATCCTTAAGCTGTATTTATGTAACATGTCAACTTTGAAATCTCTTATGAGTGATATGTGTATCTCAAACCTTGGAAGTTGACGTGGGTTTGACACGGGAACATCAAACCACAAAATTATTATTATAAGATAAGATTATAAAATAAGATTAGGAATAAAAGATAGAGACCGAAATCTTATTATTAATAAAACAAGCCACATTCTACTGCATTTCTTATAGATAGTTGTATATATTCGAAACCTCACCCCCCCACCCCCAAGACTGAAGAACCCTAAGCCCTCACTTGCTCGGGATTTTACTTTACCCTCTCACGGTAGCACCAGACACATAACTCTATATCTATTGTTTTTCGATTCAAGGTTTGCATCTTCTATTCTTCATTCGTCTGATTTTTCCTTTTCCCCGTGCAATTTAACTATGTGTACTTTTTCTTTTTCAATTTCTAAATTGATAGTTGATGATTGTTGCTAAGCAGATATTAGATATTGAAGATGGTGTCTGACGCCAGCAAGAAGAAGGCTGCGCAGAAGAAAGCGGCAGCAGCGGCCAAGAGAGGAGGCAAAGCAGCAGCAGCAGTAGCAGCTGCTTCGTCCAAAACGACGTCGTCGGAGAAGCTTGCCGACGGAATTAGGGACATTCATATTTCCGATCGAACCTGCACCGGTGTCCTCTGCTCGCATCCTCTTTCCAGGGATATTAGGGTGAGACCATGTTACTATTACAGCTCAGCTCATGTACAATCTTGAGCTGGAACAAAGAAACTGGTTTTTAAATATTTAAATATTAAAGAATACAAAACCAAGTACATGCGCCTAAAGTGCTTACTTGTCTAGTTACCTTCATGCCCATGCATTTGGCTCCATCTAATGTAGTGATAATATTACCTAAAATTATGCTAACATTATTTCTTGTTTTTTTTGGGTCTACCGTCTACCCAAAAGTTTATCTCAAAGATTTTTCCCTTTGGTTTGGCCTATTTAAGTTGTCTTGATTTTTCAATTGATAATATTTTGGCTTACTTGCATTGTCTCCCTGGAAATAGGAAAGTAGGAGAATAATCTACCCCACACTTTTATTGACTATTATTACATATTTTTTGAAGCCATAATATATGTAAGTTCTATAAAAAAAGTACATTTCAAGTTTAGCAAGTCTTGCTTCTAGCTTATTGTTGCTTGCATGTGCCTACCGAGGCAGTTGGGTCTGTAGCATTGGCATTCTGCCATGTTGTCAAGCTCAGAAACCTGGTTCTCCTTCATGAATGTAACCAGATACTAACCAATTGCAAATTTGTTGGAGGAAGGTTAATGTTATAATATTATGCAATAAGAGGATATTTCTGCCTTATTCCAGTGATCAGTATTGTATTGACGAGTTTGTTTATGCCGTCATCACAGATAGAATCTATGTCAGTTACTTTCCATGGACATGATTTGATAGTTGATTCCGAATTGGAGCTAAATTATGGAAGGTTTGTCATCCTTACATGACAATTCTGTTCTGCTTCTGTTCAGGATGCTGTAATTTGTAGTTGCAATATTTTTTGGTGATTATGCTTACTTTAAATTCCTTTCAGACGTTATGGCTTGCTTGGATTAAATGGTTGTGGGAAGTCTACCCTGCTTACGGCAATAGGTTGTCGAGAGCTACCTATTCCAGACCACATGGATATTTATCACCTTTCCAGAGAAATTCAAGCCTCTGACATGTCTGCATTGGAGGCTGTCATAAGCTGTGATGAGGAAAGGTTGAGTTTGGAGAAGGAAGCTGAAGCTTTGGCAGCGCAGGTGTATTTAAGCAAAATATAGAATCTGCTTTTTTCTCGTTGTCTTGTGTTTTTGGATCATTGGCTCACTTGATTGATTTTTGGTCCAGGATGATGGGGGTGGGGAAGCTCTTGAACGTATTTATGAACGATTGGAAGCCATTGATGCATCAACTGCAGAAAAGCGTGCTGCTGAAATTTTATTTGGTCTTGGTTTCAACAAGCAGATGCAAGCAAAGAAGACACGTGATTTTTCTGGTGGCTGGAGAATGAGGATTGCTTTAGCACGTGCTCTATTTATGAACCCTACCATTCTTTTACTTGATGAACCAACCAATCACCTTGGTATGCATTGATTTTCACTTGACTGATGTGATGATTTTTTCTGCTGTCTCACTTGTGATTTCAAATGGAAGGTCCTGTAGATTCTTTATCTATTGTATAAATTATGTCTATCAAACAGTAGCCATGAATTTGTTGAATCCTTTTAGTTTACCCAATACCCAGTAAGTGGGTAGGCCTCTGCATATAGGATTTAGAGCAACTTTTCTTTGGTGTCTGCTTTAGAAAAAGGATTTTTTCAAGATACGATAATATATCATGCGAATATATTAGAGCATCTTTTCTTTGTTGACTGCATATAGTCTTTAGAGCAACTTTTTGGTGACTGCATATAGTTTTTAGAGCAACTTTTCTTTGGTATATCAACATGGTTGATTTGTGAATGCAAGATCCAATCATTTCATTCTTGTAAGTCTCAATCATATTTCATTTTATGGTGGTTGCATTTCTGTTACTGATGTTACTTTATACTTTCAAATTAAATTTGATTTTTTTCCGTGTTTATATGATATCTGCGACCTTGAGATGTTCTTGCTCTTGTTTTGTAGTTACATCTGTCAGTATGTTTCACCTTTGGTCCCGGAATAATTGTTGATTCATAGTTTTTTAAAAATTTGCAGATTTGGAAGCTTGTGTGTGGCTGGAAGAGAATCTGAAGAAGTTTGACCGTATTTTGGTTGTGGTTTCACACTCCCAGGATTTCCTTAATGGTGTCTGCACAAATATCATTCACATGCAAAACAAGAAGCTGAAGCTCTACACTGGTAATTATGATCAATATGTTCAGACACGTTCTGAACTGGAAGAGAACCAGATGAAGCAGTACAAATGGGAGCAGGAGCAAATTGCCTCGATGAAGGAATACATTGCTCGATTTGGTCATGGATCAGCAAAACTAGCTCGTCAAGCTCAGAGTAAAGAGAAAACTCTTGCAAAAATGGAGCGGGGTGGACTTGCAGAGAAGGTGGTAAGAGACAAAGTTTTGGTATTCCGCTTTGTTGATGTGGGAAAACTTCCCCCGCCTGTCCTCCAGTTTGTTGAGGTGACATTTGGGTACACACCAGATAATCTGATCTACCGGAAGCTTGACTTTGGTGTTGATTTAGACTCTAGGATTGCTCTGGTTGGACCCAACGGAGCTGGGAAGAGTACGTTACTGAAGCTAATGACTGGTGATTTGGAACCTCTAGATGGCATGGTTCGACGCCACAATCACCTTCGGATCGCACAATTTCACCAGCACTTGGCTGAAAAGCTAGACTTGGAAATGTCTGCCCTCCAGTATATGATAAAAGAATACCCTGGAAACGAGGAGGAGAGGATGAGAGCAGCCATTGGGAAATTTGGACTGTCCGGTAAAGCGCAGGTGATGCCTATGAAGAATTTATCTGATGGGCAGAGGAGTCGCGTGATATTTGCATGGTTAGCTTATAGACAGCCTCACCTGCTACTTTTGGATGAACCAACGAATCATTTGGATATTGAAACAATTGACTCATTGGCTGAGGCATTGAATGAATGGGATGGTGGCATGGTGCTTGTTAGCCATGATTTTAGGCTCATAAATCAGGTGGCCCATGAGATATGGGTGTGTGCTGATCAAGCTGTGACCAGATGGGAAGGTGACATTATGGATTTCAAGGAGCACCTAAGGTCAAAGGCGGGTTTATCCGAGTGAAGAAAATAGTGGGACAGGGACAGGGACACTCCAGCAAATGCATATCATCACCATCTAAGGACTACGTTACGTACTGTAAGTTAGGTGGATTTCTCCATGGCGATTATAGTTTTTATTTAAATGGCTCTGCAGAGAAATCGTTGTAGAAATCATGTCCTCCCCCATTAGATTGTAGTAATTTGTATTTTCATCATTTAGTTGCTCGGTTGCTGACCAGCATGATAGATAACAGGGGACCTTATGTATATGTAATGTGAATGATATCATGTACCTACCGAGAGTAGTATTATATTTACTGCCCTAGTTTCCTCTGCCTTTCAAACTCTTGGTAATGACCAGCTATTTTAGGGGTATACGCAAATCAGATTAGATTGGGTTTGATTATACTCGCTATTTCATCTGATCAAAACACTTCAGTTTTGGTTTATTATAATCGTTATTTCTTCTATCAATAAAATACTGAAAATACTAAGATTTTTAATTATAACGTAGTAATATATTTGAGTACAAGATGTACTCAAAATACTGAAGCGTTCCTGATTAGACTAAACGTCCCATACACCACTGTCTCCAAAAAATTACAAACATGAAACATCCCTCAATCTATACTATAGTATCCCATCCCCTGAAGCTATATATCAAATATTGCTTACCCTTTTATGACAAGCCCAAAAATAGTTTGTAACTTTTATGACATGACCTTTTTTTTATTGAAAAATGTTAATTTTGTTAGCAAAAATATATCAAACTCGTGGTGTTTTTTTTTCTTTCGTTATTTCCCAAGTATTCAATCATCTTTATATTTCCTTTATGATATAACTTGACATAATCTGAGTCAAGTATGAGTAGACTCATGCTCCCGCAAAACATACTTTCAACTTAGATCGTAAAACTAGCTGAGCGCGTGTCGACCACATAACCATTCTTCTTGAGCATCTTCAAAGCCAACTTCACTTTATCCTCAGAATCTGAATTCTTATAAAAGCTATAATTTTGAGAAACTATTACTAGGTACAGGATCACTATATTTATAATTTCGATGAATCTTCACGTAATTGAGATTTTTAATTTAAAAAATTACAAATTTTGATTACGTATGACAGAAATTTATCAGAATCATAATGTCATAATCCTATATTATATAATAATTTCTTCATGATTTTGCTAGCAAGGTTATAGAAATCACAAAGCAAGAAGTTGATTGATTAAGCATCCCCCGCCGATTGTGTAAACAATAAGTTTTTGTGCTTGACTATCATCGTCCACATCATAGTTACTTTTTTGGGGGTACATACATCATACAGTTACTAGATGTTTGCTTCATGCTCAATGGTTAATTCTTATATGTTGTGAAAATATTGTGAAAGTGGCTATGTTTTTTAGAGACTATAACTCTACTATTAACATGTGATTACTCAATATTAATATCAACATTACATTTAATTTAAGTTAATAATTCAAGTAAATTGAGGTCGTGATAAATGAATCCAATAATAAATACAAGTAGATTTAAAAAAAAGATTAAAAAGATTAAGATAAAAGAAAAGAAAGGAAAAAGAAGGAGGGAGAGATAAAAAGGAAAAAGACTAAAAATTGAACATCTGGAACATGGAGATAACAATGGATCTAACCCTCCACTAAACTTATAATTTTTTTCTATTCTATCCTAAGACACATCATCCGCCAATCTATATCTCATTTTATTAAATCTTGGTTAATTAACTTTTTTAGGTAAATTTCAATTTATTTCTACCTTTCTTTGTGTCGAACTTTTGGTAACAAATTTTTATTCTTACATGAGCATCTAGAGGTTGTCTCATTACGTATCCAAACCACATCAATATATGTTCTCTCATCTTTTCACTCATCGATACTACTAATACATATCATTAAATATTTTTATTTCTTATGTTATCCATCTTCATATAAACATATATTTACGATTATATTTACTTTAACATTCTTATTTTTACCATTTCTATTATATGTTTATGTTACTGATCAACATTCAGGTACATATAATGAAAAAAAATAGGCAACTAAATTCATAAATTTATAAGCTAATTTTTTAAACGCAACTAAATTCAGTACAAATGAACTATCTTAAAAAGGCATATATGTCTTCATTTTACGATAATTATTTTTCATGCCCTTCCCGAACTCGAGTACTAGTGTGAGTGTGTTCTGCTTGTACAAACTTGAGAATTTAGTGAGTGTGTGAGTGTATATTTGCATTATTCATTTCATTGTACATCGACAGCTGGTATCATATATAGGGGCATTCCCAAATCTTAACTTTATACATGAATTTAAATGCCAAAAAAGTTCCATAGCATTAAAGTCGGTCGACAAGCTAATAGAATCATTGGTTGCAGCCATGCATAATTTCATTATAAGTAAGGATGTGCCTAATTATCATAACACCTTTTATCTGGGTGGGAAAAGAGGGGCCAAAAAGTGCATCTTAGCTGGTGGGATAAAGGAGACAAGTTGGAGATATTTTATGAAAAAACGGAGCAGTTTGAAATTGTCTTAACATGCTTTATTTATAATTTACAAAGTTGAGATAAAAAAATCGTGTTTAAAAATTTTAATTATTGTTTTACTAAACATATTGTTATTATTATTATTATTATTTATGAACGAAATTTACTTAGTGTGCATCCGAAGCTAAAATTTGAGTATATGTAACATGAACAATATTTGCATGAGATAAAAAAATGAAATGTTTGTGAATTTAATTGTGTAAACATTTGTTAACATGCTAATGTTGGTTTTTATTTGGCCGTGAACAGGTGATTAATACATACATCCAATTCCTGGTTGCGGGAGTACCATATATTTGAAGCATCTAAAATGGGTGTTCACACTTTTTGGAGGAAATTAATTAATATAGAAGTAAGACTAGCTAGTGCCAGTGTGTTTGTTTTTTCGTTTAAAAACTCGTTGAATGCCACTAAATCACGTTTAGGTAGTGCTTAAGAAAGTGTGACAACGGATAAACACGCACACTGTATCATTGAGTACAATGTCCACTTATGTTGGAGAGAGGATTGTACGTTTTCCAAACATATATACAAAGTTCTTAGATCCTTGTCTTATTGTTGGTATAAATTTTGTTTAATAAAATTAAAACAGTTACTATAAATATTATAAGCCCGCGTTAATAAAACGATGCATTATACTAATATATAGAAAAATTATATACAATTAATATCCGTGCAACATAATTAGTTAGTATACATATACGTACCTAGTACCTACCATGTTTATATTAATAATTTTATTTTCATCTGATAAAGATAATATCAATGAAGACGAACTAAATGACTAGTAATTATTACTAGTGGAATATTCTTGTAGTGAATTGTGAATGAAATAAACCAGCAATAAGTTATTAAACTCCTTAAAACTAAAGTCAATCCCCAAAAAAATGATGACGAACAGGTATCATGAGAGTAATCTCAAAGCTGGAACTTTTTATTAGTTCTTGGTGGAAGAATTAATTAGACAGTCAAAAAAAGACTAGAGGTGCAGAAGAGAAAGTTAACTAAAAATTCCAGTAGCTACTACATTATTAATTTCTCAATAACATAGTTTTTTCAAAATACCATGGATTTTCTACAAGTCCACCTCGGTCCAGTGGTAGTAGTTTGAGTATGCCATTGGTGAGCAAGTATCCTCTCAAGTTCACAAGGCCTGCAAGGAATGGTTACTGCACCTCCATGATCAAAGCCATACTCTTCTTCAGCTTGCTCCAATAGCTTCAAAAACGTTGAGTTGGTTAAACAGCTTAGTGGCAGAACGAACCTCTTTTGTTCCTCTCCACCCTCCGCAATCACTGCGAAGTGTCCTTCCTTCACGTCCTCTGGAACATAGGTTGAGTTTAAAGAAGAATCACACCCTTCTTTGTTTCTCCCCATTAGGAGTCTCTTTTGGAGCTTCTCAACGACGAATTTGAACTTCACAATGCCACCTACTACGCTCTTCTTTTTGCTGCTGCTGCTGTTTCTGACACTGTAGTTGGCCATAATATAATGACAAGTGTTTGTTGTTTGATAATATAATAGCAATGAAAGAGTGTGTTGTGTTTGGTAATGATGGTTGTTTGAGCTTGCTTTGTTTGAGTGTTTGAGGCAGTTATGATGCTTATATTTATAGGTGTAGTAAAAGGGTGAGTGTGTAGATAAGATTGTTTGGACGGTAGCAGCTAATTAAGATGAAGATTGAAAAAAAGAAAAATAAAAAAAGAGTGTAGAAATGTAGATAGAGATTATTTTTGGAGTGTTAAATTGGGGAAGGAGAGACAGCGCATGTGGGTGCAGTGCTATACGACTTACGACTTTTCATACCATGCAACGTCCCTTTTCGCTGGTCGTGTCGGATTCCAACTCCCTAGCTAATTATTAACCATATAATTCCATCCCATTACTCTCTCAGCTAATGGTAACTCTTCTTTCCATTTCCATACATTTTTAGTGGATGCAATTTAAATAATTTATTATGAATTGTTTATCTTATCTTAATTAATTTTTATAATATCGTATCATAATTAAGTATAATTTTAAGTAATTTTTGGATTATTCTCTTAAATGATTCTTAAATAATAAAAAAGATATTTTTTATCCATAAAAAACCGAAGTTTAATTTTAAGTAATCTAATATAATACGTAGATCATCTTAATGATAAAAAAATTAAACAACAATGTCTAAAAATAAGTAATTTTGGTTAAACAATTATAAAGGTGATCTTTGTAAGATTTTCATTAAGAAATTAAAAAAATTATTAAAATTTATATGATTAACAATAATAATAATAAAATACATTTTTATGTAATTTGACAATTTTTTTTTTCTTTGTTAATCAGCAATTGGTATTCTGACATTGATTAACATTTCTCTTATGAAAATATCATATATGGTTAAACTTTTTTTTATAAGAAAATGTGATATTATTTCTTTGACAAAATTGCTAAATTCGAGAAAGACACTTTGCTTGTACTATTTAGAGACAAATCAAGCCTCCATGACATATAATGTCACTTATATAATCACACAAAGTGTCTCCCTAAGTTGAATTCGGGTAGTTTTAGGGAAATAATAAAATTAGATTAGTTCGGATTGGATGTTTAAGTTGACGTATATTTATATATTTTTAAATAAAATTATACAAATATGAAATAAAAAATGGAGACAAAATAGGAAAAGTGCAAAATGCTACTTCTTTGATTACGCCTTCTTTTAGCAAAACGACGACATTCACTAGGGCTTTTTTTTTTTAATGATAACCTTATCATCGCCGTTAAAAGCAAAACCTTATCATTACACAATTAGATAAGAAAATAGACTAGGCTGCTGTAGTTTGGGTCAATAATCTAATACATATCAAGTTCACCTTAGGTCAAACTAATTTGTTAAATAAGTCATCGTGTATAATTTTTTAAATATTTATTTAGTTAAATGATTTACCGATAATGTAAATATTTTTACATTATTAAATAATTAAAAATAATCTTTAATATGACTTTTAAAAAAATTATTATAAAAAAATAATAATTTTAATTACACGATATTTTATAATAAAAAAAATGACTCACAGTGTATTTTAATCAAATTCTTAGTTAAAAAGATACAACTTCAAGTTATTCAAAATGTTATGTTTCTTTAAGTCTAATAAGATGCCATGTTTAAATAATAATAATATCGTTGTTGTTGTTACGATTTTTAAAACTTATTATTTAACTTATGAAAACAACAAAATGATTTCTTTATTTATTTATTGTTAACATAACAAAATTTTTACAGTATCATTTATCATTTATTCACCTTGCCAATTTGTCCAAATTAAAGGACACTTATGACAAAAATATTTGTCTTTTAATAGCGCTGCTATCCATCTGTTAATGTTGACGCGTGTATCATTCCGCTCTGTAGCTTGATTCTCTTCATCTAGCCGATTTTGACTCACCTTTTTCCTAATAAGATGGTTCTGTTCATAATTTCACATATCATCAACGTACGATTTCCATGTGCACATGTTATCTGCAGTTTTGTACTGAGAGTATGATCGAGATAATATGCATGGCATGCGTCAAGCCATAGGAAGCTTCCAAAGAAATTGCACAAACCATTCATTCTTAAGCAAATGTTTTTGCCAAATCAGACGAATTTGCATCCAGCTTTGATACGTCACTCATCGTCCTAACTCCAACCTTCATTGTCAGAATGGATTATCTTCACGTTTTATCTACAGATTTTTTTAGCTTTATTAAATTAACTGATTGATTAACAAAATTTTAAATATTATTGAAAATTACAATTATAACTCACATAATCAATTTCATTATTTGCTTCTCCATTAAATATTTGGAGAACTTTTTTTAGGGTAATTCATAATACTTAACTTGAGTAAGATTATTTATATATATAAACTTATTTGTCTTATTCGTACATTAAAATATATAGCAGAGAGGCCAAAATTTTCTTACCGTGATTATCATTATGTTAAGTAAAATTAGTTGAAAAGTTAATTAATATTTGAAAGTTAAAAAAATAATTTATTAAATTAGAAATTTGATAGAACTAGCTGTTGAATTAGTTAAAAATGTAAAATAAAAAAAATGATAAAATCATGATTTATTTTTAAAAAAATAACAAGAAAAATGAATAAATATATCAAAAATAAATATAAAAAACTAGAAACTATAGTATTTAAAAAATTATTTCTTCAAATAGAATTTTAAAAATATTAATTATTTAAAAAAATTACTCATCAAATAGACAAATAAATTTTTCAACTAATAAAAAATAAAATTAATTAAAATATCTTATCAAACATAATTCATGTATATAAAAATAACTGTACGGGTACAAGTTTTGAAAGTCTAGAAGGTACAATTTTGAATCTTATGGCTAGAAAAAATTTAAATTTATATGCAAATATATTTTAGCATAATACCAAGAAAACAAGACTTATTACAGTTTCATAAAAACCTTAGTAGAAGATGTAGATTTAGCAAATCATACTGCATTACTATGTCACGTTAATTAATTATATAGGTTAAAATTGTCGTTTACTTTAATTATTACTAAAGATAATGATACCACCGGCTAGCTATACAATACACAGGTTCTTTTGTTATTACTAATGATGATAATACCATCGGCTAGCTCCCAAGAATGTAAGTAACACACAGCCAGGAATCAGTACTGTTGGCTATTCGAGAATGAGTCTTGGAGGATAAGAAAAATAAAATAAAAATATACAAGTTAGAATTTTGTAAATCAATTAAGGTAGAAAAACAATAAATAATGGAAAATTTATTATAAAAAAGATATAACTTTTTTCGTCTTATTCGTAGTACATTAAAATATAGCAGAGGGCAAATTTTTCGTACCGGTGATACGCGGACCAAAAATGAAGAACTGTACGCGGCATAACTTTGAATTGAATCGTATGGCTGAAGGTACAATTTTGAATGTTGTGGCTATAAAGTATAAGAACATAATAAGGCTAGGACCGTTTACCGATTCACAAAACCTGTAGAAGATTGGGACAACCGAATTTTTAGATCATGTCATGTTAATGTTGTTATTACGAATCCTTGATCATCGTCCATACGTACAGCTATTTTGTTATTATATTTATATGTGACATGTCGATGATATAAGTGATATTATATTCGATTTTTTTAAATAAAATTTTAAATTTTAATTTTGTAAAAGAAAAAAATATGATTAAAAAAAATTATTAACCTAATTTTTCAATAGAGATATACTATCAACAAAAATAATAATCTTTTCATTTACATTATGTTGAACAAAGAATACTTACAGTGAGACAGAGGAGAAATCACTTAAATTTTAACATAGTAGATTTCATGGCTCATGCATGACTTTAGATTCTCATATGGTCAAAGTAAAATCTAAGAAAACTAATATCTTAAAACACACCACACACCAACTTAATTACAAAGAATTTACAAGAAACCATCATTACAAGGAGATAATTTTTTTGTGAAAAACAAAAAATGTACTTGACACATTCCAAAAAAGATTAAAAACAAACATTTATATATTTAAGCTTAAACCACTTACATGTACCCCTCTTTTAAAAATTAAATTGCATTGGATTTATTAGATGTTTCCACAAGAATAAGAGTGTGTTATCAAGAACTCGATATAAAAAGAGGTAAAAGTCAACTAAAATTTACCTGGAGAAGAATAATTAAACAAGACCTATTAGAGTAAGATATAGATTGACAGACGATATGTCTTGAGAAAAAGTAGAGAAATGTTATAAGGTTGGTAGATGATTAAATCAATTAATATTTCTATGTTTCCACTCCCTTTTTTTTAGTTCTTTTTCTCTTTATTTCTCTCCTCCTTCTTTTATCCCTATTTTATTTTAATTTATTTTTTTCTCTTTTTTATCTTATGTGCATTTTTTTTCCCTTTTTCTTTCTTTGTCTTATTTTTTATTTATATTTTTTATGATTAATTTTAATTAAACTTGAATTAAAAAAGTTGTTAATGTTATCGGATTTACGTGATTCCCGGTACATGTTAACCCGTTTCCATCGTCATGCATGATATATATATCTATGATCTATCACTTGGACACGGCCCCATAAACTAATATTTTTTTGTTTCTTTAATACCTTTGCATGCCCACATTGACGTACAAGTGTACCCCATGCTGGGAAATTGAGACCTAATTAGTCCCTCTCACTCAATATATACATCAAGAAACAGCACAAAAAAGATTTTGTTTTTCTATGAAGCCATCCTGAACCTATCATTGGATGAACTATTATACAACTCTAGCTGTGTCTGACTTATATTTTTCTTTCCTTTGCCACACCTGTCAAGAATTATAGACTCGAATAATCTAGCTGGCTATAATTTTATCCACGTTGTTAACTGCTCCATGAAAATAAGTAAATTACTAGATAGCAATCATTTCCGGGGTAACGTTTATCTAAACTCCAATGAATTTTGAGAAGAATTCTTTTTTAAAAACAATGGAATAAAATTATTATATATCTTGAACATTTTGAAAAGCGATGGTATTTTTTAATTGACGATAACATTAATATATTTATTTATTTTTAAATATTGTTGATCTTGAATATAAATTTACTAATTTTAGTTTTAAGTTATAATTATTTTAAAGTAATAATTATTACACGAAACTATTGGTATTATTTTATTAATAACATACTAATTTTAAAAAAGAATTAAATATTCGTATATAATTGGGTATAATTAATTTTTTATTTTTATTTGAATAATTTATTGCAAAAATTTAATTGTTAAAAATAAATATAAGTTATTAATATGTGAGCAATTACTAGGTTATAAAGAATTATCAGGTTGAAACAATTTCCTTTTAATTTCTCTCTATATAATGATTTTAACTTCCCCCAATATTTTAAATTTTAAAAAAAAACTAAAAATATTCCCATTCATTTTTTACATTGTTTAAATTTACTTTGTAAGTGTAATAACCACTTGATCTGCTATATATGTATAAGAAATATTTCTAAATAATTCTTAAGAAAATTTTACATTTCTTTAATCTTGTCAATTTGTTTCTTTCTATATACAGTACATTTTGTTTCACATGAATTACATTATAATTATACGCATAACTATATTTCGACAGTAGTTTGTTTGGAAGAAGTCATATCACTTTCAAGTCCATTTTCTTATATTTTTAAAATATAAAATAAGACTTTTTATTAATTAGGCGAAAGCGACTTAACTATGATGCCAAATTAAAAACTGAAAACGTTTAAAATGCCAATGAAATTTGTGATAGGGTTTTAAAGTTAATTTATATAATTTAAAATGCTTAGTAATTGGAAATATATATATCATAATTAAAAAAATGATTAAAAAGTAAAGTAAGGTGGCAAAGTTTAATTATTATCTATTCACAAATTAATATTCCTAGTTATCGGCCTATGTTTGAAAAATATTTTTATTCTCCTTTATTAAACACGAGAAACTTGTATTTACATGTCAATTTTCTAACAATATTAAAATATTTCCTATTCTAAACGTCATCTAAATAGAAAAATAAAATAATTACTTACTATTAAAAAAGTAGAAACATGATAAACATAACTAATTTTAAAAAGCATTTACTTTAATGTTAACATTTTAACAAGTTCCTTAAATAAAAGTTTTAACAAGTTAATAAATTCCTTTTTATAAGAAGAAAATACTAATAACACACAAAATATTTTAGAAGTAGAGCTAAAATAGTTAGGCTTAGTGCAGCCTTAATAGTTAATGGCTACTAATAAATAATATTATTTTTAAAAAAATTAATAATAATTTTATTGATTGTTTATTTCTATGAATAACTAATTCTTCTCAGAGAGTGGTTAATTATTTTGTTACTCTTTTTTTTTGTTTGGTTTAAACAAGAATTCACCAGTGAAGTTATATAGGAAAGCTCATAAAAACATGAAGTAGGATGAGAGGGTGGGAGGGGTATTAGAAAACAACAAAAAGACAAAAAAAAAAAAAAACACAAAATTAAAGAAGAAAAAGACATGACTTACCTACAAAATAGGCGGCAAGTAGCAAAACGGGCAATATAAGCCATGGAAATTAAGCATGAGAAGCACGAAGCCCCTGATGATCAAAAGCGCATGGTTGATGAACAGCACCCAATCACGAACTAGAGGAGTGAGAAGAGAACCAACAAAAGAAGCATTCTCCAAGAGATAGCAAGCATAGATACTTTCTATTTTTGGATCACCTAGTTTTTTTTTTATCCATAAATGTTAATTATGAATTTGTTAATTGTTATTATTTAAGTTATTTTTTAGTCAAAAACTAAAGAATAATCTTTCAAATTTTTTGAGTTAATACAATTCAGCAAGAATCTCATAACCACACAATCTCCTTCCTATGATCCAAACCTCATGTCAATGAGAGACCCACCTTAACAAGCTTAGAAGCTCAGACAACAAAAATGTCATCTGCACAACCACCACCTTTGTCAACCCGAATGATTCCGCACATGCCCATCGTTCTATTTTAACAGGAATAAATGAATGGTTAATTAGTAGTAGAGTGCAATTTTTTCCTCGAGTAAATAAAATCTAATGATGAAAATAAAAACATAACAAGACAAACTAAGACAGCAGACCAAAGTCTTTCTGTTGTGCAATTAAAATCTATTGATATACCCCTCTAAATAAACTTTATAGACAATCTTTCGTAATAATCTAATTTTTTTAATCATTTGTACTTTCATAAATATTTTTATAGTGTAATTTTAAAATTTAGAAAATTAAAATTTAATATTTACAAATAATTTTTTGTGTAATGTATTTCAATATGCTAGATCTAATCGAAATAATTTGTGACACATGGATTTTATTATTTTGCAAGAATTACATATATATTTTTGCATCATCATCAACACAATCATATATCACTACACGTGCACTAAATGTATATCAGTATTAGAACATATGTGTAATGGTGATGAAAAATCGTATATCGATCAAAAGAAGAAGAAAAAAAAACGCAACATATTCCGGTAGGGGTACGACGCAGCCACATCATATCATTTCACATTAGATGCAGGCAAGTCTTTTAGGAGTCTAAGTTGAGTGACACTTTGATAATTGTCTTGATAGATAGATGAAGACCTAAGGCACGTGCATACCATATGCCACCTAGAATGCACTATCACTCTTTAAGATATTGCAATTTAGATGGGACTCCCAGTTGATGAGAAACTAGTAATTAGTCACACCACTGATTATTAGGCACAAAATAGTTGGAACTTGAAAACTAGTGGAAGATTTTTTTTTTAGTTTTGGAAAAAGTGGAAGATGTTATTGTTATGGTTAGGTGAGTCTTCTTTTCAAAATTGAAGATCACAAAGTGATAATGTTTAGCTGCAGCGTTTTAGCCAAGCTTATGATGATATTAATGGGCGATTACATGTTTCAGGCCACTCTAACAGTAGGATATCTTTAAGATATCTCATTATAATAAAATTTTGTGCAAACTGAAGAATATACTAAGGTGGAAAACCGTTTTGATATGTTTTATCAATAAATTTTAGTTGTTAATAAATTTTTGTTAATTGTTAAGAACTCATAACTTTTCTCTCATTTCCTTTTTCTTTACTATCTAACTCATCTTATATTTTCGTTCTGGTAATTTTGTATAGTGAATTATACTTTTCAAAAAGCATTTATAAGAAGAAGAAAAAATAAGAATGTAAAATCAGTAAACTTCGTACGGGCGTAATGCCACATTTTCAAGCTTCAACAGTTTTTTACTGCGCCTCTCGCAAACGAAAGCCACGTGCGTGGCTCCACCACAACGTGCAACTATGACCACAAAAAAGTACGGTCAGATTGTGTTGAAACAAGTAAAAATCAATTTTGAAGCGTTAAAATATGTTTAGATTAATCCCAATAACATGTTTTATGTTATAACATGCATACTGTACAAAGAATTGACTCTATGTAAAACTAATAAAACAGTAAACACGTATGACAAATGAGAGATGTTAACAATTTCTTTACCATTGTCCACTAGATGTTCAATAACTCTCCTCTCGTCATGGCCTCACAGGTTTCGACAAAAATGGGAAACTGTCACTCTGCATACATTATGTTATGTGTTGGGTATAAACCCTTTAAATGAACACTCGTATATCTGTCATTTCTGTAGAGATACAATCATAACTACTATCTACTATGTATACCACAACCCTAATCTGTTAAGTACAATTGCATTGGTTAATAGTTACCTGACCTCTGCAAAAACAAAGTACCGAGAGACAACATATATATATTTGCAGGACCCCGTCGCCGCTCGTCCAAGATTAACTAAGCTGTGTGTGTCTACAAACAGAGAAGACTATAGAAAAAAAGTGGTATAAATGCATTGTCAAGTTGTGCTGTGTAGGCCTCCAGCAAACCACTTACAGTCACAGCTAGAAGAAGAGAAAACCAATGCTGCAAAAAGTTGGTATAACAAATGCATCAAGAAAAACTCAATAATCCTAAGGAACTAATACTATAGAATAGCAGATTTCCATCGCTTAGCTTTATTCATTTCATTTTCTGAACGATAAATGGCAATTTCATGTACTTTTTTCCTATTAAGCGAGCCACTATAATATGAAATTATAGCATAGTTGTAGCTTTCTATGCCTTTCCCTCCCTTTTAAGGGAGGGGGGATCTGCAAGAAATTGCGATGAAGAGGATAGTCATCCCTTAAAGTGGGGCTACTTGCGCGTGGGTGAGAAAAGAATAGAGTTGGGGGAAAGGAGAGCCAGTACTCCTTTAAGCCATACTATACGTGGTATCTGAATTCTGACCTAACTCCACATGCTGCACTTGGATTATATGCATGAATCCAGGAGAAATGCTTGGGCACAAGGCTCCTAACTCATTCACACGAGAAATTGTCAGAGGCCAGTGGTAACAAATAGTACTATGTAAAGCTTTGGTGTTTATATGAACCAGGGTCATGTGAAACAAGAATGATGTGGAACACCTCGTCTATGCTAATACTGACGCAATACTGGAATTACTGAATTGAGATATCAGGGAAAAAACCAGTGAGGCAGATGGTTTCTGGAGATCAGTTATGCAGGCAAATCAAGTTCTGTTTCTACAAAACTTAAAAAGGTTATAAACTTTATTACTATTAAGATTACTTACATCCATAATTAACCAAACCCACCCTGCCCCCCTAATAACACACACAGAGTAGAGAGAATCACCTGAGTAAGAATGTACCCAGTCGATGCTAAGAGTGGAAGGAGTAAAGAACAAGCAGCCAATACAGAAGTTATACCAGCTGCAGTACCTTCAACAGTTTTCTCTGGCAAGTGAGAAAGCTAAATATTGTCACATTCACATCTCACAATGGAAGACTCCGATAAAAATCATTAAAAATGAAAATACTTACTGCCTGTTTTACTCCACCTCAAAACACCATACTTGTGTCCAACCATTGATGCCTAAAAAAAATTAGAGAATCAATTACTATAAACTAGTAAGTATTCCGTGCATTCCATGGGTACTCTTGTAAAATACAGAACATTCAATTAAAATCCAAAAAATGTTTGAAGCTTTTTAATTTTGAATTTTTTTAAAAATAATCTAATTGATAGAAAATTAATTTAATCATGATTTACAAGTATTCCATTTTGTTTAATTATTGATTGATTGATTGATTGAAGAAATTTAGGTCTTGATTATAGATATTAATCATTGTTTTGAATAATTATTTAAATGGTAATTAATGTTGATTTGATTTTGATTTAATATGAAAGCTTAGAAAATGCGTTAAAATATAATATAAGGAAAACACGTGACATTGTGAGAAAGAGTATATAATTTAACTTTGTGAGATTCAAGAACGAGAATTCAAATTTAGAAATGGATTGAAAAACCTTCAAACTATGGAGAAAATCCAGCATTAACAGAATAATTCCCTTTTGTATTTCTGTAAAAATAAATATTTAGAAAGAAAAACATTTTTAATGGTTTTCTTCAGTCTGGCATGTCTATAACATAAAATGTTATACATGCAATCATCATCCTTCAGACAGCCTTGCTAGAAATTTATCAGTCTACATATACATGTAAAACTGTATACAATTATTAAAGTATTCAAATTTCTCATTAAAAAATCATAATTAGTTTTTTTATGAAAAATCATCATGACTGCCTAAAACGAGAGGAGTAAAAACTTCCTTGTTTAAAAATTTATCAGACTTGCAGTATCAAATTTCCAGGTTGATTCAGGTCCTTGCTCTTATTGTTGACTGGTCCAAACACCAAAACAGTTACATGTATGAACCATATTTAATCTTATGCACTACAACACAAATTCACTTTTTACCCTTTTTAATAGAAAGATACAATTCACACCTTTGAGAATTTTTTTTAATTTAGGAGTTCATGCTAATTACTTGCAATGGCCAGGAAGTTTAGAAGGTACACAAAACAAAAAATAAAAACAAGCTTACCATTGTATCTCCAATTCCTAGACTCAATATTCCCGCAAAAGGAGCAAGAGGTCGATCATTGTACCCAGTAGACATCCAAATAGGAAGCGCACATCCCAGCAAGAGTGAGAAATGGCTGCACAAAGAAGATATAATCGTGAAAGGGAATTAAATATAGCTCTTATGCATCATAAACAGCATGGTCCACAATTTGAGTTATAATGGAAAAGGGGTTGATACCTGACAATGAGAAGATCGGAATCACGGTGGTCAGTGAATGCATTCATAAATTGATTTATTGGTTGTCCCAAAGGCCAGATTCTCCATACCTAGGTCAATTGTCAAAAAATGTTAATATAAGAAATGTCTATCTATCTTTTGTTGCAACCGTTGCAATTCTTATGTCCCATTTAGTCATAATTTATAAATGATGCAACAAATTTTCATGAAATCCAAAACTCTAATGTTCATGACATTTTTAGAAAAATCGTTCTTGCAGAATGTATCCTAATTACATATTCTATTATTCTTACCCCTTTCCCCTTTTTTTCTGTTATCAAAACAAGGACTATCGCACATACATCTCAAAGGACCCACCCAAATAAACCCTCCTTGCCACATAAAGATACTCTCTAAATGGTGGGCTGTTCTTTCATAGCAGTTCTCCAAATTTTAAGTATCTGAATTGAAATTTTGATTCCTTCCGCACTATTGGCACAATCAACAATAAACAATGAACACACACTCACACAGCAACCTTTTCAAAATATGATATCACCCCTCCTAGTGCTAAGTTGAATACTTGAATTTATATCAAGATACTTACTCGAATAATTTCTAACGTCAGGAAAATTGCCAAAGCCACACCAAAAGCTAGATCAAGAAATTTTGGCTGAAAGAAATAGAACAGTCAGCAATAAATCAGACAGACAGTATTATCAGTGGCCACTATGCACAGGTGTAAAGAAAAAAAAGGATAAATGTTTTTAACTGTATTATGGAATGATCATTCTTTTTTATTTCATATTCTCAACCTTAAAATGATAACACTAAAATACTATATGTAAAAGAATTATTTAAAAAATAAAATAAAAATCCTTGGAAAAAGAAATTTAAAGAGGAAGAGCTATACAATAAACATGAGAATAATATATTTTTTGAGGGGTATAATTTCAAGGGGGGAATAAGTAGACAATGCCTGAACTTTACCTCCTTTTGAAGAAGTCACCTTAAACTTTAGAGCCGGGTGAGGCCCTTAAGCTTTCTAAAAATTGCAATAGATCCTTTTGTCTACTAATTAAGCTAAAATCAGTGATCACATGAGTTGCATGTATTGACTAATGCTTATTACAATATCTCTAATTTGTTCATATTATTTTAATAAAAATGATAGAAAATTCATACCTTTTTATTTATATTTTATTTGCAAAAAAATATAAGCAATTGAATAATTTTTTTAAAAATAACTTTAAATAATAAAAAAATTAATAAGCTGGGAAAATTAGAGACCATCATCTGTATTGATCAATAAATACTTAAGTACAAGTCATATAATGAACAGCTTTGTTTAACATAGATATGGGAGGATCTATTACAAGTTTCAGAGAGTTAAAGGCAAAGCCCAGATTTGAAGGCTAAGGACGGCTATTTCAATACGAGGTAAAAGTCTATGGAATGTTTGTACATTTTTCAGAGTAGTAAACAGAAAATGGATAATGGATGCCAAGTGGCAAAATACCTTTTCTATAGTAGAATAGAGACCATAAAACCATTTAGTCCCAACTCACCTGGAAGATAAGGGCAGGCAAAAACATTGAGACAGCCATCAGATGGTAGTATTTCCGCAAAAGAATTCTCTCAATCTTACTGTTCTTCGAGATGTTATAGAATCGCAAAACAGATACACAAATTATACACACCCAATAGATACATAAAGTCAGTCTTTTGGATGGCTCCGAGAAAACAAAGGAAAGCACCCTGCAATGAAATGTTTCAAAAGTGAAAATATAGTAATCTAACAAAATAGCGGGTATCATAATAAAGTGAAGAACAGCTGTTTGACACAAAATAATTTGAACCTGAAACTACAATTATAGTCATAATTGTATTTTAACAAGCCTCAACTTCTGAACTGTCTGGAATCTAGTTGAATTAGATTCATTTTACACTATCACTAATTTCTCTCTGTACAATCTGACGTGGATTCATTATATAGGAGAGCATAAAATTTAGGCTGCTTTTATATCAAACCACTTTTTTGGATAATTGTGTTCAGATTTTTTAAGATGCTCACATTCATATAAAAATAAAAAACCATAGTCAATAAAAGGTTGAAATGTATGTGCTTAACATTAACTCTGCAAATGAGTATGGATACAGTGGAATCAAATATGACAACATTCTTCATTCCACAGTTTCTGGTGGAATTAGCAGCTTTTATTGCCTTATCACCTAACAGGTAAGCATGCATCACAGCTGCCAGCCTAACAAACTATATCCTACTCAATTTATAGCATTAACAAAACTAATTTTCAAGTGTCCTATTACTATCACTTCCATATTATATCAGATCACATCTGAAAACATCAGTAACAGGCAGCAAACAAAATAATCCACCTATATCAGATATTGATGAGATACCAGAAAAAAGGATGCATTTGAAACTCATGCACAAACTGCATCCATGATGGTACAATCACGATCAGGACAATTCCAAGGAAAGCAACAAACATAAGAGATCTCCCAATCTCATAGTATCTTCTTGCTTCAGCAGAAGTTGTATTTATAGACCACTCCCATATTTGGAGAATATATTTCAAAGCTATTGGATATAGCAGAAGACCAAGCACAAGCCCCTACAATAAAAGTAGACAACTTCAATTGATCTAGCTATACCATTAATAATAAATTCATAACTTATGGACAAATACCTGAATTATAATGCTTATCTCACTTCTACTTATTTCATATTCTGCAGTAACTAACTCTGATGACGTCAATAGTCCATGTAGCTGTTTAAACAATGTAATCACCCATTATTATGCACATACATACATATACATAGGTCATCTGGGAACAATATCATGTTACGAAGCACTAACCACTAACCTTTTTAATAGTAAGCAACAACATGTCACCAAAATAGAGAACAATACCGGAAGTCACCAAAAATGTTTCCCCTGTATCAGAGGGAAAAATATGATTATTAATAGAGCAGATAAATTAACCCCCATCCCCTCCCCAATCAACCCTGGACTTTTGATCCCATATCAGTTGTGACAAAAGTAAAATCTCAAACACCAAGAAGAATAGGTGACTAAGACCAAAAGTGTAAAATAGAAATACCAATGGAAGCACAAGAGGGAAAAGTTCTGAGGAAAAGCTGAATTAGCTTCACAGATGCCAAGCCATGACAAAAGGCCCACATTAGCTTCAGTGCTGGGTGCAACCCTGCGAAGGAAGAGGCAATGGAAGTTTAAGCAGAAGGTGCATTTGAAACCTATATTGATTTGGCTCCTCTAAAGTGAAAGGATAAAATAGGTATCCTCAGTCATTAACAATATGTGATAGTATAACAGGAATATTAGATTTGAGAGTTAAAAAAATTCTCCCAACAAATACATACCAATTTGAGACGTGGTAGAAAGGGCAGCAATAGAAACAAGAGCTTGAAAGAAAATGGAGCATAAGCTAAACCTCACACCCCAATGAAAAGGGGATAAAGGAGCACGACGTCGAGCAAAGGCGAGGAGGAAAATAACGCTGCAGGCGCTGGCAGATGTGGCCCAGTATTGCAATGTCAGATATTGAATCTCTATAATAAATTCAAATTTTACACATCACGAAATTGCAAATTGCAACTCCTAATAATAAATAAAAACAGGTATCGATCATAACATAGCGAGAATAAAAAATGAATTAGAATGAAAACCTTCAACTTGAAATTGAGCGAGTGAGAATCCCCGCGACAATTGTACCAATTTGGAGAGAAGAAGAGAAGGGAGAGTGACAGCGCCGAGCAGAATTCCGGAAGAAGCACCTGGCCTGAAAAGGAATTAATTAACCGATTAACAGAGAGAGAGAGAGAATTAGGGAATTGGTGGGTACCTGGTGCGGAAAAGAGAAGGGGAATTGGAAGAATCGAAGGAGATCTCGAGGAAGAAGGAGGCGAGGGAGAGGAGAGAGAGAGCGAGGCCATGGAAGAGGAGAGAGAAAGGGAGAGAATAGAGGATTCTGCAGATGAAGAACACCACCACCGCTCTCTCGCCGTTCAGAAACGACGTCGTCATGGAAGGACGCCACCAGAATCGGGTTTTACGCGGGAAGAGGATGAGATCACGCAATGCAGTGCAGGACAACAATGCAACACACACGGATTCTCAATTCCTAATTCCTAGTCCAAACGCATTCGTCACGGTCAATTTACGCGCTTTTCAAATATTATCAAACTATCAACGCTATTAGTAATTCACTAATCGTCACTTGAGATCAACCAACTTTCTAATTTTCAAATGTTAGGTTGCAATTTTTTGTTGGTCTATATACATTATTACGATTTGCTAATACGGATTGTTTTTTGTATTAAGGATGGCTGAATCCGTAATACAAAAATGGGATGCCCTATAGAATTACCTCAATTGGGATTTGGGATTATTCGCCTTTGGGTTGATGAATGGTAGTGGGCTCGGTGGGCTTTTCCAGGCCCTAAATCGCTTAGTTCGCTATAATGGTTTGTCCTAGATTCTATGGCAAATAGTTATGAAAACATACATGATGGCATTTTTTATTTATTTCCATTGTTTAGTAATTATAAAAGGGAAATTCTAACATTATTCTTAATATACTGATTAAAGAAAACCAACTACTTGATAAAAAAATATTAAAATCACAAAATTATTTAATACTTATGTTTTCAAGTAATTAAAAGACCTTTATCTATAGATGCCTTTGAGATACTCCTCAGACAGTTATTACTTTTAAATTAACAATTTTTCTTATTTAAAAAAATGAAGAAAAAAATCAAGCCATGTCGTGATTTTACTGGAAATAGTACATATAGCAATAAATAAATAAAAACTCAAATATTTATCTTCTCTCTATGAATTACAAGCTGTGTCCCAAACCCAGATGATTGCTCCTTGGTGCATTTACATTACATGACTCATTCACTTTGTGTTTTAGCTTTGGTGGTAGTATATAAATTAACCTTCCCTACTTAATAATCAAGAAAAAATAATGATTTTTCCTCCCTCACTTCGTATACAATTATACCCTTGAGGCCTTGACAATTGTTAATCCTTTTGTCTCATCCTACAAAATTGTCACGTGAACTACTAACCGCTTGTGTCAAGATATGCCACAACATTAATGAAACAAAACCACGCTTATTTAACACGTTATAAAGCAAACAACCAAACATCGACGAAAGAAAGAGCCACGTCAACGTAACATGTGGACAAATCATATAGAGGAGCGTGCCCCTTCCATCAACGTCGAACCTGCAACTCAAATATCAATGCTTGTGGAATTGGCTACGTCAACAATCAATTATTCCAATTATTTATTACATCAAACGTGTAGCTTTCTGAATTAGTGCCCTCAGCTGTGTCAGCGTGACCGAAATCAATAATACCCACTATAACATCATGAGCTTTCGTGTTAGCGCATACTACCCTAAGGGTGCGTTCGTTTGCTGAAAAAAGAATGAAAAAGAAAATAAACAATAAACAATAAACAATAAAATGATAACATAATGTAAAACCTATATTTTTATACTTTATTTTAATTATTCAAATTTTTCATCTGTATTCATTTTCTTTCACCTATACCGAGTGGACACTACAGGAAACACTTGGCAGTACTAACACATGAAAGAGAACAAGTATAGAATAAGATAGGGAAAAAATGTTGTAAAAAATAATGAATAATAGAACTCTTAAACCTGGTATTGACCAAGGTTAATAATATTACATTTTCTCTTCGTTAATCAATCAAATATAAATTCACAAAACTAAGAGTAAACAAGCAAAACTCTATCAAAAGGAATTGTACAAAGTAAATGGCTCAACAACG
The DNA here is from genome assembly GCA_013407115.1 of Glycine latifolia. Classification (NCBI taxonomy): domain Eukaryota; kingdom Viridiplantae; phylum Streptophyta; class Magnoliopsida; order Fabales; family Fabaceae; genus Glycine; species Glycine latifolia. The sequence goes on from CM023953.1 coordinate 23,808,242, forward strand.
TTCCTTCCCATCAACTTGTATCTGTTGTGTCCCTATTATTACACTTGAAACATTTAAGCAGCGATATTATTCTCCCCACGAAGAAAAATAACAAAATGAACACAAAAATACGATAACCAATTGCCATAAGAAACAAAACCAACAAATTTTTCCACTTCGAACTGGTGTCCGGGGAGATATTGTACACATTTTGGAGAGCTTGAAACCCAGATATGGTCCTTACCTCCCCCACTGCAAAGGAGGTTCCTAGGTACTCATTCTCCAATAGCCCCTACCAGATACAGACATGTAAATAAATGCTTCAATAAATACCCATCTAAGGAAATAAGATTGGATCATTTAAATCAATTATTCTGGTTGATCCTCCTAGTTTTGGAAGTTGAATCCCAACAAAAAATCAGAAACAAACATAAAAGTCTAGTCTACTCAGAATTACTTTCTCTAGGAGCTGTGAATAGAAGATGCAAACACATAAATTTACCTGAATGGAGTAAGTATGAAAGGCTATATACGACATTGGATACAGCCACACGGGTCCAGGCAAAGCATTTCGAACTCTAAAATAGCCTGCTGAAAGCATCATGGCCACCTGAAATGGCATACATATGCATCACTGGCTAGTTCAAGAAACAGCTAAAGTTCTTATGTAATCATGACTTTGAGTGAAAATATAGACCAGTAGACTGGTAGTTGAGCAGCCTGTGACTTTTGTTTTACAACTATAATCTATAATAAAGTCTATAATAAAGGACAGTGGAACTCACATGTATGCACAACAGTGTCAAGACACTCCAAAATACATCTTGCCACAAAGTAGCCACAACTAGCATAAGTCCTTCATTCACCAACAAAGTCATGAAAAAATTCAGCACAAAGTACATTAACAAGCTGAATTGATCTTCCAACCCAACGAGGAAGTAGAAGACTAGACTTGATGAAATAGAGATGAGAAAAAGAAATGGGATGCTGGACAAGAGCTGTGCAAGTAAGAAAACTAATGTGCTGGAGTGCCGGTTTGATTCTTCACAGGCATATATCTGCAGAAGAGAAAATCACTCTACTTTGTCAACCTTTCATAGATTACAGTGAAACTGTAGAGAATCCATATTCCAATTCTCAAAGTTAAAACAGATATATAACATATTGTTTCTACCATAAAATCATAAAACTTTTGGTAGTGCTAGTGCGTTGTGTGATCCATATTTCAGTGCTTCTAAATTTAGGTTTGAATTTTTCATGAGTTAGTAAAAATCATCAAATAAATTAAGGCAATATGTGGTGTACTCAACGTCTGTATAGACCAATGCATCAAACAAAAGAAAGGATCGACGATGCAGACAACTTAAATATTCTTGCCAAATGGACAATTACACTTATTATATGCATATTAAGCGCATCAAGGCAAACTAACACTGGTGAAGTGAAACAAGCACAAAATTACCTTGATTTCTTTCATAAGTGCAGGCACCCTGGCAATGCTTAGAAGGGAACAGAATGATACAAATACAAAAATTGCGGCAACTCTTGTCTGCAATTTGAGAGATGTCAAAATTTAGTTCATAAGTATTGAAACAGTTTCTAGAAGACTAGAACTGCTGGGATATATAAATATAAACTCTAAGAAGAGATACAAAATGAAAGATAAAATGCAATTGGCATGTCCCTACTCACCACAACAGAAGACAGAGAATGCCCCAGACCAGAAAATACAGTACCAATACACAGTGTGAGAAGCATGTAAAGAATAAGATGCAGCCAGTAATAATTCCATTCCCTTGACACAACTAATAAAGATCTCCATGTCAGAACGGCTATCCGAGTGGCATTGCTAGCTTTACCTTTGCTTTTGAGAACTGGACCTTCCTGCAAAATCAAGCATGCTTTAAAAAGTCTCCAAAAGTCAACATCCGACACTAACTGCCTTCTAAAAGCAGTAGAGCAGATCAGAATAAAGCCTGAAACAAATTTCTAAGCAGGCTAGCATGAGAAGTGCAAGTCCCATATTTCAACAATTTCATCTGTAAGTACAAGTCCCTTTTGAATGGTCTTCAATGAAACACCATCCACTCTCTCCAGTTGGCCATCAGCATATGCAGAATGTCCCAGATTACAAATTTCTAAAAACTTAAATATTTGTAATGTCCCTTAAACAAAGCACAGTTTTCTTACCCATTAGTTCCAAATAAATGATATTTGCCAAACCTATCAATAACTCGCTCGTCCATTTTAAGATGATAGGATTGAATGATATACTAAATTGTAAACCTTAGACTCTCCTATTAAAAATCTATTAGGCTTATTATGACTAATTCCAACCAAAACTTTCAATCTACCACTAAACTCAATTGTTCAAATGATAGGTAGAAATAATGTATTAAAATCTATAAATTGGCAATTTGTAATATGATTTTGTGAATGGACCTATGGTGAAATTGCCAGTCCTCATTAACAGAAGATCTAACTTGTATGATGTTTCTATTTCAGCAGTTATAATATACCTTCTCAGTAAGTTTCAGAATCATAGTTTCAACAGCAGCTGCATCCGCTGATGACTTATAAGTTGCTTCGAGAGTGCGTATAGCAACAGCAGTGTCCATGTTCACAGACGAAAAATCTCCATTGTCATCCTATTATATGATGTGATAATGTCGATAAATTACCATAAAAATATAATAAGAGACATCCAAAATGCATTGAGCACATCAATCATCAATTAACTAGAAACATTTACCTGCCAGTTTTTACACATTGCAATTATCCTGTCAAAATCTGTATTAATTGCACGTAGAAAGTGATCAGAAGGACTTTGCATGATTGGGCAAGGAAATCCAGCATTTGAGAAGTGCTTCATCAACATAAAATTATAGAAGTCAGTAATAAAATATGTATTCCAATTTCCATACACATAACAGAGAAGGGTAGGAAAAAAAAGGAAGTTTAGATGATCTTGCAAAAGTCATCTTTGATCAAATTTCACTAATAAATACAAAATGGTATCCCTACAAAGCATAAAAAAAATCAAAAATCAATGGCCCTTAATTTATTTTAATTTGTAGACTAAAAAGAATTACTAACTCATCATTAATCAAATTTCATGTGCATGATTCAAAACGTATAGAAGTTACCTGCAAGCAAGCTAATGTTTCTCCAAAGAAGAGGGTATTTCCATTTGAAAGTAGACATATGCGGTCAAAAAGGCCAAAGACTTCTGTGCTGCTCTGATAGATGGTCACTATGAGAGTGTAACCAGTACTTGCAAGTCTCTTCAATGTAACCATCATTAAAAGTGCCGAGACACTTAAGAAAAATAAATAAATAGCAAACAGTTGTTAACAAAAATGGCTCTAAAATATAGAACACAACCAAGCAAATGATAGATAAATATTACAATAAAAGGAATTAAAAGAAGTAAAATACACACCTGTCCAAATGATAAAGAGGTTCATCTATAAATAAAATACGCGGTCTAATCACAAGCTCCCTGGCAATGCTAACAAGCCTTCTCTCCCCACTAGGAAGCCCTTTCATATAACAATGTCCACCTATAAGTTTATTAGCATAATCACCTAAAGACATTGCATGTATAGCATCCTCTACCACGCTCTTTTTCTGACAAAAGAAACCAGGAAGCTGAAGAAGAGCTGAATAATACAGAAACTCCCGCACAGTGAGGGATCCAATCAGAGTAGTTTCTCTCTCCACATAACCCTGAAAATTAAGAAACAAATTTGAATATAGATATACAAATGGAGCAAACTAAAAATTAACAATAATTATAAATCAGGTAGGTAAAGAACAAGCCAAAGTCATCCCATAATCACCCAGTGATCCCAACGTCAAAAACCAAAATTTAGTACTAATGATGCAAATGAACTTCTAGAATAGAAAATGCTAATATCTGAAAGACAACTATTGCAATTTGCAAAGATACTTTCAACTTAAGCATCCATTTTTCAAAAAAAGATTATCAGCTTATAATCAATATACAACATGAAAGCATGGTTATGATGGATAGGCAAGTTCAATCAGATTGATCACTATAAACCAGTATTACCACTTACGGATTGCATAAAATGACAGAAAGCCAATAATCAGCAATATTATATAGCAGATGGCATTGTGGACAAATAGCAAAAGTTGCATTTGCATAGTGGTCGAAATATATGATATATATCAATTACATATGTATAAAAAATAAAAAAGTTAAGTTACATGCATATAAAAGTTGGCAAATATTAACTCAAAAGTTCAATTGGGCAGAGACTCGCTGGAGACAACAAGAGGATGCAGGATGCATGCTACAACCACAACACCCAAAGCAGCCGCAATAGCGGATGAAGTTGCGATCGCGGTTCCAAGGAATTCCACAATGCTATAGTAGCGCTATAGCGGCTATTAAACAACACTGCTATAAACACAAAGGAGATTCAATATTAAAGAGCCAATGGGATGCTGAACTCACATATGACCCATAGGGCATTTGTAATTTTGCTCCGTTCACAAATACTTCACCATACATTCTGGCAGAAGGATGCAATCTTCCTGAGGTAAAGAGAAAAATCCATTTTAGCTGTGACTATTCAAATATACATGAGAAGATCATGAAATGCTTAGTAAGAAAGGAAAGAGGAAGTGTGCTTCAAGACCTGCAATGGCTCGTAATAAGGTAGATTTCCCTGATTTAGCAGGCCCCATAATTACGGTCATGGTCCCAGGTAACGCATAACCAGTTGAACTCTTAATAACCTTATCAGAGTACTTCCTTTTTCCCTTTATTGTAATGGTCAAATCTTTCCAGGCAACTGAAGCCCCAGCAATTTTCCGCGGAATAACTGCACCCTCTGGTAGGCATGGAGACGGCAGGGACCCGCTGTTGAGCTTTGAAAGAGAGGGAGAAGCTGGTGTTGTTGCGACATTAATAGAGTCACCTCCTTCCTCAACTCTAACATCAATATCAGTGTCCTCCCACTCAGGTGAATCCTCAAAAGAGATGGGCTGCCTGAGTGAACCAGGTTTTCGCAGGTAGAAAAAGTTACTTGATGGCACCCTACTTGCCGGGCTGCTAGCCGACGATGACGAAGATCTATAATTATCTGATTGAGACTGTATTTCTTCCATAGTTTCCAATTTATTTTTACTGTATATCAAATCTTAAACATCATTTGACAACCAGCAGAATCCCCTTAGTAGCATACTAATTCAACTGTGCAGTCAAACTGCTAGCAATACACATCTCTCATCCACAACATTTACTGACACGGTACACTGTTAACCAACAACCTGCCATTTAAATCCCAAATCAATATTAAAAAAGCAAGAAAAAATAAATAAAAGGTACAAAATTAAGGCAAAATCAACGCAGACACCTCAATGACAACCTGGATAATGCAATGAACTAAAGTGTCGCTATCTTTTCACGAAATAGATAGAAACTCACTATTAATGATTAATAATGCAAGGCAAAATGAAACAATAGGCAAAAAACAAGAAGCAAAAAGGGATAAAATTAATGATTAATCATGCAAGGCAAAATGAACAATAGGAGAAAGAAAAGGCAAAATGGGATAAAATTCCAGAAAAAAATTGACAGAACTTTAACAAGTAAAAGGGAGATTGAGGTATGCAAAGAATGCGGGCATGCCCTATACCTCATTCCTCATCTCCATAAACACAAAACCCATATCTATTGCCTACGAAAAGTGAGACAAGTAACCTCAAAATCAAACCTTGCACCCGAGATTTCCCATTAAGACCACCCCTTCTCTCAACTTTGCCTTATACAACTCTTTCACATTACTCATTTGCCATTTAGCACAACAACAAAAAACAAACTTCACAGCACACACTAAACATAAAAACCCAAATAAACAAAGAGGACAAGAAGAAAAAAAAGAAGACTCCTCTGTTATTGCCAAGTTAAACTGAGCAACCAACAAAACAAAACCCCACAAAAGCTTCAATCTTTAATGAAGGCCAAAAAGATCAAACCTTAGTTAAAAGAAAGAAGGAAAGAAATGGAGAGGAAACAACATGGTACATACTTGTGATCTAGCAAAGCCTGTGTTGAGAGAGTGTAGAGTGAAACGGAGATAGAGAGTGAAGAAGCGGAATGGCACTAAACACTAGTCGTAGTTTATATGAGGGAAAGAGCGTGATTTGACCCGCAAAACCCGGGTTTTTTAGTATTGCTTGCTTTCTTTCCTTAGCATTTTCGCATCTCAGTGTCTTGCACTCTCTCTCTCTCTCTCACTTTTTTTATCCTCTTTCTTTTATTTCTTTTTCTTTTTCTTTTTCTTTTTACTATTTTTCTCCCCTTCTTGTCTTTTCTTTTATGGTGTGGCTGTGGCACCTATTTAGTGTTTCTTTTTCCTTTTTATTAAGACAAGTGTTTTGTGCAATGATGTTGGCTTCCGAGTGCCAACACGACAAGGATGGTTGAAACAGCCAACAGATGCGTGCCACCTCTTTACTCGAGCCTTTTCAAGTGATCCATAGCATTGATTCGGTAATGATGCCACTTTAACACTTTGCCTCCGGAACAAGAGTTCTGATTTCTAATCCATTGGAGAGCTATGTAACTTGATTACAGTTTTGGGTTTTTTTTTTTGGATTTATGTAAATTGATAATAGTTAATTGAATAATTTGAAGAAATTTATTGTTCACGTTGAAAATATGAGGAGAGAAAGAAGATGAAAGATTATATCTCAAATCATCATCAATGTCTTTTCTTAATTCTAATTAATGTAACTTATTTCTATTTATACATAGCGATCCAACAATGATGTTCACCTATGATGATCTCATTGGCTCTTCTTCACCACGCCATTGTGCAGACTCATTCTTACCCCCTTGTACTGCAGACTCATTCTTACCCCCTTGTACATGATATGGTGTGCATGATTGTGTGTGTTTGACATGTTAGGTTGTGGTATCTTTTTTTATCCTGGCATCGCATCTAATATACAGCTTCATACATATCGATCGTCCTTTGACTTTCTCAGCTATAAGAGACAATCATCCCTTCAACTTTTGGGTCATGATAATTGATAATTTGGTTTATCCAAAATTGTCAAACTCGTAATTTTACGTAAATTCATTGAGGTATTTTAAACTCCACTTGTAAACTTGTAAGAGTTTACTAAATATAAAAAATATATTAATATTCATATATATAAAATCATAACTAAATATTTCGACACTAAAATAAATCAAAATAACAAACTTTAACAATAATTCAATAAACCTACATAGTCGACACTCAATCAAACATAAATTTATACAATATAAAATATAAGTTTTTAAAATAAAAACATTTAAAAATCATATAAATAGTTCAAATGTTCATCAATCTTTTAATTAAATCATCTTCAATATCATCACTACCTCCATCATCTTCAAACTCTTCCTCGATTAAAAAGTGATCTTCAACATTGTCATTCAAAACTAAATTGTCAATATCAAATGCATTCAAAGTTGGATCACTTAAACTTTCTCTAACCGAGTCAATATTGTTTCCAATACCACTTTCACCTAGAGGTTGCCCAACTTGGACATTGTCTTTATCAAAAATATTATCTCCCTCTCATGTTATTCATTCATCATCAAACTCCATATCTTCAAATGGAAGATTGAGCAACAATTTGTTTTATTTGTCTACTTTTCAGCTTCAAGTTGTATATCACAAACTAAATCATTTATCTTATTTTGATGCAAATGATTTCTCCTCTTTGTATGAACTTATAAATAACATAAAAAATTGAAGTTTACAACTTAACTTCGAGTTTGGTCCAATTCTATCAAGTTTACTCTGATTCTACTCGATTTACTATTCTACTCACAATTAAACTCGTGGAAACAATGTGGAATCATAAACTCGTACGATTTTATGAGTTAAATTGCTATTTTGATAATCATGGGTCCACCTTGTAACACCCTGAAATTTCGGTAACTTAAAATATATGTGTAATGTATTCATTGTATTATTTGATTAATTTATTAATTAGGATTAGTTGAAATGTTATGTGAATAATTCATGTGCAATTTCTTGATGTAGAGGTTAAGTTATGTGCAGTTTGTTTGAGATGATGCGCTGTATTCGAGTGATTACGAGTTTGACCCGAAACCTGTTTTAGTAAAATTATCATTTTGAATTGGTTAACCGTTGGATTGTCTTCAAATTTTAAAGGAAGGTTTATAACCCAAATATGTAACTTTTGACCGTTGGGATTATCCAACTAATATCTGGAACGTGAGAAATTAATTTTTCACTAAAGCAAAAAATTTTAGAATTGGGTCAACTCGCCCAGGCGAGTTTTGCAGGCTTTTTTGGTCGCCTGGGCGAGTGGAGACGGTGCTGAATACGTTTTAAGCTTCCAAGTCATGAAAATGGAAGTTCTTCCTCCTCCAAACTGTTCCAACTTCCCCTCATCATCCTTTACTACCCACAGCCACCGGAGACCACCACGGACCGTCGTTGCTTGCCACGAGACCACTGCACGGAGAGGAACCCTTTAATCGGAGCGGAATCTTCAAAAATCTTCTCAAAGTTTCAGTAGAGAACAGAGCTCCCAATCCTCCTTTCTTGGTTTCTTTGAGGTAATTTTGGTTTTTTTGTCTTCTTCTAGCTAGTTTAAGCCTCTCTTGATATCTCTTGTGATTCGGGTACCGTTATTGGCTATTTTTATACTTACTTTGAAAACCCTTTGAAAAATGAAATGTTGTAAAAATATCCTTTTTATGAAACTGATGTCATTTCTGTGATCCTTGTTGAACCCTGGTCACATTGGTGTGATCGGAATTTCAAAATGATGTCTTTTGATGTAGACTCTCAAAACACCATTTTAGCCTCTTTTTAGATTTGAGTGGGTATTTGACCCCAAATGTTAATATTGATCTTACCTTCGAAATCTATATTAAATTGTCTTCGATTTGGTATATAGAGCTCTACGTTTGGACGAAAACACGCATATTAAGGGATCTCTAAAACAACACTGTGAGGTTTTAACAGGAGAACTCCTAGTTAGGTAATAAGAGTTTATTATTTAGTTATAGTTTAGATACCATAGTTGGGGGCCAGAGAGTCCTACTATGAGGATATCTGTCTGTCCCTGCTGTGTGCTGGTTTTCAAGAAAAACTACATTTTTAACTAATGGGATGCGACGTATTTATGATTGATGTGTGTTTGTTCCTGTGTGTGCTTGTTTTCAAGAAGAATTGCTTTTAACTGATGGGATGCGATGAATTGGCTTGTTGATAAATAAAACTGTGAATGATATTATTATTGTAATGATTGGATTTTTTTGGGAAAAGTCTTAATTATAGAGGAGACTCTGCCCAAATTTTTATAATATGTTTTCTTATTTTATTCT
>CM023953.1:23817711-23856390 GCA_013407115.1 Glycine latifolia
CCAAATTTTTATAATATGTTTTCTTATTTTATTCTTTATTAAATTTTTAAATGGGCATAAAAGTGTGTTTTATATATTGTAGTCCTCCTCTTTAATTTAGAATTTTCCTAAAAATATCAGTCACATGATATGGTGAATTGTGAATGTATGGAATTTGGGTTGTCTGAAGACCTAGGGAATGTGAATCTCAGGCATATGTATTATGTATAGATGTGAAATGTGATTGTTTGTGATGTCGTTGATGATATTGAAATTGAGATGCCATTGATGTAGTTGATGATGTTTAAATGAGATAATGTTGACGTGGTTGATGATGTTGAAATGAGATAATATTGATATGCATGATGACGATATTGAGATGATATGATGTTGAGGTTGATAATGACATTGATGAGAGATAATGTTGATGTGAACAAGGTCATTGTGTGTGGATATACATGGATACCCATGGGGGGTGTATGACAGGTTACCCTTGCGAGGAAGGATGTGTTCCTAGCCAGGTCATACATTGATGGTGCCCATGGCTGTATGCTGTGTATATACACGTGGGATGCAGTGACCGGTTGGTTACCCTTGCGAGGAAGGATGTGTTCCTAGCCACGGTCAGTGCATCGGTGAGCCCATGTTGGGGCGGTATGTATGTACATGGGGAGTGCATGGCGGGTCACCCTTGCGATGAAGGATTTGTTCCTGGCCGGGTCATGCATTGATGATGCCCATGTGACATACTTCATTTGTTTTACGGAAATAGGATGATTGGCTGCAGAGTACGGAGGTACTGGGGGGCACAACTGTTTGGAACTCCTTTACTAAGACCCATGGCTGATCACCATTGGGGGGAAGCGACTTGTGTACGACAAAGTGACCCTGACATCTTGCTACATCATCTCCCTGTGTTGGACTATTTCCGGGATGGTACCACATTGCATGCTGAGAGATGAGTCAGGAGCATGCATCATTCTAAGCATTATAGGTTGACTGTGGAATGTATTTGGATGACTGTCCCTGTTTGTTGGGTGATGAAACGATTGGGTGTTGTGATGATATTGTGGTGTTTTGGATTGCCTTTTCTAACTACTGATATCTATTACTTGTTGGTTTTATATAATAAACTCACCCTTGCGTTTGTTGTACCATGTGGTTGATACCTGTGATGATCGCGAACCTTCGTTCGTGTGAGCAGATGAGCAGCCTTAGGTGATTCTGGAGGGAGATTCTTTTTTATTGGAGCAGCCAAGCCGACGTGATGACGTTGGATTTCTTTTTGGAGAAAGAGTTGTATTTTGTTAATCAACTCTTTCTTAGTTAGTTCTTTGGCTATGTGTTAAATATGTAATTTCAGGTGTATATACATGTAAAACTAAAGGAAGTTCTAACATATGAATGACATGTATTGATTTAATATATATATATATATATATATATATATATATATATATGTACATATATGTTTAATTATGTAATTGTAATATATGTATGATAATTGTATTATCACGAAAAATTTACCATCATTTTCATAATCAAATTAATGGAGTTTTTATTAAAATTTGAGATTTGCACGTTTAAGAGTTATTGATATCGTAGCGACGAGGCAGGTCGTTACACACCTCATCCATGTGCAACTCGAACCTTAGGGCAACAAACGAGTCAAATGGTGTACATTTCCTAATAAGTGTAACTTTGACCAATTATTAGACCATTCAATGATTTTCAATTGTATACAAAATTGGATTGAAGGTTCCTTTCACATAGATCATGTATATAAAATTTCATATTAATTAAAAATTATTTGCTACATCATTTATAATATTAAAATGAATGTAATATAAGATTTTCAAAATATATTAAAATAAGAATCATTTTATTATCTTTTTATTGTTATTCAATCTTCACAGAATTTGACATAGATAATATTAATAATATGTAGATTTAATTCAATAATGAGATATATGAAAATCACATTTTATATCAAATTATAAAATAATATAATAATTAATTAAATTACATCGATATAATTTAATCATTATATATATATATATATATATATATATATATTGTGTGAGAGAATTCTATCAATACATGTTTGTAGTATTGTTTTGGTTTAAACAACCTAACCAGATGATTCAAGTAATCATTTTAATTATGTATATATCCTTTCCTCTTTGATCAAAAGGTGATTAGTTTCTATTATTGAATGTGGATTAATTGGATTTGGGTTCTATTAGTTTAATTAATAATTTTAAGTTTGGATTTTAAATATATAGTTTAATTATATGTTTCTTTTGTTTGTGTGTATAGAAAATATTTTTTTAGAAAAAATAAAATTTATGTTGATAATTTCTATGTTTTAAAAGTTAGTCACATGATTTTTGACTGTGAAAATGTCTTGTCATGAAAAAAATTGTCATAAAATTTAAAATTAATTTTAAAAAAATATAAAGTAAATGAATTAAATCCTTCTTTTATAAACATGAAAACTTTCATTTCCCATATTTTATCGGGCAAATGAAATTGCGGGTCATTTGACTCCATCCGAGACGAATACTAAAAAAAAAGTCCCTCATACCTTTTTGTTTTTATAAAATACTTTATATGAATCAGTCAATGTACCCAAACAAAAAATGAATAACTATTACGTTTTTTGTTGGAATAAACTTTTGGGGGCTACTCATCAAACTGCGCAAAATGTGTACAGCAGTTGATACAAATTGACAAAGGCAAAAGAAAAAATTGCGAGCTAGCTAGTCATACATGACATGATTTGTCGGACCCATATTATAATATTTAGCTTTCATTCAATTAAGTAACAGAATGCTCAAGCACATACCAGCTAGGCTTCTCTTCTCTTTTTTCTTTCTGCTGGCCAGCCCTGCAGACAAAGTTGAACAATGTCTTATGTGTTTTTCATCTTTATAGTTTTTTTTTTTCATACCACATATATTTTTCACACGAGTTTGAGTTTTATATAGGTGGCAATTTTTCGTACGAAATATTTAATACATGTGCATATCAAGACAAGACTGACTCAAATTCAAGATGAAAAAAAATATACACATAAAAGATAAATTTTTTTAGTACTATAATTAGGACATTTGTTTGTTTCATAAAATTCTAAAATATGTAAACATTTTTCTTTTTTTAGTAAACTATGAGACTTAGTTTTTTCTTCTAACCAGAAGAAGGTATCTAAGATTTTTTATTTGACAGTCAAACTAATTATCTTCTACCATATCATTCCATTTTAAAGTAAATTAATATTTTTAGGTGTGATTCAATATTTAAATCCAAAATCAAACTCAAAATCTTGATTATTTGACCATCAAACTAATTATCTTATACCATATCGATTCAATTTAAAGTAAATTAATACTTTTAGTTGCGATTCAATATTTAAATCCAAGATTAAACTCAGAATCTTGATTAAAAAATCCATGTATCAAATTAATTATGTCAACGACTATAAAACTAATTCTTAATTTAAAATATATATACACTTAATTTTTTTTTTCTTCTCAACAGTGTCTTATGTAATAATCAAACCCAAATTTGAGTTAAGTCACACTTATCTAGTAAGAACAAACTTTTTTTCAAACCGAGTTAAGCTTTCTCCATTCAAAATCGAACACGCATTTATGCTGCACGTTTTCTGCCATCCAGAGCAATAATGATACGTTATTATTATTGTTATTATTATTTTTTGGACAAAAGGTGCGTTATTCCTTGTTTGCAATAAGAACCAAGAATGAGTTGAATTACAGTAATTTCCTGTTTCCATACCTGCACCTCATCGATTTATTGATAAAAATCTGTTTACTTGTTAAAGTGAAACTCGACTTTTCATATGTTTAAATGATTAATGGCTTCATTTATAATCTTATTCATTTTTTTAAATTTGACATATATAATGAGCTATTTTTTTTAGAAAAAATAATTCAATTTCGTAAAGAGTATAACCTAGTCTGTCCAGATTTGTACTTGCCCTTGACATTTGTCACGAGCAAAGCTTAAAAAAAATTGTGCTATTTCTTAATGACTGAATCTTATTCAATAGGATTTTTTATTACTGTCTTAATTGACAAATATGATTTTATTGAGAATCTTATAGGTTAGTATTATTAGTTATAGCCGATTAAAAATGTCTTATTAGTTATGACAAGATGAAAAGATGTTGAAGGGACCATCTAAGAACGGCTAGGGATACAAGCATAACTATGTAACGGATTCAACGTTTTTTTTCTTCTTACAGATTTAACGTTTTTATCTCATCACTGTCAGCATCGCACAATTAATATAGGTCATGCCATTTTTTTTTATCGGCATTGATATATGCAATGAGATTTTTTCTTTCTTTTTTTGTCAAATATTGCGAGGCTTATTCACGAAGCTTTTATCGGAGCAGACTTGTATTTTAAGGGAAAATTATGACAACATAGCAATCATTGCAGTACATGGTAGCAATAATTTATCATAATTTCGCAGTATTTAAAATAATCAAGACCACCAATTTTAGTATAACTTTTTTTAATCTTTTTATTCAACAAAAAAATTGCATCAGTTCTGTTGCAAGTGTACGATCATTCTATTTTTTTCCTGCATATTCTTTTAACATTCCCACATAGTTTTCCTTTTGTTAGTTTTGCTTGTTTTTTCTTTTTTGGTCCACTTGTATGTTTTTTATTTAGAAACGAATTGGGCCTTAAGATGGACTAGTTGGTCCATAAGGTAATACAGGCCGACCACAACCCAGTAGCCAAGTACAGGTTGTGCTTTTAAAACCAAAGGCCCACAGAAAACAATACCTTTCTTGTCAAACAAGACTTTTTTTTTTATTTAAATAGAGAAAAAAACGTTGAAAAAAAAAATCCAAACGTTCTTGGTTCTGAACTTTCTTTCTTGCTTTGTGAATTTTGCACTTTGATCATCATCATCTTCTTCTTCTTCAATTTCAGCAAGCATGTCTCAGCAAGGCGAATCATCGGACCCGTGAGTCAACTCTCTGCACCTTCGTTGATTTCGTTTCATGAATCGAAATTGTTTTGTGTTATATTTTGCTCAGTATACTAAGAGCTCTTTGGACTGTGAGGTTTGTTTGATGTTGGAGTTTTTGTTTGGAAACGCAGGAAATCGGGGAAGAAGGACTTCTCAACCGCGATTCTGGAACGCAAAAAGTCGCCGAACCGGCTTGTCGTGGATGAGGCTGTCAACGACGACAACTCCGTGGTCACCATGCACCCCCAAACCATGGAAAAGCTTCAGCTTTTCCGAGGGGACACTATCCTCATCAAGGTTACATTTTTAACCCTTTTCTCTCTTTCCCATTACGTTTTCCTTCGTGGGTATTCACTCAATTCTTAAATGAAGAAATAAGGATGAATATGCTCCTACATGAGATGGGCAGAGCTAGAGACAAAATAAAAATAAAAATAAAAATTAAAAGAGACTTCTTAAAAGTTTTGCAATTATTTCTTGTACGTGTATCATTGAATAAATAAAGGGTCTTTCTTTGGAGTATGTAAATTGTAAGCTACTTGGTAAGAGATGAATAAATTGAAGATTTTTATCGAAAATTATGTTATGCTACATCTAACAATTTGTAAAAAAAATTACTATCGATTCCTTTACTAGCATGCTGGTTTGTATTTTTCTTAA
This sequence comes from Glycine latifolia, assembly GCA_013407115.1. Lineage (NCBI taxonomy): Eukaryota > Viridiplantae > Streptophyta > Magnoliopsida > Fabales > Fabaceae > Glycine > Glycine latifolia. The sequence continues at coordinate 23,823,361 of CM023953.1, forward strand.
AAAAAGAAAATAATTTTGGTAATTTTGAATGGTCTCTGGTGGAAAACTTCTGAGTGATGGATTTGGAGTGTTTGATGGTGATCTTGTTAGTTTGTTATGGTGATGTGTGTGATGTGTTATGCTATTCTATGTGACTACTTCCAAGTCATGTGTAATTGGTTTGTGTTGCAGGGTAAGAAACGGAAGGATACCATTTGCATAGCTCTTGCTGATGAGAACTGTGAGGAGCCAAAGATCAGGATGAATAAAGTTGTGAGGTCAAATTTGCGGGTTCGGCTTGGAGATGTTGTGTCTGTGCACCAGTGCCCGGATGTTAAATATGGGAAACGTGTGCACATTCTGCCTATTGATGATACCATTGAAGGTGTCACTGGCAATCTGTTTGATGCTTTCTTGAAACGTGAGTTTACACCTTGCATTTATCTGAGCTAGAATATCTCTTAGAACAGCTTCAGTTATTATGATGCTTCATTACTGAATTCTGACTTGTTTATGTTTTGAGTACAGTTTTAGATTAATGCTTCATTAATAAATTTGATGTGTTCTGCAACTATGTGTTGCCTCTCCATATTTTTTGTTAAAGAGATTTCTCAATTAGTGTCTCTTTCAATACTTGATTTGAAGATTCAGCCTTGCTTCAGGGTTTGAAATTTATAATAAGCTTTGCATCTTGCAAAAGTTACATAGTATTGGTAGGGATTTTTCCTTATTCTATTCAGTAGCTTTGCCTTTGATGTCTTTCTGTTTGTTGGAAGCCCTTGTTGATTTACCTTTAACCAGAGCGCTTACTGTCTATTTTATCCTTACATCGTTATGGTTGCCTAAGCTCTTATGGATCTTCCTTTTTTTCTCACACCGATTACTTTATGAAATTATCTAGCTATATTTCTTGGACACATAGTGAGGAGTCATGGAGAAATTAGGGGCTTGTTTTGTTTGAGATTTATTTTTTTGGTACTAATAATTACAAAAAGTTTACCTTTTTCTTGCTTTGTTTAATGTTTTACAAATATTTGTATAGGACATAGCAAAAACTGAAATAGTATTTTGTTGTTTTTACCATTCTCTTTACAAATATTGGGAAATTGGAAACAAAGTGAAAATAAGGTGATATTTTTTTTAATTAAATGTTTTCTTTGCTTTTACCTTCTTTTTTTTTTCAACCTCCTTGTATCTATCATTAGGTTCATATACCACCGACTCCAATTACTTGGATTAAAGGGGCTATTGATGTTGATGTTGTTGATGTTTTCTCAAACCAAACCAACCATAATTTTCAGGGATTTGATTTTATCTCCTTTTTAGTTGATTCAATACATCTCAGACTGACCCTTTACCTATCTGTAGCATCCTCAATCCTTAGTTTCCTAAATTTTTTATATATCATGACAAAATAGAGTATATGAATATTTCTGTGTTTGTATAATGGTCTAATTTTTTTTTGTATGTATCATAATTTGCAGCGTATTTCTTGGAAGCTTATCGTCCGGTCAGAAAAGGAGATCTATTTCTTGTCCGGGGAGGGATGAGAAGTGTAGAGTTCAAGGTTGTTGAAACTGATCCTGGAGAATATTGTGTTGTTGCTCCAGACACTGAAATTTTCTGTGAGGGGGAGCCTTTGAAAAGAGAGGATGAAGAGAGACTGGATGAAGTCGGGTATGATGATGTGGGTGGTGTCAGGAAACAAATGGCTCAGATTCGTGAGTTGGTTGAGCTTCCATTGAGGCATCCACAGCTTTTTAAATCAATTGGTGTGAAACCTCCCAAAGGAATTTTACTTTATGGACCCCCAGGTTCTGGGAAGACATTAATAGCAAGAGCTGTAGCTAATGAAACTGGAGCTTTTTTCTTTTGTATTAATGGACCAGAGATTATGTCCAAACTTGCTGGAGAGAGTGAAAGCAATCTCAGGAAAGCTTTTGAAGAAGCAGAAAAGAATGCACCATCCATTATCTTCATTGATGAAATTGATTCCATTGCCCCCAAGCGGGAGAAGACACATGGTGAAGTTGAAAGAAGGATTGTTTCACAACTTTTGACTCTTATGGATGGATTAAAATCCCGTGCTCATGTTATTGTTATTGGAGCTACTAATCGTCCAAATAGCATTGACCCAGCATTGAGAAGGTTTGGTAGATTTGATAGGGAAATTGATATTGGTGTTCCCGATGAAGTTGGGAGACTTGAAGTCCTTCGCATACATACTAAAAACATGAAGCTATCCGATGATGTAAGTTATCATTACTTATCTTTCATATTTGTGGTGGGTATTTTTACCTCTGTTTGTTTTTTCCTTTATTGGTTATGGTTAATTTCTTGTGCTTATGGGTTCCATTCATGAATTAAAATCATCAATGCTGTACTATTTAACTAAGATAATTCCAGTATTAGTACAGTTACCTGGATGTCTCTTCTATTGTAATGTCTGTACATCCAATCAGGTTTTATAACCTATCTTTTTAATTTTGATCTTTAATGCCTATTGCTCAATCGTTGTGGTTTTCCTCTGTAGGTTGATTTAGAGAGAATTGCAAAAGATACTCATGGGTATGTTGGTGCTGACCTTGCTGCTCTTTGCACTGAAGCTGCTTTGCAATGCATTAGGGAGAAGATGGATGTAATTGACTTGGAGGATGAGACTATTGATGCAGAAGTACTGAATTCCATGGCAGTTACAAATGAGCATTTCCAGACTGCCCTTGGAACAAGCAACCCATCAGCTTTACGTGAAACTGTTAGTTTTCTTTTTGCTATATTTTGAAATCATTAGTTGATGAGTTTTTCTTCTTTGTGGTCTATTTTCTTATTAAATGTCTCTGTTGACAGGTTGTTGAAGTGCCTAATGTCAGCTGGGAAGACATTGGAGGCCTTGAAAATGTCAAGCGGGAACTGCAAGAGGTAATAAATATTTCCTTATATTCAATTACATCTTGCATATTTCTATATGAAATTATCTGTTACTGATTTTGTTTGTGTGAACTCAGACTGTACAATATCCAGTTGAGCACCCAGAAAAGTTTGAGAAGTTTGGTATGTCTCCATCTAAAGGAGTACTTTTCTATGGTCCTCCGGGATGTGGGAAAACTTTGTTAGCCAAAGCAATTGCTAATGAATGTCAAGCTAACTTCATCAGTGTGAAAGGTCCAGAATTGCTTACAATGTGGTTTGGTGAAAGTGAAGCTAATGTTAGAGAAATTTTTGACAAGGCTAGACAATCAGCTCCATGTGTCCTCTTTTTTGATGAGCTTGACTCTATTGCCACTCAGGTTAGTCACTCCACACTCTTAGTCAGACATGTTACTATAGCCTTGAGCGATGTTAAAATCAATTATATTTGAATCTTGTCTTATTATTGCTTGTACTTATTTGGAAAAAATTCTGAGAATCCAAGCCACTGAATTTTTTTTGTTATTTAACATTGTCACAAATGTTTACATCTCTTTAATTTGTTATTCTCAATGTATGTGTATGCACATTATTTGTAATTCTTGCAGAGAGGAAGCAGTGTCGGGGATGCTGGTGGGGCCGCTGATAGAGTTCTAAATCAACTTCTGACTGAAATGGATGGCATGTCTGCCAAAAAGACTGTGTTCATAATTGGGGCAACTAATAGACCTGACATCATTGACCCAGCACTTCTTCGACCAGGCCGTCTGGATCAATTGATCTACATTCCTCTCCCTGATGAGGATTCCCGGCATCAAATCTTTAAAGCCTGCTTGAGGAAGTCACCTATCGCAAAAAATGTTGATTTGAGAGCATTGGCTAGGCATACTCAAGGGTTCAGTGGTGCTGATATTACAGAAATATGCCAGCGAGCATGCAAATATGCCATAAGAGAAAACATAGAGAAGGTATGCTTTTGGTTAATAGATATATACTCCTTTCTTAGAGCCTTAGAACATGTGTCTTGGATGCCAACATATAGAAACCTTTCAAACTCTTTTCTTACCAGTGTTGTTAAATAGCGGCTATGGCAGAATGGCGCAGCGTATTTTTTGCCAACCGCCCCAGGCAATTTGTGAAGGCAGCCCTGCCATAAGGCGCAATGGTGTGTTTTTATGGTGGAATTTCAGCCTTCTGCCATCCACTATTGATAACACTGCTTCTGACTTAATGAAAGTGTTTGCTAATTTATATAGTTTTGTGTTTTGGGGGTGACGTTTGTCTCTATATAGTTGGAAATTACTTCAATTAATCACTGTAATGATATCTGAGCCCCAAAGATGCAAAGGCACAACTTGGATTGGATTAAAGCTGTATACTATGTGGTTGAATTGGTTTTGGTTGGATTGGGTGGGCTACTACAATGGTGCCAGTTGTCTTCTTGGCAGCACTGAGATTCTTTTTAGTTTCAAGATTTTGATTGGTGTATGATATTATAAGTCGATGAGTTTCTTGTGACAAGTTTCGACCTAATACATTTCCATGGTTTATTTCAGGACATTGAGCGAGAGAAGAAGAGTAGGGAAAACCCCGAGGCCATGGATGAAGATACTGTCGACGACGAAGTTGCCGAGATCAAGGCTGCTCATTTTGAGGAGTCAATGAAGTTTGCACGGAGGAGTGTTAGCGATGCTGATATTCGCAAATATCAGGCATTTGCTCAGACCTTACAGCAATCAAGAGGGTTTGGAAGTGAATTTAGGTTTCCAGAGTCTGGAGATAGGACTCCTGGATCTGACCCCTTTGCAACTTCTGCTGGTGGGGCTGACGAAGATGATCTATATAGTTAGGTTTTATTATCATAGTGATGTATATGAAATCGCATGTCTACCTCAAAGGACGTGTCCCTAGATTTCCTCTCAGGAGGGATGACTTTGAAGCCTGTCTTACATTTTACTTTTCTTGTACTCAATTATCCTGAATTGTTACTGGGTTAACCTTAAATACCATTATATGGATGGTATCTTCATTTTATGGATGATGTTGTAGAAAGTAGTTGAGCATGTGCATTCTTGGACGTTCTCATAGTGTAATGTTCCTCAGGTTTGGATTTTGAGAAAATGATTGTATGGAAACAATTGTGTTTATTTTCCAGATTTTATTTTTTTATTAGAAAAAATCTTCTTATTTTCATTATTTCTTTTAAAAATTCATCTGCACAGTGGAAAAAAGCATTTTTTTTTACAAATATTTGAAAAACAGAAAAGTAAAATATAAATAAAGTGATATAGTATTTTATTTTATTTAGGGTCTGTTTTGATGTAAGTTTTTAGAAGAAGAAAAATGAAATAAGTAAGTTAAAATGAGTTTTTTATTAGTTATGTTATATATTTTTTGTGCTTTTGAAAATTAGTTAATGAATAACATTTTTTTATAGAAAAATTTATCTATTTTTTTTTTAAAGTATTTCTATTCTTAAAGTGTTCCTAAAAGAGTTTATCTAAATATGTTATTTACTTAAACTGCGACTTTGGCATACTGTTTGTAGTCAAATGTTCAACATAATTTGGTATAGACAGCATTATGGTCGATTCTGATGTTTTAGTTACTTCTAGTAATTGAAGTTGCTTTGATTTTAACTTTTAACTTTAAAGAATAAAGAAAGCAGTTCTGCGCATAAATTACTCGAAATTCAAGCCAATGAAAGGGGAAGTGCAGGTTATGGATAACAAAGCACTTAGAAAAGCATACGTAATTTGAATGTTATAGACACGCATAGCATTTTTTAAGGCTTTTTGAGAGAAAAATGAAGAAAGAAAACTAGACACACATAAATTTGTTAATTTTTTTTCACTAACTAGCTTAAAAATCATACTTAATATACTTAATTTACTTAAAAATATCTCTACTCTTTTATATTCTTTTTTTTCTTTTTACGTAACGTATCATATTTCTTAATTTTCTCTCTTTCTTCCACTTTTATTTTATATCCAAAATGTATGCGAGGATCACTATACATTTGTTAAATAATTCAGCGTTCAGCGTAGCCGCGTGTAGGCCACTTTTTTCCGTACATTCTAAATCAAAAGATATATTTCAGAAGGAACATGTTAAATGTTAAGAATCAATTATCGTAACAAACAAACGAATGTACGAAAGGTGATTTCTGCGTTATTTCCTTTTACATTTTTCTTAATTATTTTTAATTAATAATTATTTTGAAAAAAAATTACACCCTAGATTTGATGTTTTGCGTAATTCGTAGTAAATAGCAGTGTTGATTTCAGATTTGATAATAGTTATGTATATATATTTTTTTAAAAATAATTAAAAAACCATAAAGAAAATTGTTTTATTATTTTTTGAGCTAGAAATAATAGCTTTTGAAAAAAATAATACTTTAAATAAAAGATGCATCACGAAACCTTCCGTAAATCATCCTAGTCGATCTATTGAGTACAAAAAATATTGAATTTACACTCTTATGAGTTGAAGAAATAGAAGAAATAGAGATATAATGAGAAAAAGAAGTAGAAAGAAGTAAAAGAAAATATAGAAAACCTGATAAATATAGAAATGAAGACAAAAATAAGAAGAAAAAAATTGGAATAGAAGTGAATTATAAGAAATATTATATGTACGAATATCATAACTCATTGAGCACCTTCGCTGGAGGATACCAGGTTTCAACTTCCTAGTGAATACTCACTCCCTTGGTCCTTGGGTGTCGAATTTTTAGTGGTTCAGATCTTGTTTTAAATATAATAGACATAAAAACATGTTACAGTAGGGAATCAAATTCAAAATTCAACCAGTAGTAGCAAATCAAAAGGTTATATATCCACCCATAATACAAAATATATTGAACTACATATTCCACTAAACGATGATATCTACAACACTACCATAACCATATTACTTGGTAGTTCGGAGTTCTAGCAAATTACTTACTCAGTATTACATCCTAAGCATTTCACAATAAATAAATAAATATCATATATCTTTCTCCAACGTTTGGCTAATGTCTCAAGCATTAGCTCTACATACGTATATATAATAGCAGGAAAATGTCACTAACATCTTCACCTTCCCATGCACATCGTTCAAAATTGTAACCCGCAAAATAGTATAGTATGCTTGGAAACAAGTCCGGAACAGAGGAATCACGTTTGGGATGTGGAAGCGAAAGCTTTTAGCTTCTCAAAATCACAACCAAAACGTGGAAAATCACATCCGAAACTTGAAGCCAAATATGCTAATAATAAGCAAAGTAAAAACATAAGTGACTTTCTCATCCTTCAAGTTTCAACCACACTTGACCATGAAAACCCATATACAAAAAAGTTCTTCCATTCAACAAAAACATCTTCAAGGTTTCCCTGAATGAATTCTAGAGCAGCCACCAGAGCCTAGTGTCTTGTAGTTCACGAATCTGCTAGGAGCCGAGTTATGCCTTGAACCTTTTGGCAAGCACCCCTTAACTTCTCTTCCTTGTAAGGCTTTCTGCTTGCGATTCAGCTGTGGCTTGACGTAGTTTTCAACTTCTGATGAAACTAGTGGTCTTGTAACTGTACTTGGAGCACTTGGGGGGATGATTCGTCCACCCATGGTTGTGCCAAGAGAATCTAGTGAAAGAAGGAGAAAAATGGCTAGAAGGGAAAAATGTGTAGTAGACATGTTTAATTTTTTTTTTTTTGAAGTTCTACTCACTCTTTGATTTGAGCTTGTGAAGAAAAGAGCGGTTACTTTTTTTGCTTGAATTGTTGCAAAGGGGTTGCAATCTAAGTGCCTTAAATAGGGTCGTGAATAGCTATTGGTACGCTATTTACTTTGGGGTTTTGATGAGTTGGCAGGGTGGGTGCACGTTTGATCTGTGCAGGCAGCAAGTGAGGAAGCTCGTGAGTTCATGTTATTAATTTTTTTTTTCTTTCTCTTCATTATTATTCATTTTTGTACATGGTAATTTATATCACTTTGCATGCACCATGCTCTATCTGTTTCAACCTTTTTTTTACTACATCATCTACCATATGAGAAATTATATGCTCTACCCTCATTAATGTAGGAGTTTTGGTATACTTAGTTTTGAACTAATAATTGTATCGGTTTCCATTTAATGAACTAACATATTTGTTTATATTGTTTTGTTTTCTTCCTTTCATATCTCTTATCCACCTAATATCTCATTTGAGAGGAATTATGAACGGTAAATAAGTTTTAAATCAAATATTAATGTTATAATTGATTTAAATAATCAAAACTTATGAAAATATCTCGATATCTCACAAAAGTTAAAAAATCCCCAATTAAAAAAAATATCTCTCACTCAAGTGGTATATATTATATACATCCTTACATTTGACTTTTTTTTTATATTATTAATAACTCAAATCTAAGTATTATCTTTTGGAATTGTCTTAGAGTAAGTATAGATAAAATAAGTAAATTAATTAAGTCATTGATTAAAAAAATAATGATTAATATTTCAATACATCTACATTTAATTTTGGATGTTTATATAATACTGTACTAACAGTTGTTTTTCTCATGACAATAGTACGTTATTTTCCGCTAAAATGAAGAATTCACTTAGGAACCAGATCCATATGTTTTATCGGCAGTCACCACATGACACAAAAAACTCTTCCAATTTATAAACAAAAAAGGGAGAATCTAACAGCCACTCTTTTGTGGAAAATAATCTAGGTTTTGTCAAGCAATTGGGGAACGCATTTAAGGAACATTAAAGGTTACATAATAATGTAGTTAAAAGCTTCTTGCGTTTTTCTTCATGACAGTTGATCAGTCATTGTAAGAATTCAAGACAATTAACAAAGTTTCTACCATGAATATCGCCATAGTCTTTAGCTTTCATTAAATTGGTGGGTAACCCTATAAGACAGCCACAATAATCTTCTTTTGGGCTGGCGCGCAGCTTTGCCCCCTATCTTTTACAAATTATGAAAAGGTTCATCTTAATAAAATGAATAAGTACGAAAACTACCGACACATGCAATTTTTATTGATAAGTAAAGTTTATTCTCTCTCTTCCGTGAATTAATGGTCACGTTAAACTCGATTAATTGACTTTCAATTTCTTTGTTTTTTTGCCATAGTTTTTCTCGTACTATTTAGCATTGTTGAAAAGTAGCTCAATCATTTTACATCTTATTAAATAAATAAAGTATTAATATTCGAATATTTTTAAAATACTAAATGTATTTACTTGTCTATTTGATTTTAAGTAATAGGACAATTAGTAGACTCAAACACTCCACCCCCCAAAAGTATTACTCAAAATAAAAATAGAACAGAACTTATAATAAGACGTTTTCTCTTTAGATACTTTTAGTATTGATTTTCAATCAAAATTGAAGTTTTACAATAGTAATCTGTGTAACAACTGAAGATTTGCATTGAAAAACAACATAATCTATCAAATTAAAAATTCAAATTATGGTTGGAGAGTAGCACACAAAAACCATCAGTAATTGTATGTAAAATTTTAGCCGTAAAAATACCCCATATCCACAAAGTTGCGATTTAATACTTCACTGTTTTAACGGGGCATACTTAAGTGATGATAGATGAGATGATGTTTAATGAGAGGATGAACTACAAGCCCATATATATCTTGTGAAGTTTAAAGGGGATAGAAATGAACATCAAGTGCAACTCCGCTTATGATTCTTCTCCATCCCATAAAATATCCAACTTTCTATGTACAGAGTCCGTGGGAACAATTGGTTAAGTTTGGTATGAATTATAATAGACATGGTTGCGTCCTTCACTTTTATTACTGACAGGAATAATTATCCAAAACTTAAAAAGAATGGAATTAAGATTCTACCAGAACAATTTACCAAACCTCATACACGGTCGAACGGCCCGCAATAAAATGTGCAAACTTAACTATATTTATTACTCCCCAACTCAATAAATTTTTTAACCGCTTAAACGGACGAAAGAGATTCAGTTTCCCCGTCAGGGCACTTCAGTGACATCAAATTCGAATCACCGAGGATATGAATTAATTTATACAAACTTGTTTTAGCTTAATAAATAATTTTTAATTTTTAATTTGAGTTTTGAATATACAAATATGTTAAGTTTTCTAGAAGAAAAAAAACTTTATTATCCGTAATAATGCTGTTAAGTTTGAACAAAATTATCTAAGGTGAAGAAGCATATATGAATTCATAATAAAAACTAAAGAGAGAGAGAGAGAGAGAGAGAGATGAAATTTGAAGTGCATGTGGGTTACTAGTAATTTATTGTGCAATGGGGTGCCATAGTAATGTCACGGCGTAGGGTTCGTTATTGCGTAAAAGCGACAAAAGGTTCAGAAAGAAGCAGGCCCAAAATTTACTTTCCTCACGCGAAACACGTCACTGGTTAGAGTTGCGCTCCGCCTCCGTATCTAATACCTTCAACAAATCTTTGTCGCCTTGCCTTTTACTATTTACACCCTTTCTGCCAATTGCCAAAGCCTCATTTATTTACACACTGTTGAGTTTTCTTCTTACTGGAATGGAACAGAGCACTTGCTTTGCACCAAAATGCTCAACAGCATGCTCCAACTGCAAAAACATTCATAGTTCGTAAAAATTTATAATACTCATTCAATTGTCTGGTGGGATTGTGGGAATAATTTTCACACGCAACCAGACACATGACGTATTCATCGACAGATTTTATCAATGTATTTGTAGGTTAGGAATTTTCTAGCCATGGTTATTGAATGTTGATTCTTTACTCTTTATTTTTTTCACATTCACTGTTTATATGGGTATATCTTTCTTTTCTATTCCTATTTCATGTCTCACCATCACTTCATATATTTAACCTACCTACATCCGTGTGTAAAACTAGAAAAGAAGAGAAACTATTTTTACTAGGCAATTATATAAGCTCTACTAAAACACTTTTTAATTTATATCAACAGATGGAGTTGAATATACAAATTTTAGTTCATTATGTAGGCTTAAATATAAAAAATAAAAACTGTGAATCATTTATTGTGAGTTATTTTGTATTTACTGTTGTCCCAGATAAACCTCACCACCAATCAGATGACAATGAAAATTGTGTTGTTATAGGAAAAAATAATTTTCATGTATGGGTTAATTGTTTGCTACTTTTACTTTTCCTTTTTAAATTTGAGTATGACTACTTTGAACGAACACTTTTGCAATAATGAAAATGTTAGCCAATTAAAAATCTGATGATCATATACGAGTGACCAAGTGGATAAAAATATATTAAGTGGATGTTTGTTTTTTCATTAAAATCTTGTCCGTATGAATTCCAATGCATATAAAACGGAAAAGATATACCGCGAGTGCTGTGAGCAAACTTAGTTAATGATTTATTAATTGTTGGTACCAATTTCCAATTAACAATCAATGATTTAATCTTTTCCATTTATTTTTCATTGTTAAACTATCTTAAAAGATACTCATGTAATAACAAGTCTACAAATAGCAAAAAAACAATTATAAATAAAAAATTAATTATGTTTTATTTTAGTTCTCTAAAAGACAAGATGAATAGTAATGCTAAACAGCAACAATAATAATAATATAAAATTATCCTTATAATTCATTTAAATCATCTCTCTTCTCCGTATACGTACGTTTCCCCGGTGACAAAAAAGGTTATGGGGAAATTTTGATGAACCAATTGGAAATAATTATGTTTTTGTTGATTGAATCTCTTTGAGATGAAAGAAGATATATAGATGTAAAGGATTAATATTAAGGTTGAGGAAGGATGATAAATACTTGAAAAAACACATGCAAAACTCAAAAGGAAGTCGAGAATACCTTAACTCTTCTTCTTCAATCCTTAATGTCACTCTTATTGTTAATTGTTAACACATGTTATATATCTTCGTTCAAGACTAATAACACTGTCCATAAGATGGAGACCCACCAAAGTACATGAAGAGCAACCCTATAAGTGTGATACTAAAATTTAAGAGAAAGAATACGAGACAAGGTCCAAGCCTTTCATCCATGTTGTACTTTCACCAAATAAATTGACACGAGTTTAGTTTGCTTTCTACTTATAATGTTGATAGGATTATTTGTTTAGATTTTAATTTGACCAAACGAATATATAATAAATGTATGAGTCACATTCAAGATAACTTAATTTGAGTATTTTTACTTATATTTTAGGAAAAAAATTTGTTGACAAATCATAAAAAAAACCTAGTTGACACTTTGAGAGATAAAGAGAGGGAAAATGTAGATATAATAAATGATATGATTTGATAGAAAGATAAAGATAGAGAAAAAATAAAGTTATGAAATAGGTGTTTGGAATTTACATATAAAATAATCAGCACTCTAAATTTGATTCGATTAAAGATATTTCTCTTTTTAATAACTTTTACACAAATTAATTTTTACTAATTTAATTATTAAATAAAAATTCTTATGGTGTAGATCATGTTGAGAAAAATTTGAAACTAGTTGACACTTCACCAAATAAATGTACTTTAACGGAGTATTTTTTTAAAAATATAAGTAAATGTTGAGTATATGTGATTATCTAATTAATTTTTATTTATTTATCTAAACTTTGATGTATATGATGGTTGAGTAAATATCAAAATTTTAAATGGTTGAGTTAATAAAATTTTTAAAAAAATTTGGAAGAAAATAACTTCATCAAATATTATTTATTTTGATCTCTTTCCATAACTTACAAAGGTTACTTATGAATGATCAAATTAAAATAAGTTTAGATTAACTATTATATTATTTTAGTAACTTTTAAAGTTATTGAACAATATATATAATAATTGGTATAAATTACACTGATATAATTTTATTTTATTTTATATATATGAACATAATATAAATAATATTGATAATAATATAATATCCTATTATACATAATATTATTCTATCAAATTAAAAAACATATATAATTATTAAAAATGTAAAATTGTAAAGTGTAAGCCAAACTTATCTGAAAATACATCAATTTTCTAAAATCTCGTCAAAATTAATTTTATACCAAATCTGGATAGTAGGAGAATAAGACAAATCCTAAAGATCCTTATCTAAATAGATTTTATACTAAATCGAGATATTAGGATAAGACAAAAAATTGTTCAACAAAAAAACGATAAGACAAATCTCCCTTTTTTTTCTTCAATGGCATAATACAAATCCTAAAGATCCCTATCTCTCCTAACAATGGGCCGTATCTGTTTCATTAAGCAAAATTGAAATCCATTACATGCATCCCCAACGTGGGCAAAAACGTTGTCAAAAAATAAAAAACCGACGCAAAAAAAGAATAAAAAAATATGACTACCCTCCAAAACCCAGAATCAGTTAATAATACAGGGAAATTCGAGGCATGAAAATCAAAGAAGTTGAAAGTGATATTTGAAATTTTGTTTCATAAATTATTTCCCCTTTTTTTCTTATTATTCTTCAATAAAAAAAATATTATTATGTATATTTATTCTTTATTTTATTTCTTTGCTCTCTTTCTTAGTAACCAAACATGGCTTATAATTACTAACTCAAACACATGGATTAACTTATATAAAATTATTCTAGTTTAATTATTAATTTTGAGTTTAAATCATGAACATATAATTATATTAAATATTTAAATAAATATTTTTTATTATCCATAATAATTCTATTAGACTACAACAAAAGTACATCTTATGAATAATACATGCAGTGTCTCTGTCAAAACACAACCTACAATTACCTGAAGTTATTTTTTTATAAATACCTGAAGTTCTAATTGTTTTTCTATTGAAGCTCGTCATTGAATTAATTGTGTACATAACTTTATACCCTTCAATCAATTTTAGTTTCATATTCCTACATTTTTTTCTCCAACAATTTTCTCAAACATTAGTCACTCACCAATCTCTGGTTCGTACTTAGTGATAGGTATGCCAACCGAAACTTCTTCATAAAACTAGCAGTTAAACATAGTAATACGGGATAGATAAATGGGTCTCGTTTTTAACGGAGCTAGTGTGGGGCTTTTGCTGGGTGATTCTGTTGTGTTCGGTGGAACCACCATGCTAATTCATTGCAATCCTTTATGGCGTAAACACAATTCACTTTTTTCCATTTTCAGATAGTTATTATAGGCCCTTAACCATAGTAAATCCGAAGTAAGTTACAGGAATTAATGCTGGATCTTGTACCATCACTCTTTAATTGTTTTCAACTAATTACAGATAATGTTGTGCTGCGGAAACCCCAGCAATGAAGACACGTTTTATTAAGATTTCTTGTTTACTTGCGCACGTTACTCCATGTAGTTGTTACTTTGAGTAGTTCTCATAAATCGAATCCATTTAATGTTAATCATAAAAATTTGAAAATTAGAATTAAATTAACCAAAAAATCTGTGTGTAATTCGATTAAACTTTATATAGTATATATTTAAACGTGTTTATAAATTTAGTAGTTTTGAATTAATTTGAAAATTGTTCTTATGCCTCTTGTGATTTATAAAACAAATTTTGATTAAAAAAGTATACAAATGTAAAATATAATTTGTTATATTGGATTGTGATTTGTGATTATATTGTATTGAGTGTTGTGATTACTTGTAAGTATATATTTTTTCAAATTTTGTTGGAATACTGAATTGTGTTTTCAAATTATGACATTAATGGTATATTATTCTATTTGTCAATATATTTTTTTATGTATTAAGATAATATTTCAAATAACATTAACAAAATAAAAAAATGTAAATCAAGAAAGTAAAACATTCAATTTAATTTACATAGTTTTAATTAAACTGAATTAAACCTTATTTGATACTATATTTAAATTATAATTTATTTTTATATTTAAATTAGATAATGAACCCTCTTGCTGTATGTTATGGGTAAAAACTTAATTTAGTCCGAATTTGAATTTGCAAAGCAATGATAAACTTTGAAAAAATAAAATTTAATTTCTTAATTTGTAAAAAGTAGAACAAATCGTTTTATTATTTGTTTCTTTTGTTAAGGTAAGGTAAATCACAAAGTGTATATGATATCATTGGACTGTTTTGCCAATGATAAATTTACTGAGGGAGATGTGAATCAGATAGTGTAAATAGTCATATGAAATTTTGATAGATCAATTTTTTAGACAAAAATGTCTCATGTCGCACTTCCTCATCTTCTCTCCTTTCCATTTTTTTCTTCCTCCTCTCACTCCTGCAACCTCCCCCTCACCTTTCACTCCATTTTCGATCCCTCTGTCAATGTCAACTTCGTCGATGTCGTCATACTGAAGACCAACGCCATTGACCTGGTTGCTTCGCCCATTTTCTCCAACTAAGATCCAATTGGTCAGTTTTCAAATGCTTGGATTTTAATTCTCAATTTTTACTCAAACATACATAAAAAAAATATTTACCAAAATATACATGTTACAATTTTATTTACCAATACATGTTACAATTTTATTTACCAAAACATATATATTTACTATTCACAATGTAAATTCGGATTGGAAGAACCCGAATTTACATTGTAATTTTTTTAAAAAAATTCAAAATCCAGTTAAAAATTCAGATTCCCCAACCCAAATTCTAAACTATTTTTTTTAAGATAATAATAAATAAATAAATAAATAAATAATTTAATTTGAAAATAATAAAATTAAAGAATATAAATAAGAAAAAATTATTTCTAAGTAATATTTAAACATGTGTACTTGCACATAATAATAATTAATGTAGCTAAAATAATTCAAATGGAAGAAGATATATTCGGTGTATTAATTTGATTATTTTTGTATTTCAATTGTTATTATTAGAATGTTTTGTTATTTTCATTTTATTAAATGATATTTATTATGTTTGTCTCAGTATTTTCATCTCAATTACTATAATATTTTAATTTCTCTATATAATATAATTGAAATATACTAACTATTTATTCATGATATTATTAATCAATTTAATTTATTTTAATTATTTCTCCTTTTTTATTTTATTTTTTTTGTATAATGTAGCTGCATGTAATAATTAATTTTTCTCATTTTATCACAGTGAATAATCAACATTATTTATCATAACCTAAACAAATATAAATATTAAATTATCATTTTTGTATGTTATATAATTTTATTTAAAATCTTAAAAAATGACATAAATAAAAACAAAACATTAAATTATTATTAGTGCAAGTACACCTGTTTAAATATTATTTAAAATTAATTTTTCTTTATTTATATTTTTTTATTTTATTATTTTCAAATTAAATTATTTATTTATTTATTATTATCTTAAGAAAAACCAATTTAGAATTGAGGTTGGGTGACCTGAATTTTTAATTGAGTTTTAAATTTTTTTTAAAATCAAAGTGTAAATTGCGACCTTTCCAACCCAAATTCACATTATAAGTAATAAATATGTATGTTTTTGTAAATATATATTTTTTTTTTACGTATGTTTGTGCGAAAAATTCTTTTAATTCTGCTTGAGGGTCTGGTTGTGGTTTAGAGAAGCATTTTGATTTTTTTTGTTGTTATTTTGGGAATTGAAAGAAAAAGTTTGAAAATATGGATGTGAGGAGAGAGATGGAAGTCACGACGGAACTTGCAGAGGCGCGCGATAAGGGTGTCCTTGCCGTTGACCTCGGTGGGGGCAGTGCGGCGCCGCGTGACGAGAGCAGATGCAGTAATGGAAAAATGGGACGGAAGTAAAGTTTTTTTTTGTGAACAAAAAAAAATAGTTCGAAGAGGGTGTTTGAAAAGATGGAGTCCTTTTTCCACGGGGGGGCGTGATGATTATTCAGAGCAACAAAAGTATCGTCTTTCGTCGCCGTCGGAGGTGATTTACGGCAGTAACGCTCTTTTGTTTTAACTCTCTGTTTCGCCTTTCTATTTTCCCCTTCCACCATGTGTACACTACCTTCTTCATAAGGACGATGTTGCTCCTTGAACCGTTGCACTGTGTTTGCGGCACCACCATCGCGGCGTCACCATTTTGGTCCTTTACATAGAAGTGCAGAAAGAGAGGAGATGATGAGGAAGAGAGAGAAGAGACAATTTTGTCCAAACTGATAAGTTGTTCGATCCAAATTTTGAATGACAATTTCATTTTAAAACAAACCCTCAACCATCTACTTTTCATTACAAAACTGATAAATTGTTCGAAAGCTTATGGCTTTATTCAAACAAACCCTCAACCATCTACTTTTCATTACAAAACTAATAAATTTTAAAAAGATGGATTATTTTGTGAAAGAAGTTTTAGGCCTATTAAAAATGAAAATTGTGCTTGTGAAAATTAGTAAATAATCAGATATAAAAAAGACAATTTTATCATTTATCTTAACGAAAGAAATAGATAATAGGACAGATTTATTGCATTTTTTACAAATTGAGAGATAATTTTTTTTTCAAAATTTAGAGACCCAAGTATCAGTTTTTTTTATAAATTTAAGGACTAAATTTTTAGCTGTGTGTTATTGGAAATTTGGAATCTACTGGAATGGATTGTAGGAATGTAGTCCCATTTTCTTTCTTTGGGCCCTTGACCATGTCGGACTGTATGGGAAATCGATGGCAAAGTGGCAAAACTTACGGTAGTTGCTTCTGCACCTAAGTATTTGCTTCCAACACCTAATCTGACATATAAAATTATATTCTGGATTAGCTTTCTAGAAGCTTAAAATTTACATTTCTGAAAGACTAATAGAAAATGTAATTTTATACTCTTGATTAATCTTTTTGAAAGCTTAAAAATGTGCCAGAAGCAAGTTTAAAGGTGCATGGAGTGATTGCCTAAACTTACACCTAAATGATAGACATAAACTAAACTTAAAAAACAATTTAGTAGTGACTTAGTGTAATGCATTTACTAATCTTCATAAAAGAATTTAACTAATCATTTTTTTTTACATTTTATCTTTTAATTTCATTTTTCGTTCATAAAATTAGAACTTAAGTTCAACTCCATTCAAACATATGACTTGTTGGTATGCAAATGTGCTTGTCTTTTCTATTTTAAATAAAAATAACAATGTTTATCTCACATAATCTTTTATACGTAAGATTGATAGAAGGCTGAGAAAAATATATATAAAAAAATGTGAGAAATGATACTGTGAAAAAAGTAAGAGATAAAAAAAATATAAAAATCTGAAAATAATGCATCTGGTGACGTAGTAGCCCACAATTTCTACTTGAAATGTCTTCCTCTCTCATTGTCAAAAGCGTATATTTGTTTTTGCCGTCCAAACAACTTGGGAAATTGAATGAAACAGGAAGTAGCGTATAGCAAACAACACAATGGTTAGTTGGCCACCATTGAGTCACTCCTTTCGTGAATAAATATATAAGCGTAAGTTTTTCTAAAAATATTTTTAAAAGAAAAAAGTAAAAAAAATAAAATAAAATAAATTTTTCCATAAATTAAAATGAGTTATCTGTTGATTAATTTATAAATATTATTTTATCTTTTAAAAAAAATATATTTATGAATTTCTAAAAATTAATTAATAAAAAATTTGTTTTTATTTATAGAAAAACTCATTTCATTTTTTATTCTTATATTTCATTTTTTATTTTTATTTTTTCTCTTAAAAATTACTTCTAGAAAAAGTTAGCCAAACATATCCAATATCTATATTATAGCTCTGTTTCGCAATCCACACGGAACCAAAACCAGGTAAATTCATATGATATGATAACATGTAACAGAATTTAAAATTATTTAATTCCTCTAATTTTTGGCATTACTCGCGTTAATATCTGCTTGGTCCTTTATCAGATTATTATATATTTCTTGGCATATTCTATGATTCACGAAATGAAACAGGTCAATTTCTCTTTAAAAAAACTCAACAATAATTGAGTTGCAACTTGCAAAGAGTACAATATCAATTTCATTTCTGATTCCATTTCAAGTACAGAATATTCAAACTGATACTATTGATACTCAGCATCAAGATCTGCATTGACATATTGATTATGAAACTTATGACTTACCACAAGTAGACAACTCTCTCCTACATCACACGGAAACCAGAACCAGAACATTCTATGTTTACATGTTACAAGATTTTCTTATTTGAAAAAGCTTCACTCATGATTCTTCATTCCCAATTCTGTTCAGTAATTATGTATCATGCAGTCTTAATTAAGCTTCCGATATAATTGAAGTGCTATGGCTAGACATGAGTGGGAGTTGCATTTGGTGGTGTTGGTACTGAAGCCACACGCTTTCCTCTCTCAGATCGGCTATTCTCAGCAAATTTGAGACTTTTCTGGTGCAAGCCCTGCTGCTTCTCTTCCTCATTCCATTCAGAGGTGTAATAGAATTCTTCAGTGGATTTGCTGACATCTTTTGAGGGAGGTAGGAACATGCTACCCCACTGTGGGAAGTGAACAACACTCACCGGAAGAGTGCAAGCCACTATCATTACACCCATCAAGGAGAGACCTGTGGCAGTGGAGAATTTGGAGGTTGAAAAGAAGACCAATTGGGTGAGGCCAGACCCAAAGTTTCCACCTGCACCAGTGAGACCTGATATGATCCCCAAAGACCTTCTTGAGATGAAAGGAATGATGCCAAAAGTTGCACCACATGCAGCTTGAGCTCCTATAGAGAACAGGATCATGGCCAATACAGCAATAGGAAGAGAATTGGCACGGCCAAGCCAAATACAAAAAAGCCCTCCTAATGTTTGGAGGATCCAAAGGGTCCAGAGTCTTCCCCTCATGCCAAACAACCTGGCTGCAACATCTGAAGCATATCCACCAAAAGGTCGAGCAACTAAGTTTGCCATTCCAAATGAAGCAGCAATGATTCCAGCAGTGTGTAGCTTGAGATTAAATCTGTTTCATATCAATTACCTCATTATGTAAGGTTGAAACACCAATTTGTAGTGCAAGAGTAATTAAATTAATGCAATTGTGATATATACAAATAATTGTGATGCCTTTGAGCTGAACTAACCTATCATAGAAATACTCAGCAATGACATTGTCAGTTGTTAATTCAACTCCCATGGAGTACCCATAGAGGAGAGCAAAAATCCATGTCCTGTAATTTGTTATGGCATACCATAGCACCTGAACAAAAAAGTGAAATCCGTTACATGGTTCATGATTTGTTTTCTCCTCTAAAATTCACCACTTTGATGGAAAAGTCAAACATATAAATAAGACACATAATGTAAATATTATTTACACTATCATTCGATCTCTAACATATTAGAGTTTAATGATCCTGATAATATAAATTAAATTTATATTATCCTTTAATTACAAATTATTATTAATATAATTTTTAATATATTTATTGTAAAAGTCAATCAATTCATCAAACATGATACATATACAGTGGTTAGATGACAAGATAAAACGGTTTTACAACATGTTATGTACGTTCTGAAAGAATTAATATATAGATGAAGAACAAGAGATGACTAACCTTGGAAAACTTGTCTTTAGCTACATCACCCTTCTTCTGCAAGGCCCCAAGGTTTCCATCAGGCAAGTCCTGGCCTAGAGTGAGGACAAGAATCCCCATGATGACATGCATGAAACCCGGAACAAAGAAGGCAATCCTCCAAGCAGTGAAGGGAGTAGCCCCAGCTCTTCTGATAAGCTCATACACCAAAGGCATTATGAGCTGAGTGGCTCCACCACCCATGTTCCCCCACCCCGCAGCAGTCCCATTCGCAAGCCCTATAATCTTACTGTTGAACATCGTGCTCATCCAGTACTGGCACGACACAAACGTCGCCAACGAGAACCCAATCAAGAATCGAACCGCTATGTACCCCGCAGCATCTTTCACAAAGGACATGCAGAACACCGTAGGGGCCGAAAGCATGATGAGGAAGGCGCAGCCATAGCGTGGACCCAACATGTCACAGACTGCACCCATTGCGAGCCTTGAGAAGATGCTTCCGGAGACAGAAGCAACCCCAGCGTTTCCAATGTCGCTTTTGGTGAGGTTAAGGTTGTCGCGGATGATGGGCACAAGAGGTGCTGCTGCGAATGTCGAGACGAAGCAGGTGAAGAAGGAGATCCAAGAAAGGTGGAAGGTTCTCATGTGGGGATTGGCCAGGGAGAAGAGTTTGAAAACCTTGGCCTTGTGTTCTGAATCTACTGGGAGAGCAAATTTGGCTGTGGTGTCTGTAGGGACATTTGGAGAAGCAACTGATGCTACAAATGTTTGTTCTCTTCCTGTTACTCCATGCATGGAGCTTCCAGGAGAACCCTCAATCTCAACCATTAATAACTAAATGAATTGAAGTAGCAAGAGCTAGAAAATTAAGGAAGAAAGTGTGTTGGTGTTGTGAAGGGTATAAGGAAGGAGTGTGGTGGTGCATGTGTTTTTATAGTACGGGAAGGCGTTGACTATGTAAGAGTCTGATAGGAGGCAAGTGGATTCCCAAGGGCCGTGGAGCTAGTATATTGAGTAATGCATTTCGCCGCATATACACAGTGGAACGGGTAAAAGCCTAATGGTATATCCCAAAGGCAAAGAATCTCATTTCTCGTGTTACTGAATATGGAATTTAATTACTACCACTTACCTTATTATTATTAAATAAAATACTTTCCTGCTGCTACACGCGTCTGCATGTTTTCATCATTTCATCATTGGAGTTCATTTTCCGCCTAGTACCTGTAAATTTGAGCTAACCAACCAGGCCTATAAAACTATTATGTATCTACTGCTTACTTTTAAAGTTTGCAGATCCCAATCTGTTAAACACATGGTAATCTCATAAATTATAAGAGGGAAACACAGGCCTTTTTAAGTAAAGGGGGTCTTTTTTTTTTTAATTTACGGATCAGGGGTACTTTTTAAATAATTTACAGGAAGGGGGTGAGTCGTAAAATTTTTACGACTTCTGAATAGGAAGTCGTAAATAATTTTACGACTTTATTTTTTTATTTTTCAAGCCCAAAATCGGATAAATTTTTACGACTTCTGAATACATTTTAATTTTAATTTACGACTTCAAAGTCGTAATCTAAAGTCGTGGCATCCAATACGATTTTATTTTTTTTTTCAAAAGAAGTCTTAAATTATTATACGACTTCCATTTTATTTATTTTTTTTAAGGAAGTCGTATAATAATTTACGACTTCCGTTATTTTTTTTTTTGCAAAGTCGTTTCCTTGCATATGACTTTCACTTTTTCTTTTTTTTTAGCTTTTTTAGGATACGTTATGTGTTTCATTTTTGTAATTTATTTGGTTTAGTAAATTTTAATAAAATTATTTTATTTATTATTTAACAATACACTTAATATATTTGTTTAATTTAATATTTTGTATAATTTAATTTATTTTGTATTCAATATAAACATTAAAAAAATATTATTTTGTTCTGTTATTTATTTTTGTTTTTTAATTTTAATTGTTGTTTCTTATTTTTATTATAAAAAATATGTTATTTTATAATTTAAAAATTTACAAAGTAATATATGTTTAATGAAGATATTATATGATTTTATTTGATATATTTTATAACATATGTATTTTTATGTTAACATTTGTATTTGAAAAGAACTAAACTAAAATTTTTATAATAATATTCAATTATTAACAAAATTTAATATTTGACACAATAATATGTTAATGATTTTTGTTAATAATTATGACAATGTTATGAACATTATTTAATTTAGTAATAAATATGATTGTTAAAATAAAAATAACATTAGAAATGAACAATACAAATGAAATAAAAATATAAAAATTATAAATAATATTAACCGTTGACTTCCTTGTATGGACAGTTACTACGATTATGTCCTTCAGTTCTACATAATGAACATTTCTTAGGCCTATTTGGAATTGGTTCGTCCATTTCATTATGTATACGAGTAGTGGCTGGCCTTCCTGATGTCTGACGTCGTTTTGAAGAATCAGGCATAAAATATGGACCTACATATTGAGGCCATTGGTCTTCGCTTCCAAGAGAGTGAAAGTGATGTTGATAAACTTTGTAAATGTTTTCCAACTTATATACAGGGTCAACAAAGTCATCGTAATTTAAATTACAAGAAGCGCAAGCTGCAATTGCGTGCGAGCAAGGAATTCGAATGGCCTGAAATTGTCCACAATCACATGACCATTCGTTCAATTTGACAGTACATGCCATTGCTCATCGCCCAAGTCGCGTGTTTGCAATTTCTTGTACCTCAAACTCCCCCGTTTCTCGAACGAACATCCTCACATAATGTGAGGTTGCAATGTGTCGATTTTCTTGCAGCATAACAGATACCTCTTCAGAGTACCTATATCCTGCCTCTAGCATGGCCATGATTTTCATGCCATTACTAACAAATGAATCATTTATTTTATTAAATGTTTCATTCACTAAGGCAGTAATAGGCAATGCTCGGGCTCCTTTCAACACAGAATTCATACACTCGGCAAGGTTGGTAGTCATATGGCCATACCGTTTTCCTTCATCATATGCCTGTGTCCATTTATTCTTGGGAATTTGGTCCAACCAATCTGCTGCAAGTGGAAACTCAGATCGCATTATGAGTAACTTTGCCTCAAACCGAGATTTTCTCAACTCATATCCTATGGCAAAATAAAAAACAATAAGTATTAATTACGTTAATGCACAATAATGTAAGAATTTTATTTATGAAATGTTTAGAAGATTACCCATATTTATGACTTGTTTTTTTAAGTCAACATTCCTAAACTCTTTGTTAAAATTTGAAGCAATGTGACGAATGCAATATACAGAAGATACATCTGGTGAAGTCCACCCAACTCTGTCTGATCGCAAAGCTGCTAACAAACCTGTTCCCCTGTCTGAAATAATACACAAATTCGGTTGGGGTGTAACGTATCTCCTTAAATGATGCAAGAACCACATCCAAGCTTCTTTGCTCTCGCTCTCAACAATTGCAAAAGCAAGTGGAAAAATGTTTCTACTACCATCTTGTCCAATGGCAGTCAATAAAGTACCACAATATTTTCCAGTTAAAAATGTTCCATCTACTTGCACAATCGGCTTGCAATATTTAAAGCCTTCAATGCATGGCTTAAAAGCCCAGAACACACGATTCAGAATCACCTTAGAAGGGTCATCCTCACCATCTTCCATTGAAATCGATGTTTTGTATTTAACAATTGTACCTGGTAGAAAGTGTTGAACAGCTGTCATCCATACAGGCAAATGCCTATATGATTCTTCCCAACTTCCAAATGCAAGTTCAAGTGCTTTTTGTTTAGCTATCCATGCTTTTCTGTATGTCACATTATAACCAAACCGTTGCATCATGTCTGCAATCAAGGTTTTAATTTGGATACCAGGATTTGTTTTTACTAAATGCACAATATTATGAGCAATAACAGATGAGTCTAACCTAAGATGATCTTGTGATAAATGTGATGTTGTGCAAGTGTGATGTCCAGTTATTTTTTTCATGACCCACCTCCTACGTAACTTGCTGAACGATGCTCTAGCCCTCCAATGACAACCATTACCATATTTCAGTACACTTAACAACATACTTATCACTCTTGTTTTCTTCAACATGAAAATTAAACGAATGTACAAAATGAAATTCTTTTATGGCATTCACAGCTGTTTGTTTTGATTCAAACATCATGCCTTCATAAAGGTCATTCATACTCTCACCCGCTGTATTCGTAAATGGATTTGAGTACTGTTGATCTTCTGAAATTTGGCTATTAATAGTTTCAAAATAAGAAGAAGACTGACTTTCAGTTTGATTGCTTGCTTCTCCAGTTTCGTGAAATGAGTATTGTTCATCTTCTTCACTAAATTCGCTAACATTGTCTCTGATTATTGGTTCTTCGCTATCCATCTATCAGAAAAGTTGATTGTAATTTGTTAGCCAACATGTCAAGGCGTTAACATGGTAAGGAGAATGCGATGATAAAATATGTAGCATATTATGATAAACATACCTGCAAAATTGTAAGGAACAAGGAAATAGCAGACTTGAACAATATTTTGTTAACTTTTTAGGATGGTAGTGTTAAATGAGGAAATAGCAAATGTTTGTTGAATGGCTAACGTGGCTTTATAATAAACATGATTCACCATGAAGCAACATGAATGACAAATCCAATCAGAAAATTTCCATGAATAGTTAAATGATTTGCAATTAAATAAGTATGACAAAACGTCAACAGTATATTTCTAACTTCCATGTACATTTATTGAAACCCTAGTTACTACACTTTTTTTTTAAAAAACCCAACTTTTCATTACCCAAGTTACTACCGTAATTTTTAAAACACTAAATAATAGTAGTTAATGATCAAACCATTTCTAAAAAACCCTAATTAGTGCATCTTATTTTTTTAAACCTTAACTAGTGCACACATTTTTTTTTTAAACACAACTTTTAAAACCCTAATTACTACAATATTTTTTAAAACCCTAAATAATAGTAAATACTCAAATCATTTCTAAAAAATCCTAATTAGTCCACCTTATTTTTTAAAACCCTAATTACTACTATATTTTAAAACTATATTATTTTTCCCAATTTCTTAGCACCTTTTTACAAAGGTATTTGCTTCATTTTATTTTAAAAGCATAGCTATAAAACCGTAATTAATAAAGCCTTTCTTTAATTAAATTTTTTGCCTAAAGTTACTTTAAAGTCACGACTTTAAAGTCGTGCTTTAGTATACGACTTCTAAATGGACTTTGCTATTTGCACCTCCATTTTAGCTTTTGTCACCTTTATTTTGTGAAGAAGTCGTGTGGCCAAAAACGACTTAGAAGTCGTGCTAGTATACACGACTTTGAAGTCGTAAAATGCAATCGGACTTCAATAAGGAAAATCAAATTAAAATATACACAGCCAAATCATGTTTTTAATGTTTGAAAAATTAATGAAAGCATTTGGAAAAATTTACGGAAGCATTGGTAAAAATACATGGAAGAAAGGACAAAGCCAGCTCGCTTCCTGCTTGCTTCCTGAAATAATAATTGAACCAATTTAAAGTATGATATGAAATGACTATTGCGCATGCCTTAGTGATAGATTTGATTTAAAGCTGTAGAATGGTTCAGAGCAGGTTATAGCATAACATTATATGAGTTTAGCCATGTTAAACTTAAAGTTTGAGATGACCATTCAAGCCGCGTGAATTGGAAAACAATAATGGAGCCATGTGAATAATTTTCAGTTGAAACAATAATGGAGCCATGTGAATAATTTTCAGTTGAAAAATAATGTAAAGCAGGAAGCCACGTGAATTGGAAAGATAAACTATAATATTATCAATGACTAAAGACAAATAAATGAATAGTATGTGACTATTCTACTTCTGAAACCCATGAGCATGAATAGTTTATCTTTATTTTGAAAGACATTGCATTACTGGAGGTGACGTGAGTTGCCAAGATAGGAAAAGTTATGAAATTTTCAATGGCTAAAGACAAATAAATGAATAGTATGTGACTATTCATTCTTTGAACGTAGAAGCAATCCACAACAATAATTCTACATCCTTTTAACTTGTCATATAATTGTTGTAGTATAAAAAAGTATGTTAAAGTGATTTTCTCAGAAGCTTGCTCCTTCATCTCACGAACCTAAAACTTTCATTTTCATTTACTTCTCTTCCATTCACTAACGCTCCTTCACCATTCACTTCATTTACTTTCATTTGTTTGACTCTACTTCTTCGTAAGCAATGGCAAATATCCAATCTGGTGGTCCTATTGATGAGTCTTTGTTGCACTTACAAGAAAACCATATTTCAAGCTTAGTTTGGCAAGGTGAAGAAAGAATGCTTCGACTGAGATTGCATTCTGTTTGGGCTATGAGACACTTTGATGAATTAGACAATCGTGTGAAAACCGCAATAACAGAAGCTGGCTTTGGTCATATTATGACCATCGGTCAAGTTGATATCAACCAACATTTGGTGACTGCATTGGTGGAACGTTGGCGAACAGAAACTCACACGTTTCATTTTCCACATGGGGAGGCCACCATAACGTTGCAAGATGTGGCATTGCAATTGGGCCTGAAAATCGACGACATTCCTTTAACTGGTGACATTATTGGAGATGTTCGTCACTGTTGTGAAGTCTTACTTGGATTGAGTCCACCAGACAAGTATGTAAAGGGAAAAACTATTTACTTAACTTGGCTACGACAAAATTTTCAACAACTTCCTGATGATGCTGATGATGTTGTCGTTGCACAACATGCTCGAGCTCATATCATGATGCTGATAGGCGGTTGTTTGATGCCAGATACATCTGGCGCACGTGTTCATTTTATGTACCTCCTTCTATTATCAAATTTGACTGAGGCAAGTCACTATAGTTGGGGCGGTGCAGTCTTAGCTTCCCTTTACCGAGCACTAGATCGGGCTGTGAAGCCCTTGCAAACTGAAATAGGCGGATGTCTTTTACTCCTGCAATCTTGGGCGTGGGACCATATCAAATGTGTTGCCCCGCATATACATGCCCTTTCTGATGAAGAAGTGCAAGAAGGACTTGGATTTCCTCTTGCACGTAGGTGGTCTCGACCGATGAGTCAAACTAACATTCCGACCAATTCTGTCAGATTGATACGCATGATATTCGACAGACTACAACTGCATGAGGTTCGATTCTTCCTCCTTCATGTTAAATTTTTGTTTATTTTTCCTACTGGTAAAAACATATGTGACAAAATTCTCTTGTCTTGCAGTTCTTGTGGACACCTTATGATACACTTGAAATAAGGCCATTAATTAATAATATTGAGGTGTCTATGACAGCTCGTGTAAAAGTCCCTCTTATATGTTTTGCAATTGTGGAATGGCATGCAGTAGATAGGGTCATGAGACAATTCGGAATGCGACAACATATTCCAGATGACCCACCAAACCTGGACCAACTCCACGAAATAGATATGAGAGGGAGAACAGATGTTTATTGGCCTCATCAACATCGGCACTGGATAAATAAATGGAATCATTGGAATGCTTATATTGTTCATGGTGAAATGGATAACGGCATCTTGCATGAAAATTCTGAATACATGCAATGGTATATACGTCGAACTAGACGATATATATCTCGTGAGGGGAGAGTATCTTCTGAGGTTTAAATTTTAAACCCATGATTTTTGTCAATTATTACTATTATTATTGATAAATATATTTCTAACTTCTAAAATATTAATTTGCAGTACTATCCCACCCATCACCACCATGAATAAGATGCTCAACCCAATGTACCTCCAGTGCATGTTTCTGGATATATGCCCCAACATCATGAACCACATGGTTCTTCTTATCAATCAATGGGCTTTTCTGGATACATGCCTCAACAAGGTCAACAAAGTCAACAAAGTTCACAACCATTTGGGTTCGCATCACACACGCCTCAATACTCATTCCAAGTTCCTTCGACCTCAAATGTTTTTCAAGGATTCTCACAAGGGTTCGGAACCACTTTTAATACTCCTCCATCTGCGTATAACCTACCACCTTCGAGCTCTTGCTATCGTCCAACATTACCCACTCAAATGCAAGACATGGGTGATGATGATGAGCAGGACGATGATAACAACAATTCGAATAATGATGATGATGATGATGATGATGACGATGGTGGTGAGGCTGGTGATCATGTTGCTCAACAACACCAAACAATTAGACGTGATCGTCCTAGAACAAGAGGAGAAAGAGGTCCTACAACAAGAGGAGGAAGACGTCAACAACAACCAACAAATCCAGTGCAACAAGATGAGAGGCCTCGATGCAATTCAAGAAGAACTCGTTGTGGGACATCATCCCACTTTTAAATTTTATTATAAGTATCATGTAATATATTTATATTTTTGTAATTTTAATATAAGTATTTTGTATTTATATGTTGATAATATTCTCATTGGTAACAAAAATTATTATCATATTATTTTCTCAAATAAGAAACAACAATTAAAATTAAAAAACAAAAATAAATAACAAAACAAAGCAATATTTTTTTTAATGTTTATATTAAATACAAAATAAATAAAATTATACAAAATATTAAATCAAATAAATATATTAAAATTAGTGTATTCTTAAATAATAAATAAAATAATTTTATTAAAATTTACTTAACAAAATAAATTAACAAAATTAAACAAAACAAAATTAAAAAACGTATCCTAAAAAAACCTAAAACAAAAAAAAAAGAAGCAAAAGTCGTACAGATTGAAACAACTTTGCAAAAAAAAATAAAAATTAACGGAAGTCGTAAATTATTATACGACTTCCTTAAAAAAAATAAAAATAAAATGGAAGTCGTATAATAATTTACGACTTCTTTTGAAAAAAAAGTAAAATCGTATTGGATGCCACGACTTTAGATTACGACTTTGAAGTCGTAAATTAAAATTAAAATGCATTCAGAAGTCGTAAAAATTTATCCGATTTTGGGTTTGAAAAATAAAAAAATAAAATCGTAAAATTATTTACGACTTCCTATTCAGAAGTCGTAAAAATTTTTACGACTCACCCCCTTCCCGTAAATTATTTAAAAAGTACCCCTGATCCGTAAATTACCAAAAAAAAGACCCCCTTTACGTAAAAAGGCCGGGAAACACATATTCAAAACTTAATATACAATTATATGATTCAATTTTTTAAGATAATAACTAGATTCATTTTTAACGTCCAGGAGTAAACAATACTCCAAAAGTAATTTTGAAGAGTTACTATTTTATACTATTGTTTCTTTATATCTGAATTAATGACTTATTTCTTGATAAGTGAACAGATTATTGGAGCATATATAGCAATAGTTTCTCATTTGTTACCGGGTCACGAACTAAGTGAATTGAGAGTGTGAAGGCAATGCTCCATGGTACGGTACAGGAGTAATTTTGTAAACATGTACTATTTAATTTGTAACTCCATTTGTGTATAACAAGAAATAAAAAATAGCTTTATTCCTGAAGGACGTAGACATATTATTGAACCCCATTAAATATTTTATTATGTTTTGGTTCTTTTCTTTAATTAATCGTTGTTGCATATATATATATAGGTCCGAGCTTAGACAGCACACGCTTCTCATGAGCCTTTGATAAGGTCTTTGGATGGCTGTTCCAATTAATTAGTGTTTGGTTCCTAATAAGAAAAACGTGAAGAAGCAGGGAGAGCACCTACACGTATTTTGACGCCTAATTAAGTGTTTGTTTGAATCGTTTGATTCTATGTCCAATAGGCAGAAAAGGCACACAAAGGACATGGAAAATCTAAAACAACTTCATGTAGCTTCTCTCTAAATGTGGGGATGAGACAAGTTTTTCTAACGCAACGAGAGATCGAATAAGCTACAAGCCAGTTTGGATCAAAAGTATATATATGGTGGCTAGGGTAAGAGTCATACTTAATTTGAAGAATCCTATTACTTTTATAGATGTTTTCAGGTGTAATTTGATTGATAGGATAAATCAACATAACGTGACTATCTTTATAGTGATTATATTTATTGTTGTCATTATGCACCAAAAAACGTATATATATAATAGTAACTTAAAATGATAAATTAAAAATTTTCTCTTAAGAAAATATACACGACGTATAAACTTACAGAGTTACAGATGTGGTTACACAATTGGCTTACGACAATCAAGGGAGATATTATTATTCAATCCAAGTTAATTAATAACTGTAATTCTTTGAAGTAAGCATATTAAAATAAAGGCGGATGAAATTAATTTTAAACAACCCCACATTCAAATTATTTTGAATAACAAATTTCATATTAAAAATATATTCTGCAATAGGAGGGATTGATTTTTTGCAAATTAACAAAGAGGCACTTATAAATTTATAACAAGGTATTTTCATTATAAATTTAATTTTTGACTGATTTCATTATAAATTTATATAAGGAGCCAAAGTAGTACGTTGGCGTACATCATGTCGTCGTCATCATAATTAATATTAGCAATGATATTTTGTGATTTTTTTTTCTAATAATTTGTACGGAACCGAAATACGGAAATATTAAGTCGTAATATATGTGCTAATTAACTTATAATATTTATTAATTAATAATTCTAACTTCAATAATCTATCTATTTAGTCAACATTAGGCATATCCACCGGAAAACAAGGAGGCATCCTTAAGCTATACATACGGAAAGATAAATAACGAATGGTTACTTGAAAGAAAGAAAGAGAAGGTGATGTTAGTATATGGAATTATACAGTTAATTTGTTTTAATAAGTATTTTTGAGAGCTTTTTTATTAATTTTTTTATATTTAATAAAAAAAACTCTCAAATACCTGTGACTTATATTTAAATAAGTATTTTTGAGAATTTTTTTATCAATTTTTTTTATATTTTTAATAAAAAAAAACTCTCAAATATTTGTGACTTATATAACAAGATATGTCAAACTAATGTGTTAATCCAATTCAATTTAATCCATCCTATCCTGCATAGTCCGTAAAAAATGAGTTCAATTCATTGTCTTTTGTATATACTGACTTAGACGCGCGTTAGCTAGAATCTCTGCAGAAATACACCAAACTTTAGTTAAAGTTTAATTTGCAAAAGACTAACAAAAATTCCAAAATCTAGTACAAATATTTCTCACCTTGAGTTGATGCGCGCTAAACAAAAAGATAGGATAATATTTTATTTTAATGTCAAAACTAATAACAAATTCTATATATGTCTTTAATAAAAAAAATATTAATTGAAGCTACAATAATAACTAAACGTTGAAAAGGTGAAAAACAAACAAAATCGACCAATTTGGTTTTAGATATTGATAATATTAACATATTTTCCTTGCATTATCTCATTATTTTTATATTAAGTAAACTTCTTAAAAAATATATAAACAAGAATAAATTCATGTATGTTAAAGAAAGAATAATATAATAAAAATTATGTTTTATTAAATAAAAACAAATTAAAGATATCAATATTTTAAAATTAAAGAAGAAATTATTTGAATTTCTAAAAAGTTATATTTTAAAAATAATTATATATATATATATGGAGTGACTGAATTAATGGACTGGATTTTTTTTTCTGTATTGACAGTAGGAAATATATATTTCAATTTTTATTTTAATTGCAGACGATTAAGTATATATCTCTCTCTGCAAAATGACTGTTAATTAAAGTATTTGCACTAATAGTATATATTTATTTTTTACAATATCATATAATTACAAATTATCAAGTATATAATAATAGCATCTCCAACTGAATATTTATATGAGTTGATTAACTTTAAGCAATGTTGTTTAATTTTTTTAAAATGAATCATATAACATGAAATTATTTATATAAACATCACTGTTTAACAATTATACAATAAATAACATATTTTAAGCATTGTAAGATCATAAAATTAATTTAAACACTCAGTTTAGCAATTTTAACATTGAAATGATTTTTGTTTAAAATACTTAAATCTATATGAAATTATAAGAATCCTCAAATTATGATAAATTTCATATAAGCAATTATTTATTGTACATTATATAAATTTGTTGAGTTTTTATAATAATAATTTTAAAAAGTATATTAATGATAGTTTCTTATTAATCGATATATAGTATCAAACTTTTAAATAATTAAACTTTTAAAAAGTTGATGATTAATTTTAAAATTAATTTCAAAGTTTAATATACATATACTTAATTTTATCCCGGTTTTTAATCAGTTGTACTTTATTTTCTAGATTATTCCACTCAATTCTTGAAATGCAAATGGTCGGTTTCTTTCCATATACTATTTTTTTAGGATAAATAATTAAATTTGTTCATAAAAGTGTAATTGCGATGATAAATTGATCAGATAAAAAATATAAATTTAATTTCTAAATTATAAAAAGTGTGATATATTAGTTTTTAGTTAAATTTGTAATATTATTTTATTATTAAGTTATAATATTTAAAGACCAATTTGATAATAAATTCTATCTTTTAAGAATTAATTTAACATTAAATTATAAAATTTAAGAATAATTTTATTATTAAATTATCTTTAGAACTAATTTATTATATTTTTTTCACAATGATAAATTTAAATTTCTTATCTTATAAAAACCAATTCGTTAGCGCCTCATGATGTCGGAAATCAATTTGACTATTTGTTTACTTTTATATATATATATATATATATATATATATATATATATA